>CATIWC010002555.1:0-63810 GCA_948472305.1 Vicia faba | reverse complement strand
ATTATGTCTCCAATGAAAGAATCCTTACAAATCTACCCATTCTTGATGCGAAGAATTACGATACATGATGCAAGCAAATAAAAGTGTTGTTTGGCTATCAAGATATTTTTAAAGTGATCAAGAATGAGGTGAATTCTCTTATCGAAGGTGCAACGAATTCACACCGAGCAACGCATAAGGAAGAGAAAAAGAAAGATTTCAAGGCGTTGTTTTTTATCCATCAATGAGTGGATGGTGACAACTTTGAGAAAGTTGGTGATTGTGAATCGTCAAAGCAAGCGTGAGAAATTTTGGAAAAGGTATACATAGGGGCTGACAAAATGAAGGTGGTGGTGAGATTACAAATTCAAAAACGTCAACTAGAATTAATTCAAATGGAAGAAAATGAGACAATCAATAATTACACAACGAGAATTACTTGGTTGGTAAACCAAGTAAAAGCATGTGGAGAAACTATTATAGAGCAGTATGTTATCACGAAAATCTTGCAATTTGACGACAAGATTTAATAACATAGTTGTAGCGATTGAGGAATCGAAGGATCTTGCGACGATGAGCAAAAAGATAGAGGAGGGAAATAGTGATAAGGCACATGCAAAGATCATTTTGCAAGCTCGTTTCAATGAGAAAAGCAAGAAGTCAAAAGGAAAATGACCCATGAAGAGTAAAGGGAATTTTCAAAATTTTGGTGGAAGAGAGTCCTAAAGTTCCAAGAATTTGGCTTGTCAAAAGGGTGAGAGCAGATGCAACAATAATGGTGTTCAAGGAAACTTTAGAGGTGAAAGGGGAAAATTGACAAGAGCGAGATGCAATGCTTTATTTTTCAAAGGTTCGGTCATTTTGCAAGAGAGTGTGACACGAACAAGAAGGGACCTCAAGTGGATGAAGCCAAATTTGTAAGACAAGAGTTTTATAAAGAGAACACACTCTTGGTTATGATCACAAAGAGGGAATACAAAAACAACAGGTTGCAGGACAACAACCACAACAACAACAGTTTTGGGAACACTGTAGAAGCAATAAAAGAAATTGTAAAAGTGACTGTGAGAGAAGCAGTTCAGTGCAACGAGGAATGATATTTGTACTCTGGGTATTCTACACATATGATAGAGAGGAAGGATTGGTTTGTCAAAGTCAATCGTGCCATAAGGAACAAAGTGAAGTTCGCAGATGAAACCACTCTAGCAGTGGAAGGGGTCGGTGATGTATCGATCGAGAGAAGGGATGATAGATATTCTTTGATAAAATATGTGTTATATATTCTCAGAATAAAGTGTAACCTTCTAAGTATTGTCCAATTGCTTGAGAAGGATTACAAGATTCGGATGGAGAGCAAGGCATTGCGCGTTATGGATGCAAATAAGGTTTTGATCCTTAAAGATCATATGGTTGGGAATAGAACTTTCAAGGTTGAGGTGAAGGTTATGGAGCATAGGTGTTCTCTATAAAGGTTAGTCAAGAAGAGAGGATATGACACTATCGTCTCGGGCATCTCAATTTTAGAGATCTCAATGCATTACAAAAGAACATAATGGTAACGGGGCTGCCATTGATCAACATACCGTCTAAAATTTGTGAAGAGTGTGTGCAAACAAAGCAACACAAGGGTAAATTCAACAAGGATGTAAGTTGTAGAACTAAGCATCACCTTGATGTGGTGTATTCCGATGTGTATGTACCGATGCAAATTGATTCAATTGGTGGCAATAAATATTTTGTCACATTCATCGATGATCATAGTAGAAAGCTATGGACATACCTAATCAAGAGAAAGAATAATATATTTGAAGTGTTTAAGAAGTTAAAGTCCATGGTTGAGAGGCAAAGTGGTCACAAGTTCTAAGTTCTCAAAATGGATGGTGGAGGCGAATACGTCTGAAATGACTTTGTGAGGTTTTGTGATCAAGAGGGGATAATACATAAGGTTAGTACCACCCTATACACTGCAGAAAAATGGTGTTGCCAAAAGGAAGAATCGGTCGATTATAAACATGGTGAGAAGCATGTTGAAAGGGAAGAACTTACCGAAAGAGTTATGGGGAGAAGCGATATCCACGTCTTCTTATTTGTTGAATAGGTGTCCAACAAAGAAGCTTGAGAAGATAACACCAGAATATGTGTGGTCGAGATTCAAACTGAATATGAACTACTAGAGAGTTTTCGGTTTCGTAGATTATCGACATGTCCTGGGGAAGCTTAGAAAGTTGTTGGACGATAAGGGAGAATTTACGATACAATCACTACACCAGAGGTTACAAGTTGTATGATGTAGCAAAAAAAGATTATGATCTGCTGAGACATCATTTTTTATGAAATAAAGGAGCTGCAACAACGTGTAAATGGTTACCAGAAAGCTGTAACTAGTTACCAAAAAGTTGTAATCGATTACAACATTGAAAATTTAGCTTTTGCAGAGTTTGATAATGCAGAAATGCCCCTTGTTAAAGTCCAAATTGAAGAGAATGTGAGAAGATAAACTAGGCAAATAGGTTTTCCTCCAAGACTATAATATTGTGATATGTTATGAGATAACAAAGTCAATGATGATGGTGATTTCGTCCATTTTGTACTTATGATCGAATTCAAACCCGTTAAGATGGGAGACACCTTGAGTGATCCAAAATGGATTTTTTTCTATGAAAGAGGAGCCAAAATCCATTGAGAAGAACAATACTTAGGAGTTATTTGATCTATTAGGATGAAATAAGCCTATTGGTGTAACATGGGTGTTCAAAGTGAAGGCAAATCCCAAAGGTGAAATAATCAAGCATAAGGCTTAATTAGTTGCAAAGAGATTTTTGCAAAGAAAAGGTATAGACTTTGAAGAGGTATTTGCACTGGTTGCTAGAATTGAAATCATTAGACTATTTGTTGGTATTGCAAATAACAACAATTGCCCCATCTATCAAATGGATGTCAAATTTGTGTTTTTCAATGAATTGCTTGAAGAGTAAGTTTATGTACAGTAGCCCTCTGGTTTTATAGAGAAACCAAGAGTCAAAGTTATACAAGTTGAAGAAAGCATTATACGATTTAAAAAAATCTCCAAGAACTTGTGGATTCATGTGATTTTTCCTTAATTTGGGTTTTGTTGAGCTTTAATCCATGCTTGTTTAGGTTTCCAGTCCATGTTTGCATCCATAATTAGTCGAATTTCATGTTTAATTTGATTTTTGATTGAAATGTTGATTTGGGTTAGGCACTTGTTATTGCGTTAGGACGAGAATGGAGAGGGATGGTGATGCAAACCCAATTTCAATCTCATCCATTGTTTCAATCTGCCGTATTTCATTTTTTTAATTATTTTTTGTTGACCAGACACATGTCAGTTCGTGATTGACCTGATGGTTTATTTTTTTTAAATAAAATTTTAATAAGAAAAAGAGGTGGGGAGTGTGATATGGTGGGATAACTGACTTGAGGTTTTGCGTTTTATCGCAAATGTCGCGGTTAGCAAGAGTCACCACCGACTTTTCTTTTATCCAAAAGGAAAGGTAAAAAATCACAGGAAAGACCTTTGAGATGTTTTCTTGAGTTCGGGGGGTAGATTATGAAAAGGGAAGGTGCTAGCACCCTTTTCATCCATGATTTTCCATGGGCTCTTAGTTACTTGCTTAGATCACTTGCTTTGGTTTGTTTGAAATGGTGCTTGATGTGGTTTTGAAAGTATTTTGTAAAAGCGACCATTCGTTTAGGAAATCTTTGTAATGATTCTCGTTCGTAAGAATGTATACAAAGATGTTTGTATTTTGAAAAATGTTTTCAATGTTTGTAAGTTATTTTTGAAATGTGTATGTGTTTGTTTTGAAAATAGCAAGGATTGTTCTTTGAAATGGAGCAAGTAACTAGAAGCTATCTACCTACTCAAATGTCTTTCTTATGCATTTTCTATTCCTTTGATATTGTTGACTTACCATTGATTTGGTAAGCAACCCTATCTTTGGATGTAAATGGGACGGGCATGGGTCATCGTATAGCCATGATAGCAATGTTGCAAAGTATCTTAGCATCTTTGAGGGACCAAGACCATTTTGCTTAGGCAACTTTTTGAATAGCGTCATCGAGGGACTATGATCTTACATTTGTTTTGTTTTTCCAAGATACTTCGCATGTGTAACATGGCCATTTTATTTTAGGCAACCAAGTGGGAGAAACCCTAAGGGTGCTTGTGTGCAAAGTGTATCACTTTTCATGCTTTTAATTTTGTCTTGTATTTAGGGTTTTCTATTTGTTTTGTTTCGTTCTTGTCATACAAACCCTAATTATTAATCATGGCATATGAAAGCAATAAATTGCGTAATGTAAATATACTAAGCTATTACAACAATTTTATGGGAGGGGGAATACAAGTTTGAATGGAGATTTACACAAATATAAAGCTAAATATATTATTACAACCAAATCGAATTTGCACGAATCAAAATAAATATAATACAATATTTAAAATGTAATGCAATGTATATGTAAAGAAAAGATGTTTTATGTCTTGCTTTTTTATAAAAGAATATTTAATTTAAACCTAAAAAAACATAAGGAAAAATAATTAATTCTTTTGAAAGGGATTAAACCCTAATTCCTATTTAAGAGAAAATAATGTTTATATATTATTTTGTGCATTTTTTTGTATAAAAAAAAATAATATTGTGTATAAATATTAAAAATTAAATATGTGCAAAAAAATAAGTATTTGTAGATAGGAAATGTAAAATAAAAATATTAAGTATATTTAATTATTTTTATAAGTTTATTAAGAAAATAAATTATATTCTATCAAAATAAATTAATTTTTTATGTGAGAAGTAATAAAAAAATAAAATAAAAGTGTAAAAATAAATAAATTATTTTTAGGATTTTTTATCATTAAAGAAAATAATTAAAAGTTTTAAATATAAAAATGAAAAAATAAAATATGAAAGAGTTAGTAGGGGGTGTAATAGTAGATCAGTGGTGGTGAAGTAGCAACTAATATATTACAACCATATCAAACGATAATAAAAAGAATAAAAATGCACTTTTGAACTGCTATGTGTCGACCCATGCTGCTATGCATAGACACATAGCTTCTCCTTGCCCCTGTAAAGTGAAATATGTTCAGTATGAGTCGGCACATAATGGAATGTATCGACTCATACACCTTTTTGCATCGACGCGAAATGCGTATGTGTCGACTCATAGTCCTTTCCAGTTTCTATTTTGTGACCTGAACTCAGTATGGGTCGATGCATGAGGGTCATGTGTTGACTCATACCCTGTATTTTTACTAAGATGGGTCGACACATATGGATATGTGTCGATACATACTGCATTTTTCTGCCTTAAACACCATTCTTTGCATACATCAGTTAGTTTTTTAACATATGAATGAATAACAGGAACAACAAATAAATGATTAACTTCAAGAATAATGATTACTACATCCTATAAACAGAAAAGTTGATGTATGGAAAAGGCAAGGTAAAGATGACTTACCTTGAAACTGCGCTTTAAGTTTTGAGTCAAAATGCCCTTCAAGATATTGTATGAACCTTAAGGAAGCTCCAACAGGCTGCTAGACTTTCCTTTTTGTTGAAGGTTATTAAACAACCTTTGTGTGGTATGAAATGTTTGGATGAGTTAAACACAAAACACCTGGGCCAAATGAGAGTTGGATGAGTTTTGTGCATAAATTGTATGCTTGAGCAGTTTTTTTGGTGTTTTTTCAGTTTTAGAGAGTTTCAGGTCCTTGCCAAGCGTGTTATATGTTGTACATTGTTTGCATATTAGTATAGAAATTATCTAAGTCAGCTCTCTATCAGCTGTACAAGCCCTAGTCTTTTTGCAACTTTTCTTGTACTTGAAGCAAAGTGACAAGACCAAGCCCACATGCTTGTACCAGCTTGCTTTAGGGTTGGTATGAGTTTGTACAAGTTGCTTGAGACCTGTGTGGTTTGCTTGTATCAAAGGGACAGGTTCAAAGCTCCAAGTTGACAAGTTTGCAAAAGTGCTTCTTTATGAAAATGGCAATGGAGCCTTTTTACCCAAAATGGAATTACAAGTTGTATAAAAGTCCAAAAGCAAGGATAAAGGATTTGTCAACTGAGTATGCATTTAATTAAGGAGTGTGTAGCAAGTTTAGGACCTGTAAAGCATGAAATAGCCAGCATAGGTTTGGTTTGCAACTTGGTTCTTCATTAAAATGGCTTGAACAAAAAGTGAGAAAATGCCAACTTCCTCTCTTCAATTCTCCCTACTCAAAAATGATCTTGGAGAGTTCTTGGACATTTTGGAAATCTTGGAATGTGCTCTATAATCCATATTTGAAATTAATTTTGATATACCTCTTGGAACTAGGTGAAAACGTTCCATGAAGTTGGGTCCAAAACCTGCCTAAATTAGGGCAAAATTTCACTAAGTTAAGAAGTTCATGACCATGTATTCGCAAATTTATAACTTGAGATCCAAGCATCTTTAGGGAAACGTTTGTGAATAAAAGTTATATATTTCATGGAGGTCTACAACTTTCATGTTGGGAACTTTCTTTGAATCAAAATTCATCATGGTGAAAAAGTGGTGTAAAGTTGAGAAAAAATAAGAAAATTTTATACTTAGAAAAATTCTGTTATGAAAATTTTCAAATTCAAACCCTAATTTTCAAATTTGGTTTTCTTGGTGAACAAGTTTCATATTTTGACATGTCTTGATGAATTATGACCCTTGGTACTTGATTTTGACCAAAAAGTCAAAGTTTGACTTTTCAGTGTACAATTGACTTTTGATCAGTTGACTGCAAATTTCATCTGTCAATCCAATGAACTTGAGATTTTTTGAACCATATAATTAAGTCAAGATGATTCCATTGAATCCTTGAAATCATGCTTGAACTCAAATGGTCATTGGCTAGGTTAAAAATCATAAATTGCCTTTTCTCAGTCAAAACCCTAATTTTGACCAAAAATCCTTGTGCAAACTCAAACCCTAATTTTGGGTTATCAGTGCAAGATGAGATGTCCTGAGCTGACCAAACCCTAATCTTGTCTTGAGTCAAAGAAATCTTGTGAGAAAAACTTGGAAAATGAGAGGGAAAATTTTGGGGTACAACAGGGCGGATCACTCTTTATTCAACCCCTAAACCCTTTTTTTATTATTTTTGCTTAGGGTTTTAGTGAATGGGCCTAGGGATAATCTTTTATCTTTATTCGCGATACTCATGGGTCCAGTATTGCACCCCTTGTCTTCTTGTTTTATTTTTATTTCTTCTTTGTGAAATTCTGAAACTTGCAATAGATATGTTAAGACTAATGTCCCAACACAACCACAATGTCAAGACAAATGTTAGAACATCAGTTCCTGATACAGAAACTTTCTAAAATAGGAGATTGTGCAGAAAATAAACTGTAGAAAAATAAACAATACAATCAATTGTTAACCTAGTTCGGTACATCGTCACCTACTCTGTGGACTACCAAGCCAGAAAGGAAATTCACTATGATAATATTAGTTCAAAGCTAAATTAGCCCCAGTTTACAACTTCTCGCCTAATCACTATCTTGTGCAACTTCTACCTAGACACCACTAGATATGAGATCCCCCTCTCACTTCTAATCAATGTAGTGATAGCTACAGTCACAAACCTTGTGACTAGACCAAAAGAACCAAATAGAAGATTACACTTTCAATAAACAATACTTAGTTTTGCTTAAAAACTTCAACTAAGAACAATACTCAACTCTTTGCTTAAAACCTCATGAGTGAGAACAATAAGTCTACCTCAATGTATGAAAAGATACATGAGTGACATATAAAGAACAAAAACATAAAGACCTTAAAAGACTCCCAAAACCCTAATTCTTATGTTGCATCCACAATTTCTTCAATGTGAATGCTTGCTATTTTAGGTTTAGAAATTTCTTATTTATAGAATTTTGCAGAATGGGCTTGGACTCTTCAAATCAAATTCAATCTTCTATTTTAAATCATCTGCAAGATCTTCACACAAAAATAGGAAAAAATCTTTTAAAGTTTCCTAAAAAATCTCCAAAATCCTTTTCAATGAAACCAAATGAAATATGCACTTGTTCCTAATAAATATACTTGACATGCGCAAAATAATGAGATATATATCCAAAAGGATCTCTAAAAAACAAATCAAATATGTCAAGTGATATAATAGCAGCGCCTGCAATATAACAGGCCAAGATGTCAAGACATCTGACTCATCATCTGTTTGATAAGCATGACAGTAAAACCTGTCATTACAGTTGGTCAAGATGTTATAACATATTTGTTGTACCCCAAAATTTTCCCTCTCATTTATCAAGTATTTTTTCTCACAAGATCTCCTTGGGTTCAAGATTGCACAAGGATTGATCAGCTTAAGACACCTCCTTAAGCACTGATGACTAAAATTAGGGTTTGAGATTGCACAAGGATAATTGAATTTACAATGCCTCACATGACTTTCTTGGATCATTATGGACCACCAAGATTACTCATGTCAAGTTTCAAGTCTTGGATCACATTTTTGCTCAGTCAATTGAGCAGTTGACCAAAAAATCAACTATATTAGGGAAAAAGTCAATTGTGGCCAATTTAGAGTCAAAATTCATAATTTTTTACCCATATAAACATTATAAACTCATATGTATCATTTGATCAAGGTTGGACCACAATTCCTCAAGAAATTTGATCAAATCATCAAAAGGGCAAAATGGTCAAAATTAGGGTTTTGATTGAGAAGGGGCAACTTCTGAGTTTTGACCTAGAAAATGGTTAATTGGTTTGAGGCATGATCTCAAGAATTGAATTGCATCACTTTAACCTAATGACATGACTCAAAACATTGCTCAAAGTCAATTGGATTGATAGTTGATTTTCAATCAACTGATCAAAAATCAACTGTATACTGAAAAGTCAAACTTTGACTTTTTGGTCAAAATCAAGTGTCAAAGATCACAATTCATCAAAACATGTCAAAATATGAAACTTGTTCATCAAGAAATCAAAAAGTCAAGATTTCATTTTGAAAAGTCAAAGTTTTCAAACTTAGAAATTTTTCTAAGTGTTGAAAACTTCATGTTTTTTCACAACTTTGAGCCAATTTTTCACCATGATGCAAGATGATTCAAAAGAAACTTCCAACATGAAAGTTGTAAATCTCCATGAGATCTATAACATTGCTTTACACAACTTATCCTATAAATGCATGGATTTCAAGTTATGATTTTGTGAATACATATTCATGAAACTAAACACTTAGTGAAATTTTTGCCCTAGTTTAGGAAGGATTTTAACCTAACTTCATGGCAATTTTTCACATAGTTCAAAGGGGGGTTTTCAGAAGTGATTCAAATAGGGTTGTATAGCACATTACAAGATTTCCAAAATGTCCAAGAACTCCTTGAGATCATTCTTGAGCAAGGAGAATCGAAGAGAGGAAGTTAGGGTTTCAAACTGAAATTATAAGTCATTTTGTAATGAACAAGAATTCAAATCTCAAACCTGTGTTGCATAATCTCTTCTTTACAGGCCTCAAACTTTTTAGGCACCCCATAATTAAATGCTTGCACAGCTGTTAGAGGCTTCAATTCAAGCATTCAATGCAATGCCCATGCTTTATGTCCATTTTAGGAAGAAAGTGCACAATGCCATTTTGAAAAAGTAGCTTTATGTACAAAACTTGTTCTTGAGCTTTACAATTGTTTTCTTCTGATCATACATGACCTATAACTCAAAAGAAGTTTTTCTCAAGCCTCACAATCACTCAACCCATGCTTGTACTTCATCTTGGAACCATACTTTCACTTTTCTTCAAAATCAAGTAACATAGCAATCAGTCTAGAGCTTGTACTTCTGACCCTCTCAAGCACTCAAACCTTCTCATTACTTATGTACAAATCCTTGGCGTCAAAACACGTGCATGCTTAAGCCCTCAAACACACAAAAAACTCAAAACTGTATCACATACTACCATTCTTGCATAACCTGACCAAAAGCTTGAAACTCACATCTCCCTCGTGCGTTTTCAGGCCTTTTGGTTCCTAAACTTCTAAACATCATTTAGAACTCACCCCACACCCTGTTACAAGACTGTAACACCATTAACACCATCCTCTATTTTCAAAAACAGAGTTTTGCACTTGGACTTATCCAGCACGATTCAGCCATCTCCAGTACAAACTAAACATTGCATTAGCTTCCTGGGACCTCAGTGGAGCTATTCTGATCATCACAACACCTTGAGGAGTGCTCAAACTCGGAATACGATTTCCAATTTTGAGGTAAGTTTCCTTAACTTGGAACTCTTCATACAATCATCATTAATGTTTAATTTGTGAATAAAAAATGTAGATATCATTGTCCTGAAGCTAACCATGTCCATATTTTTCATTTATGTTGCTTGAGCTTAGAGAATTTTAAGATTGCAATTTCTGGAAAAGTTAGGGTTCAGATTAGGGCCATTAAATTTCATGTTTGTCTTTGATATATAGTTTTAATGCTTTACATTTCTGAAATCATGAGGAAATTTGCCACAAGATTCATGTTTACACTTTTACAAATGGATGAGAAATGAGCAAGATGCAGGTGGTCTGGCCAGGCGCAAGGTTGAAGATGAAGTTTGTGTTCAGGAAGCAATTTCTAATATATATTTATGGTTTGACATAAGTTAACGAATGTATATCCACCCCAGTGTTAAGGCAGCGCATTGGTAATCAAGATGTCATGAGTTCGAACCTCAGCGCGCTGCCTTTTGCATTTTTTCCATATTTTTTTGACACTTTTTTGCAGCGCCTGGGCCTGACCTTTTTTTCTTACAATACTCCATGTTTTACTTATCAACCTCCCTGACTTTATTTTTTTATTTTTTTTTTTTACTTTTTTTTTTTTATTATTATTATTATTATTAATATTATTTTTATTAATATTATTATTATTATTATTTTGATTATTTATTTTGATTTAGTTTATTTTTCTTCACAAAAATAAAAGAACAAAAAAACATTTTCTTTAATAAATTAATTTACCTTTTTTAATACTTAGATAATTAATCTTAATTATTTATTATATATTTTTTTATAAAAATCAATTTAGAATTTAGGATTTTTTATTTGAATAATTTTATTTACAAATTAAATTCACAAAAAACCCTAAAAAAATACTTTTCCTTAAATTAATCTATTTTACTAACTTAATTTTTTTTAGTTAATTATTTTATTTTAATTAATTAAGTTAAAAACCCTTTTCATGAAAAAACAAACAAAAATCACACTTCTTTTTACATTTTATATTCTTGCTTTTTTTTTCTTACTTATTCAATTTTGTACATTTGTTCAAATTCAATATGGTTGTAATAATTATTTAGATTTAATTTCTTGCAATTCCCCATTTGTAATTTGTACACCCCCTCCCCTAAATCATGTAATAGCGTAGTAATTTTAATTTCTGCAATTTAATGCTTTATATACAAATGCTAGTAATTAGGATTTTGTATGGAAAGATTAAAATCAATGCTTAGCAAACCCAAATAAAGACCAATCAAGCATGTAAATCAACACACTTGCATACAAACACCCTTAGGGTAAACTCACTTTGTTGCCTTACAAAATGGCCATATTATGCATGTGAGGTATCTTAGTAAAAACAAACAAAATACAAGATCATAGTCTCTCGATGACGCTATCAAAGTTGACTTCCAAAAATGATCTTAGTCCCTTAAAGAGAATGCTAAGATATCTTACAACATTGATAATCATGGCTATACGATAACCCTTGCCTGTCCCTTTTACATCCAAAGATATGGTTACTTACCAAATCAATGGTAAGATAACAATGTCAAAGGAAAGAGGAAATGAACATGAAAGACTTTTGAGTAGGTAGATTGTTCCTAGTTGCTTGCTCATTTTTCAAGAATCAAAACATCCTTGCTATTTTCAAAACAAACACCAACACTTTCAAAACATCTTACAAACTTGAAAACATTTTCAAAAAGATCAAACACTTTGTATACATTCTTACGAACAAGAATCATTACAAAGTTTGCCTAAACAATGGCATCTTTACAAAATACTTTCAAAAACCACATAAAGCATATTTTCAAATGAAAGCAAGTGATTTAGCAAGTAACTAAGAGCCCATGGAAAACCATGGATAAAAAGGGTGCTAGTACCTTCCCTTTTCATAATCTACCCCCCGAACTCAAGAAACAATCTCAAAGGTCTTTCTTGTGCTTTTTCACCTTTCTTTTTGGATAATAGAAAAGTCGGTGGCAACTCTTGCTAAACTGCAACATTTGCGATCAAACGCAAAACAACCAAGTCAGTTTTCCCACCATATCACAGAACTGGCGACTCTTGTAACACCCCAATTCTACCCCAAGCAATTATATAAAATAAATCAGATTTATAAAAATCATTCATGCAAACGAATCGGGACGTCACAAATTCTTCTATCAAATTCATTGCATTCATCGTGGATATATAACACTTTCAAAACATCGGATGAACCATCATCATAACATCTTTAATTAAATAACTCGACATCTACGCAGCGGAATTCTTAATAACATCTCTAACAACAAAACAACAACTTCGAAACAGCACATATTTAATAATAATCAATTTAACGTTCAACAAATGAAAATCAACAATCAAAAACAACAAGCGTTCATCCCCCCGAGTGTTACATATCAGAGCAATGACACCGACTCGAACTAATGAAGGTATACAACATTCACTCTCGATTACCTGCACGTTACCATCATAAGGGCAGCATTCAAACAGAAGGGGTGAGATATCTAACAATATAATAAAGCGCATGATAATCAATATATTAAATTAGATCAATAACATCACTACTTCTCATCTCATTATCAACAATAATTACAATGTATATACACATTCATCAACATCAAAATACGCTTCTTTATGCAATCATATAATGCGACTCAATACTATGCAAATGCACGTGGTACCATTGGAGCAGAATTCCTATCTCAAAAATTTGCCAATTAATAGAGGCATCAACAAGGCATAAGCCTTCATCTCAAAATTCGCCAATACAGACCATCTCAACGAGCATAAGCTCCATCTCAAAATGCAATGTATGTGACACAATCATGAATGTAAAAACAACACCAAATTAACAACATCTCAAAAGCATCTCAAATTAACGACATCTCAAAAGCATCTCAAATTAACAACATCTCAAAAGTATCTCAAATTAACAACATCTCAAAATCATCTCAATGTCTCATCATCAACAACTCATATCATCACAATAATTCATCAAACATCATTTATTTATTATAAATCATCAACAAAACATCATTAATAACTTCTCACTAACAACTCAGTTGTACATTAATTCCACAGTAAATCAATACTGCTATTCTATAACAATTACATCATTACCGTCACTATTCCTACTGTTATAGTTCAAACAGCAGCCTCTAAGCATCTAACCTTCATCATTATGTACAAAACCAACGTAATGTCCAACACAACTTCTGACCAACACAACTTCTGACAACACGACTTCTAACCAACACAACTCCTGACCAACACAACTTCTAATAACATAACTTCTGACAACACAACTTTTGACAACACAACTTCTTACCAACTCAACTTCTGACAACACAACTTCTGACAACACAACTTCTGACCAACACAACTTCTGACCAATACATCTTCTGACAATACAACTTCTGACAACACAACTTCTAACAACACAACTTCTGACAACACAACTTCTACCATCAGAACTTTTACTTTTTACTAATCCAACACAACTTCTAACCAACACAGCTTCTACCATCAGAACTTCTACTTCTTACTAATCCAACGCAACTTCTAACCAACACAGTTTCTACCATCAGAACTTCTACTTTTTACTAATCCTACTATTTTGGTTCTTAGCCTGATATCATCCTAATTAAAAACGGAATGAGTAACTCTATCCCTAATTTAATTTATTGTTCTAATACAGCAACTTCTGATATCCTTCACGCATAATTCTGCGTTTTTCTTCCCTGCATAATTCTGCGTTTTTCTTCCTTGCATCTCACTACGGAATTCATACTTAAAGCCTTAAAACTTAACATAATCATGACAATTCATCACCTATAATCATCCTATAATACTACATCGATCAAACAACATCATGACATCATTATTCATCTAAAATTCATCAATTCTCATCATACAACAATCATATATTTTCAAGAACAAGACAACAATCATCTCTAACCCCACATATCAATCATCATGAACCCAATTATAGAGTCAGAATCCCACCCTTACCTTGGATTGAAGGTCGCTCTAAAATTTCGGGTCGAATCCTCGTTCTATCGTTTTTCCTCTTTTTCCAGCAGCTTGCGCGTTCTCCTCTCAATCCTTATTCTTCTACTGCTTCTTTCTTTCTATTCTTTCTAACAACAATAAAATAACCCTATTATTCTTTATTCCTTATTGGGCTTAAAACTAATACGCCCCCTTATTACTTCTATTCCTTTAAAAACAAGCCCACATCAAATAATATTATACTTCTAATATTATTTCACCACTTAATATTATACTTCTAATATTATTTCTCCACTTAATAAAATAATTAAATCCAATTAATTATAACGCATCTTCACAAATATTCCAAAAAAATTTAATTAAATAATTAATTAAATTACGGGTGTTACAACTCTCCCCCCACTTAGAATATTTTCGTCCTCAAAAATTTACCTCAATCAAACAATTCAGGATAGGAGTCTCGCATCTTGCTCTCCAACTCCCAAGGCATGCTTTCACCAGCAGCTCCTAGCCAAACCACCTTAACCAAGGCAATCTCTTTTCCCCTCAGAGTCTTCATTTCACGATCCGTGATCCGTACATGCATCGTCTCCACCGTAAGATTATCCCGTACTTGCACGTCGTCCATATGAATCACATGAGATGGATCTGAAATATAATTCCGAAGTTGCGACACGTGAAACACATCATGCAAATTCGAAAGATTAGGCGGTAAAGCCACTCTATAAGCAACATTCCCCACTCTCTCCAAAATCTGATACGGTCCAATAAAACGAGAAGTGAGCTTCTTAGACTTCAATGATCACCCAACACCAGTCACAGGTGTAACTCTCAAAAACACATGATCACCAGCTTAAAATTCTAAATCCTTCCTTTGCTTGTCATGATAACTCTTCTGTCTACTTTGGGAAGCTTTCATCTTTTCTCAAATCAACTTCACCTTCTCGGTAGTCTCACGAACAAGTTCAGGTCCAAGTACTACACTTTCACCAGATTCATGCCAACATAACGGAGTTCTACATCTTCGACCATACAACGCTTCAAAAGGTGCCATCCCAATACTAGAATGATAACTGTTATTATAAGTGAACTCTATCAACAGAAGGTAAGTATCCCACGAACCTCCCTGCTCAAGAATACATGCCCTTAGCAAATCTTCCAACGATTGAATAGTCTGTTCAGTCTGAGGATGATACGATGAACTCAACCTCAACTTAGAACCCAGCGCTTTTTGCAAACTCTTCTAAAAATCAGAAGTAAATCTTGGATCTCTATATGACACAATGCACAAAGGAATACCATGCAGCTTCACAATCACACTAATATAAATCTCAGCCAACTTCGGCACTGGAAAAGTGATGTTAATAGGAATAAAATGAGCTGACTTCGTAAGCCTATCAACAATCACCCAAATCGAATCATGTCCTCTTGGAGTATTAGGCAACCATGTCACAAAGTCCATTGAAATGCTATCCCATTTCCATTATGGAACTTCCAACGGTTGCATCAATCCTGCAGGCTTCTGATGTTCAACTTCTGACTTCTGACAAGTCAAACATGCATACACAAACCGAGCCACATCGCTCTTCATCCCAGGCCACCAAAACAAACCTTTCAAATCTTGATACATCTTTGTAGCTTCTGGATGAATACTCAACTTACTTCTATGACTCTCTTCAAGTATCACTTTCTTCATCTCCGCATCATCAGAAATACAAATCCGGTTACGAAACCTCAACACACCTTGCTCATCTAGCTTAAAATCACTATTCTCAGACTGATCAATCCCAACCATCAAATCTACCAGTTTCACATCCAACTTATGAGCTTCTCTGATACTGTCTAAAAATTCATTATTAATCTTTAACATACCCAACATAACACTCTGCGGAGTAACCTCGCAAACTAAGCTCATATCTCTGAACTGCTCAATTAATTCCAACTCTTTAATCATCATTGCTGACATATGTAAAGTCTTTCGACTCAACGCATCAGCTACCACATTCACCTTTCCTGGATGATAATTCAAACTGAAATCATAATCATTTAACAATTCCAACCATCTTCGTTGCCTCATATTCATCTCTTTCTGGTCGAATAAATACTTTAAGCTCTTATGGTCACTAAACACTTCAAATCTAGAACTATAAAGATAATGTCTCCAAATCTTCAACACAAAAACAACTGCAACAAGCTCTAAATCATGCGTAGGGTAGTTCTTCTCATGAGTCCTTAACGGCCTTGACGCATAAGCAACTACCTTACTATTATGCATAAGCACACCTATTAAACCCATCTTAGAAGCATTACAATACACCACAAAAGGATCTCCTGGGTTAGGCAACGTCAAAATCGGAGCCGGCGTCAACCTCTTCTTTAATTCTGTAAAACTTTCTTCACATTGAACATCCCATACAAATGCTCTACCTTTACAAGTCAACTTAGTCAATGGAAGTGACAACTTAGAAAACCCTTCGATAAACCTTCTATAATAACCAGCTAATCCCAAGAAGCTTCTAATCTTAGTAGCTGACCTCGGAGTCTCCCATTGCAGCACAACATCAACCTTCGATGGACCTACTGCAATGCCACTACCTGAAATCACATGACCAAGAAAACTAACCTCTTTTAACCAAAATTCACACTTGGACAGCTTTGCATACAACTTCTTCTCTTTCAAAACTTGCAATACTACTCTTAAATGTTCAACATGCTCTTCTTCTGACTTAGAGTAAATCAAAATATCATCAATGAACACCACTACGAACCGATCCAAATAAGTATGAAAGATACGATTCATATATTCCATGAATACTCCCAGCGCATTAGTAACACCGAAAGGCATCACTGAATACTCGTAATGTCCATAACGCATTCTGAAAGCCGTCTTCTAAATATCTTCATCCTTCACTTTAATCTGATGGTAACCCAACCTTAAATTAATCTTACTAAACACGCGAGCATCCACCAGTTAGTACATTAAGTCATCTATTCTTGGAAGCGGATACTTATTCTTAATCGTCACTTTACTCAGCTGTCTATAATCAACACAAAGCCTCATACTTCCATCTTTCTTCTTTACTAACAACATTGGAGCTCCCCACGGTGATACACTTGGTCTTACAAACTTCTTCTCAAGTAAATCTTCCAATTGCTTCTTCAACTCTGACAGCTCAGATGCAGACATCTTGTATGGTGCCATAGACACGGGTCTGGTACCAGGTACAAGATCAATAGCAAATTCAACTTCCCTCTCTGGTGGCACATCAGGAATCTCATCGGGGAAAACTTCAAGAAACTCACATACCACCTGCAATTCCTCAATTATAGCTTAAGTCTCTACAGATAGCGACGCCATCAACGAGAACATCTGTGTTTCCTCCTGCATCAACTTCCTCAACTGTCTAGCAGACAACAGACCATCTTCCTCTTCTTCAGGAGTAGAAAACTTCATAGACTTATCATAACAGTTAATATAAACACAGTTATGCTCTAACCAGTTCATACCCAAAATTACATCCAAACCTCTTAACGGTAAACAAATCAAATCAACAAAAAAGTCTTTATCAAAGATCGACAAGGGACACTTCAAACACACAAAAGAAGTAGTCACCGACCCCTTGGCTGGAGTATCGACGACCATTTCTCCATTCATAGAAGACAACATAAGACCCAATCTTTCAAGACAATCAGCAACAATAAAACAATGCGTAACACCAGTATCAATAATAGAAATTAAAGGAGTACTATTAATAAAACATGTACCTCTGATAATTCTGTCCTCGGTAGTTGTCTAATCCTCAACCAAAGCAAACACTTTACCATTAGACTGAGCCCTCTTCTATTTTGGACACTGGCTACCAATGTGCCCTTCTTCTCTACAGTTGAAACAAATCACATCCTTAAGTTCACACTCAGATACAACATGTCCGTTCTTGCCACAATGGAAACATTCTGAATGTATTTGAATGTTTCAGATAATGTTCTGACAGAAGCATTCTGAAGTGCTAAGCTAAAAATTATATGAAGAAGTTCTTTAATGAAAGAACCATTTCTGTTTTAAGCGCAACTGTTGACTCTGGTAAGACAACTTGTTTAAATGTATCTTCTAACATTTAGCAGGATTTCTTGATCAGAAGATTACTTGAAAGCAAGTGTTGTTCATAAGTTATTTGAAAGCAAGCGTTGATCAAGTTCTTAGCAAGTAAAGCACTGCCTAGAAGATGAGTAAAGCATGTTCTGAATTCAAGATGTTGAAGCAAGTTCTGAAAGAACGTTAAAGCCAACTTGTCTTGTCAAGCGTAGGAAACATGTTCTTACAAGTTTTTCGTTTTCTCATTAATGCAAAGACGGCTGCAAGCACTCAAGTGTCTAAGCTAGTTTCTTGGAAAATGGAATAGTGCAAGGAAACACGCAAGCATTTAATTCTCTCCACTTTTCTGAAGGCAGCAATGGTCTTTTTGTTCCTACTATAAATAGAAGGACATTTATTGCAAGCAAAATAACTAATCAATTTCAAAATAGAAGCAAGAAACTACGTGAAAAATTTTGGGCTTACAAACTCTTTGTTCATACACTTTGTGCAGTTTATTCTAAGTGAAAAATCACAGTTGTGATATAGCTTGATTAGAAGCAAAATTTTATTTCACTGTCTGTAAGATTAAACTCTTGTAATTGTTCCTTGAGAGACCAAGTTTGGTCAGATTTCTCAAGTAGACTAGGACTAGATTTAAGTCTTAGTGGTGTTAGTCACTTGTAAGACTACTTGTGCATTGTTAGTCACAACAGTTGTTGTGTGTTTGTAATCATTTGATTATAGTGGATTAAGTCCTTGTTGAGAAAGGCGAAATCACCTTGACGGATGGACTAGAGTAGTTTAAGTTCAAACGAACCAGGATAAAAATAACCTTGTCTTTCCATAATTGTTGAGCTTTATTTTGATAAGAAAAAGAGTCGCTTATTCAACCCCCCCCCCCCCCCACCCCCCTCTAAGTGTTTTCTTCCCCCTTCAATTGGTATCAGAGCTTGACTCTGAGCACAACACTTAACCGTGTCAGGAAAAGATACAGAAGAAAACACAATGGCCGCTGAACAAAATAATAATAGTTACAACAAACCTCTTGTATTTGATGGAGAAGATTTTGAGTACTGGAAAGATAGACTAGAAAGTTTCTTTCTAGGTCATGATAGTGATCTTTGGGATATAGTCTTGGATGGTTACACACATCCTACAGACTCAGAAGGAAACAAAGTGGATAGAAAAAATATGGATAGACTACAAAAAGATGATTTTAAAAATCATCATAGAGCTAGAAATATTTTTCTAAATGCTATCTCTAAAGTAGAATATGAAAAAATCACTAATAGAGATACAACGCATGATATGTTTGAGTCTCTTAAAATGACTCATGAAGGAAACACTCAAGTGAAGGAGTCTAAAGCTCTGGCTTTAGTTCAGAAGTATGAAGCCTTCAAAGTTGAAGAAAATGAGTCTATAGAAGCAATGTTCTCTAGGTTTCAAACTCTGATCGCTGGTCTGAGAGTTTTGAACAAGGGATATACCAAAGTAGATCATGTGAAAAAGATCATTAGAAGCTTACCCAGAAGATGGGCACCAATGGTCACTGCTTTAAAAGTTTCAAAAGATCTGAACAACGCATCTCTGGAGGAACTCATCAGCGCTCTCAGAAGTCATGAGATGGAACTGGATGAGCACAAGCCTCAGAATAAAGGTAAGTCTCTGGCCCTTAAATCTATTAAGAAATTTGATACTAACACCTTTCAGGCTGAAGAGGAAAACTCTGAAGAATCAGCGTCAGAAGAAGACGAATTATCCTTGCTCTCCAGAAGGATCAATCATTTGTGGAAGCACAGACAGAAGAAGTTCAGGAACTTAAAAAAGTCAGAAGATGGACCAGAATCTTCTGGACACAAAAAGTCAAACAGAAGAGAGATCGTCTGTTATGAATGTAAAGAACTTGGTCACTACAAAAGTGATTGTCCAAAGTTTCAAAAAGAAAAACCAAAGAAAAGGTTTGGTAAGAAGAAAGGGATGATGGCAACCTGGGATGACTCAGATTCTTCTGAATATGAATCTGGTTCTAAAGATGAAAATTCCAACCTAGCTCTGATGGCTACCACAGCAGATGACTCAGACTGTGAGTCAGAACCAAGAGAGGTATTTTCTGAATTTTCTAGAGATGAACTTGTTGATAGTTTATCAGAACTTCTGGAAAACTATAGTCAGCTCAAAATCAAATACAAGAAACTCAACAAGAGTCTTACATCTGATCTTGAGAAACATGAAACAGAAAAATCTGAACTTTTAGAAAATAATTTTAAACTTAAAGAAGAAATTCAAAATGTTCAAAAAAATTCTAGTTCAGAGTTTGTGTCTAGTTCAAAAGATATTCTGAAAGAATATGACTGTAGCTTTCAAACTTGTATGGCTAAAGGCATAGATAGAAGCAAAATGGCTTCAATGATCTATGGAGTTAGTGGGAAAAATAGAAGAGGGATTGGATATGAACCTCCCAAAGGGAAGGAGACATACATATCAAAACATGTTGCTAAAATGACTTTCACTTACAAACCTCTGAATAAACAATTCAAGTTTGGACACTCTCATGATATAAAATATACATCACATTCTGGAAACTCTTATGCTAACCCAAAGTTCAAACAGAACTTTAAACACTCTAACCCAAAAGGACCCAAAAAATATGGGTACCTAAGGATAAAATAATATTTGTTGCAGATGTTCTTAACAGCTCAATTGAGACACCTGTCATGGTACCTGGACTCTGGGTGCTCACGACACATGACGGGAAAAAGGTCTATGTTCCAAAGCCCGGAACTTAAAGCTGGAGGAGATGTGAAGTTTGGAGGTAATCAGAAAGGGAATATTATTGGTTCTGGAACTATTGGAAACGATAACCTTCCTTCTATCTCTAATTTTTTATTAGTAGAAGGATCAGCTCATAATATTTTGTCCATAAGTCAATTAAGTGACAATGGTTATGACATTATCTTCAATTAAAGCTCCCGTAGAGCTGTAAGTTAAAAAGATGGATCAATTCTCTTTTCTGGCAAGAGAAAGAACAACATATACAAAAATTGATTTATCAGATCTTAAATCTCAGAACGTTAAATGCTTTTGTCTGTTAGCGATGAGCAATGGGTATGGCACATAAGATTGGGACATGTCAGTCTAAGAAAAATCTCTCAACTAAATAAATTAAATTTAGTCAGAGGACTTCCCAATCTGAAGTACAACTCAGAAGCTCTGTGTGAAGCATGTCAAAAAGGAAAATTTTCAAAACCTTCCTTTAAATCCAAAAATATTGTCTCTTCCTCTAAGCCATTAAAGTTACTTCATATTGATTTGTTTGGGCCAGTTAAAACTGCATCCATTAGAGGCAAGAAGTATGGATTGGTCATTGTTGATGACTTCAGCAGATGGACATGGATAAAGTTTTTAAAACACAAGGATGAGTCACATTCTGTGTTCATTGACTTCTGTACCCAAGTGCAAAACGAAAAAGATTTTAAAATCATAAAAGTCAAAAGTGATCATGGTGGTGAATTTGAAAATCATTATTTTGAAAAATATTTTAAAGAAAATGGTATTGTTCATAATTTTTCTTGTCCTAGAACTCCCCAGCAAAATGGAGTTGTAGAAAGAAAGAATGGAACTTTACAAGAAATGTCCAGAACCATGATCAATGAAACTAATATGGCTAAGCACTTTTGGGCAGAAGCTGTGAACACAGCGTGTTACATTCAGAATAGAATCTCTATAAGACCTATTCTTGAAAAGACTCCCTATGAATTGTGGAAAAACAGAAAGCCCAACATTTCTTATTTCCATCCTTTTGGATGTACTTGTTTTATTCTGAACACTAAAGAAACTCTGAACAAGTTTGATTCTAAAGCACAAAAGTGTTTTCTGCTTGGATATTCTGAACGCTCAAAAGGCTATAGAGTATACAACACAAAAACTCTGATTGTTGAAGAATCAATCAAAGTCAGGTTTGATGATAAGCTTGGCCAGCAACAGCCAAAGCAAATTGATTTTTCTGTAGGTACAGAAGATCATCCCTTAAACTTTGAAACTTCAGAAGCAAAGGAAAACTCAGAAGCAAAGGAAGACTCAGAAGATCATCCTCTTGATAATGTTCTGGACAACCTCAGAATCTCTGATCAACCCCCTCAGAAAAGGTTTCCTAGAATCTCTTCAGCTCACAAAGAAGACGTAATCATTGGAAAAAAAGAAGATCCCATCAGAACAAGACCCTCTCTTAGAATCAATGAAGAATCTTTGTTTGGTTTGGTTTCTATGATTGAGCCAACTTCCATTGATGAAGCTCTGGAAGATAATGATTGGATCTTAGCAATGCAAGAGGAACTCAATCAATTCTCCAGAAATGATGTATGGAATCTAGTTCCAAGACCCAAAGGATTCAATGTTATAGGAACCAAATGGATTTTCAGAAACAAACTGAACGAACAAGGAGAGGTGATCAGAAACAAAGCACGACTGGTTGCACAGGGTTATAGTCAACAAGAAGGAATTGACTATAATGAAACATTTGCCCCAGTTGTCGGGTTAGAGTCTATAAGATTATTAATTTCTTTTGTTGTACAAAATAACATTTCATTATATCAAATGGATGTTAAAAGTGTATTTTTAAATGACTATATTGAAGAAGAAGTTTATGTCAATCAACCTCCTGGATTTATTGATTCAAAACATCTAGTACATGTTTTTAAATTAAAAAAGTATTTGTACGGTTTAAAACAAGCTCCTAGAGTTTGGTATGATCGTCTGAGTAATTTTCTTTTAGAAAAAGATTTTACCAGAGGGAAAGTGGACACAACTCTTTTCAGAAATACATTTAAAAATGATATTTTAATTTGTCAAATTTATGTTGATGATATAATTTTTGGAACATCTAATATCTCCCTTGATAAATAATTTGCTGAGACCATGCAGGCAGAATTTGAAATGAGCATGATGGGAGAATTGAAGTTCTTTCTGGGAATTCAAATCAACCAGACTCCAGAAGGCACTTACATACATCAGACGAAGCATGTTAAAGAACTTCTGAAGAAATTTCAGATGTCAGAAAGCAAAGATGCCAAGACACCTATGCATCCAACCTGCATTATGGGAAAAGATGAGGTAATTATGAAGGTAGATCAGAAGCTCTATAGAGGTATGGTTGGATCCCTTCTCTATCTGACTACATCTAGACTTGATATACTATTCATCGTGTGTTTATGTGCTAGATTCCAATCAGATCCTAGAGAATCTCACTTAACAGCAGTTAAGAGAATTCTTAGGTATCTGAAAGGTACTACTAATTTGGGTTCGTGTTATAGAAGATCACAAGATTACAGACTAGAGGTTATTGTGATGCTGACTTTGCTGGAGATAGAATTGAAAGAAAAAGCACCTCTGGAAGCTGTCCGTTTTTGGGTGAAAATCTTATCTCGTGGTACAGCAAGAAGCAAGCAACAATTGCACTTTCAACCACAGAAGTTGAGTATATATCTGCTACTGGATGTAGCTCTCAGATGATTTGGATGAAAAGTCAGCTAGAAGATTTTAATCTTTATGAGAGTAAGATTCCTATCTTCTGTGACAATACTTCTGCTATTTGTCTTTCTAAAAATCCAATTTTACATTCTAAAGCCAAACATATTGAAATTAAATATAATTTTATAAGGGACTATATTCATAAGGGAATTTTAAATTTAATTTTTGTAAAAACATACCATCAATGGGCTGACATTTTTACCAAACCCCTTTCAGAAGATAGATTTAATTTCATTTTGAAAAATATTTGTATAGAATTATGTCCTGAATAAAATAATATTTATCTTCTGTGTTTGACCTCAGAATATTTTGAAATGAATGTTCTGATTAACAACTCTTCAGAAGTTAGAAGAGAAGTTACATTAGAAGCTATATGAAAATTTATGAAATGTTCTAACGTTTCATTTCTAAGTATAGTTCAGAAATTCATTAGAACAAATAGTTGTTACATGCATCCTTCAGGAGATGAACACGTGGTGTGTTTCTGAAAGGTCACGCGTGCAAAAGCTATTGACGCCGTTCTAGGTAATTGTTAATGATTAGCTATAATCTCATGTTCTCCCTAATTTTTAGAAAAATCATTAAATGCACGTAATGATGAGATTCGTTTCAAATTCTTTAAAAATTCTTTTTTAATTTTATTTCTAAACTTATTTCTGAAACTTTTGCATATAAATACTTTTTGAAAAACACTTTTTCATTTTTTACCGTCTCTTTCAAACTCAAGCATTTCTGTACTTTTCTCTAAAACCTTTTTTCTTCATCTCTCAACTCTAAGAACTCTAATGGCTTCTTCTTCTACCCACTCTGAGCAATACATAGTGCCTGAGAGAACTACTCTTATTCCTGTAGACAGTTTGGAAGTTTTAAGTGAGTTAATGGTAGATTTTTTGAGAATCTAAGAGAAAATGGTTTTGACTTGTTTTCTGCTGTTAAGTTTCAAGATTGGGACAAATTTTTTTATCGTCTCATTGGTCCAGTTTTTCAACATTTGGTGAAGTAATTCTGGATACATGCCATTACAACCCCTAAGGTTATACTCTCTTTCGTAATGGGTAAGGAAATTTCCATTACTAAAAACCTAATCAGAAAGTTGCTAGGGTTTAAAGGACTTGGAGTTACAGGTATGCCAAGTGGAAGAATGGAAATGTCAAGGGTCTACTCAGAGATTTTCATAAATGGTCAAGGATCTTCAAAAGTCATGGACTTGAAAGATAAATACAAGATTTGGGCAAGAATTATCCATGGATGTATTCACCATAGGAAGGACACCAACTCTCCAGATTACATTAACGCTGATTAACAATACTTGTTGTTCTGCCTTGGAACAAATGTAAAAATTGATTTGCCTTATTTGTTGTTTGAACATCTCTGGAACCATGTAAAAGAGACTAGGGAAGCTGAAAGGATGAAAAACCCCCAAATCCAAAAGGAATTGGATTCCTATGGGTAGATTAATCTTAGATATTCTGACTGAGAATGGTATGATTGCTCACCTAGATGAAGCCAATCTTCTGGGGGAGCTAGAACCTACTTGTGGTAAGACTATGACTGGGAAGAATTTACTGAAAAGGAAAGTAATTGACAAGCTGCTGGTGGAACCAACTCCGTATGTGTCAGCTACTGTGAAGAGAAGAAGGATACCTATTGCTGATTTCCCTCTGTTCAACTCAGGAGATCACCCACGTATCATCCTGCACTACATTGAAATCTGCAAAGAGACTGGAACACCTATTGATCCAGCTTGGCTCTAAGGAAGAAATCAAGTTGCTCTAGATGTTGTTCTTCAAGAATCTTTGAAGAGGAAAGCAGTTGAAGGACCTTCAGCCAGACCTCAGAAGAAAAAGAAGTTAGGTAAACTTGCTGAAACTATCACTGTTTATGATTCTGTCAATGTATCTACATCTTCTAAACCCTCCCAAACCTTAGGAGATATATATGTTGATATTGACCTGACCTTACCATCTGACTCTCTTGCTGACAACCCTCAGAGAAATCAAGTTTTATCAAACTTGAGTGACTTTGACTCTGATGAACACTCTAAAACCCAATCAGAACCCTCTCACTCAGAACCCTCTGAACCATCTGTTTCTCAACCCATTCCTGCTGAACACTTTTCAAGACCTCCTCCCAGACCTCTATCACCCAGACCCTCTGGATGGTATGATGCTGGATCTTGGAGAATTCCAGGAATCACCATTCCACTGGAAACACAAAAACCACCTTTCACCTTACCATCTGAAAACATTTTTGCCATGAACCAACCACAACATCAGAACCCCACTCCCAATCCTGAAAATACAATAATCATTTCACCTGACATCACTCCACCTACTTCACCACAACATCCAACATCAAACTCACCTACACTCTCACCACCTCATATTCCAGAACACCAATTTGTTGAACCACCTGAAACTTTTGAATCATCTGAACCTCATGAACAATCAGCACCAACTAACTTTGTTGATCAACCTGATCATTCAGCCACTCCTGAACCAACCAAAAATCCTGAACCTGCTAGCTTTTTAAGAACTGTAGTGGATTATGAATCTCTACAATTTTTGAAAAACAAAACTTTCAAGAAGGCTGTCCTAAAACCTGTTCAGCCAGATGTGAATACATTGTTTTAGAATTTTTTAACAAATGTCCAAGCATGGTTGAATTTGCTGAAAGAAGATTGTACCAGAAGCGTGAACCCAGCTGCAACGGATCTTCTGTGGGAGACTTTCAGAAGAACTTTGGATGCTCAGTCACTGAAGCTACAGACTTATGTCATTTTTAGGTGCTGGACAACTTTTCCAAACATTTGCATGCTTTCAAGTCAGAAGCTGCTGATATCTGGAATAAGAAGTCTTCTTTAATGATTGCTGATACACCAGCTGATACAATGGACATATCAGAATATGAATCTGAAGATGCCTCTGATGATTCAAACCCTCTGGCTATTGTTCTATTGAATCAACCTTCTGTTAAGGAAGCTCCTGAACCTGTGCCAACTCTTGTAATGGATCTGGGCACTCTGCTTTCAACCTTTGTGCATTCTGACTCAACGGTTGTTACTCCAAAGCATGTTTCTGCTGAAGCTTCGTCATCCTCTGCTCCTACCTCACTTATCATGGACACTCTGAATGAGCTCAAGAGGGAGAATAAATTCATTCATGAATGCTTGGATAAGCAAGACCAAACAAATCAAGAAATCAAAAGCTGGATGATGAAACAAGAAGAATCTGCCTCTGAGATCAAGAATCTTCTGATGGCCCTTGTTACTAAGAAATCCTAGTGTCTTTATGTTTCTTGTCTTTTGTTTGTTGTTTGTACTTCTGGATATTTTTTGCTATTTTATGAAAACTTTTAAGCTCTTCAACTGTTCTTATTTTTACACTTTTTGATTATGCCAAAAAGGGGGAGAAAATGAGTATTTTGAACTAATCATTGTTTAACAGTTATGGGAATAAGTCTCGGACATTCTAACAAAATACCAGATTTCTTTCTGTGCAAAATAATTTATTTTGCAGGTATCACTTAAACTCTGGAAGAGTATTTCAGTTGAACATTTTCTTCAAAAGAAGTTCTGAAGAAATCCAAGAAGATATTTTCCATACTCTGATAAATAATCTCAGGAAGTTTTATATATAGAAATATTCATTTCAGGGGGAGATTCTTATCTCTTATCATATTTTATTTCTATATCTGAATAATTTTTGTCATCATAAAAAATGGGGAGATTGTTAGAACAAGATTAGTTATGATATATCTTAGAGTTTTGATGATAACAATAAATTATATTTTTAGATAATTTATACTCTGATGAACGTATTTGAATGTTTCAGATAATATTCTGACAGAAGCATTCTGAAGTGATAAGCTAAAAATTATATGAAGAAGTTCTTTAATGAAAGAACCATTTCTGTTTTAAGCGCAACTGCTGACTCTGGTAAGACAATTTGTTTAAATGTATCTTCTAACATTTAGCAGGATTTCTTGCTCAAAAGATTACTTGAAAGCAAGTGATGTTCAGAAGTTATTTGAAAGCAAGCGCTGATCAAGTTCTTAGCAAGCAAAGCACTGCCTAGAAGATGAGTAAAGCATGTTCTGAATTCAAGACGTTGAAGCAAGTTCTGAAAGAACGTTAAAGCCAACTTGTCTTGTCAAGCGTAGGAAACATGTTCTTACAAGTTGGTCGTTTGCTCATTAATGTAAAGACGGCTGCAAGCACTCAAGTGTCTAAGCTAGTTTCTTGGAAAATGGAATAGTGCAAGGAAACACGCAAGCATTTAATGCTCTCCACTTTTCTGAAGGTAGCAACGGTCTTTTTGTTCCTACTATAAATAGAAGGACATTTATTACAAGCAAAAGAACTAATCAATTTCAAAATAGAAGCAAGAAACTACGTGAAAAATTCTGAACTCACAAACTCTTTGTTCATACATTTTGTGCAATTTATTCTAAGTGAAAAATCACAGTTGTGATATAGCTTGATTAGAAGCAAAATTTTATTTCACTATCTGTAAGATTAAACTCTTGTAATTGTTCCTTAAGAGACCAAGTTTGGTCAGATTTCTCAAGTAGACTAGGACTATATTTAAGTCTTAGTGGTGTTAGTCACTTGTAAGATTACTTGTGCATTGTTAGTCACAACAATTATTGTGTGTTTGTAATCATTTGATTATAGTGGATTAAGTTCTTGTTGAGAAAGGCGAAATCACCTTGACGGGTGGACTGGAGTAGTTTGAGTTCAAACGAACCAAGATAAAAATAACCTTGTCTTTCCATAATTGTTGAGCTTTGTTTTGATAAGAAAAAGAGTCACTTATTCAACCCCTCCCCCCCCCCCCCCCCCCCCCTTCTAAGTGTTTTCTTCCCCCTTCAACTAGTCATATGACTCTGAGAAACTTTCTGTTTACCTTTACCAGCTAGGGAATCATAAGGCTTACCACGATTCTATTGGTGTTTACCCCTCTTCTCACTGATAATCTTGTAATGAGCATTATTATCCTCTTCATAAATCCTGTAGCTATCAACCAAATCAGCAAAGACATGGATTTTCTGGTATCCAACTGCCTTCTTAATCTCTGGGCGCAACCCGTTCTCAAATTTAATACACTTCGAAAACTCAACATCTGCCTCAGCGTAATGCGGATAAAACTTAGCCAACTCAGCAAACTTGGCAGCATACTCAACAATTGGCATACTTCCTTGCTTCAGCTCAAGGAACTCAATTTCCTTCTTACCACAGACATCTTCAGGAAAGTACTTTCTCATAAATTTTCTACGGAACACAGCCCAAGTTACATTCTCACCTTCAGCTTCCAATTTCTGACAAGTCTCTAGCCACCAGTCATCAGCCTCGACTGCTAGCATATGAGTACCATAACGAACCTTCTTCACTGGAGTGCAGTCCATCACACGGAAGATTCTCTCAATCTCTTTCAACCACTCCAATGCTCCATCAGGATCATACTTTCCCTTGAACGTAGGTGGATTCTCTCTATAGAAAGTCGCCAAGCTACGAGATCCAACACTCCCATCAGCATTCAGCTGATTTTCCATCGCATGAGCCATTGCTTCAAGAGCAGCAGCAAGTGCAGCGTCATTCCTTCCAGCCATCTCAACTTATAACTACAACATAAACAACGGTTAGAACTCAAAATAACAATACTCGATTGTTAGACAACTACGACTCAACAACAAGGTCAGACCAACCTTTTGTTATGATACCAACTTTGTAACACCCTAATTATACCCCAGGCAGTTATATAAAATAAATCAGAGTTATAAAAATCATTCATGCAAACGAATCGGGATGTCACAAATTCTTCTATCAAATTCATTGCATTCATCGTGAATATATAACACTTTCAAAATATCGGATGAACCATCATCATAACATCTTTAGTTAAATAACTCGACATCTACGCAGCGGAATTCTCAATAACATCTCTAACAACAAAACAGCAACTTCGAAACAGCACATATTTAATAATAATCAATTTAACATTCAACAATTGAAAATCAACAATCAAAAATAGCAAGCGTTCATCCCCCCGAGTGTTACATATCAGAGCAATGACATCGACTCGAACTACCGAAGGTATACAGCCTTCACTCTCGATTACCTGCATGTTACCATCATAAGGGCAACATTCAAACAGAAGGGGTGAGATATCTAACAATATAATAAAGCGCATGATGATCAATATATTAAATTAGATCAATAACATCACCACTTTTCATCTCATAATCAACAATAATTACAACGTATATACACATTCATCAACATCAAAATACACTTCTTTATGCAATCATATAATGCGACTCAATACTATGCAAATGCATGTGGTACCATTGGAGCAGAACTCCCATCTCAAAAATTTACCAATTACTAGAGGCATCAACAAGGCATAAGCCTTCATCTCAAAATTCGCCAATACAGGCCATCTCAACGAGCATAAGCTCCATCTCAAAATCCAATGTATGCGGCACAATCATGAATGTAATAACAACACCCAAATTAACAACATCTCAAAAGCATCTCAAATTAACGACATCTCAAAAGCATCTCAAATTAACAACATCTCAAAAGCATCTCAAATTAACAACATCTCAAAAGCATCTCAACGTCTCATCATCAACAACTCATATCATCATAATAATTCATCAAACATCATTTATTTATTATAAATCATCAACACAACATCATTAATAACTTCTCACTAACAACTCAGCTATACATTAATTCCACAGTAAATCAATACTGCTATTCTGTAACTCTTACATCATTACCGTCACTATTCCTATTGTTATAGTTCAAACAACAACCTCTAAGCATCTAACCTTCATCATTTTGTACAAAACCAATATAACGTCCAACACAACTTCTGACCAACACAACTTCTAACCAACACAACTTCTGACCAACACAACTTTTAATAACACAACTTCTGACAACATAACTTCTGACAACACAACTTCTGACTAACTCAACTTCTAACAACATAACTTCTGACAACACAACTTCTGACCAACACAACTTCTGACCAGTACATCTTCTGACAACACAACTTCTGACAACACAACTTCTGACAACACAACTTCTAACAACATAACTTTTGACAACACAGCTTCTGAAAACACAACTTCTACCATAAGAACTTCTACTTTTTACTAATCCAACACAACTTCTAACCAACACAACTTCTACCATCAGAACTTCTACTTCTTACTAATCCAACGCAACTTCTAACCAACACAGTTTCTACCATCAGAACTTCTACTTTTTACTAATCCTACTATTTTGATTCTTAGCCTGATATCATCCTAATTAAAAACAGAATGACTAACTCTATCCCTAATTTAATTTATTGTTCTAATACAGCAACTTAGGATAACCTTCACGCATAATTCTGCGTTTTTCTTCCCTGCATAATTCTGCGTTTTTCTTCCCTGCATCTCACTACGGAATCCATGCTTAAAGCCCTAAAACTTAACATAATCATGACAATTCATCGCCTATAATCATCCTATAATACTACCTCTATGGGTTCCGATCAATGGAACATTAGGATACTCTCCACAACGATCAATGACGACCACCTCATCTAAACCTCTGAGAGTCCAAATAATGTCTTTATCAGTAAGAGACATTATCCTATGAGCCTAGCCCCTTCCTTCTTTGTTCTTCAGTATAGATTTAGGGAGGTGCGAAATAAACCACCTCGCCAACAAAGGAGCACAGCACATTAAAGTTCCCCATTTTTGGGCAGTACGAGTATAGAGCTGGTAAAGGATATCACCCAGAAGAGTGGGTATATGGTTCCGAGAGATGAAGATCCTTATGGCATTAACATCAATGAAGGTGTCAGGATTTGGAAACAAAACCAGACCAGAGATTAAGAGAGCCAAAATGTTTTCGTACGCTTGAAAGTCTAAGTCATTCCAGAAACCATTAGCTTTGCCAATCAGAAACTTAGCCAAAAAGCCCTTAACTCCACTTCTAGGCTCCCAGTTAGCCATTACTTCCTCTTTGGTCAAGTGAAGGGCTGCAACAATCTCTTCAGGCCTAAGAGTCTTTTCCCAACCAGTGAAAGGAGTCTGCTCCAAAATAGAGATACCAAGTAACTCAGAGAATTCTTCCAGGGTAGGGACCAGCTGGAAGTCTTGAAAGGTGAAGCAATGGTATAGCGGATCATAAAACTGGACCAGGACACTCATCAAATGTTGGTCCCACTTTGAGGTGACTAAACCGAGAAGAGAACCGTGCCTCCTGATGAAGGAAGTAGTGTCTGGAATTCTGTCAACCAATTCTTTGAGCAAACTAGGTGGTTGAACAAAGTTGAGCCGGATAGTACTCCTACGTACGGGCATCATGATGTCCTACAAAACAGAGCAAAGATGAAACCCTCTTGTCTTTGAAATGGGTTAGTCCTTATGCAGGATGTATGCAATGTTATGATGTTATGATAAAGGCACACCACAAGTATTCACAAAAGGCAAACATGGGAAAGGCACACAAGTCACACAAAAGAGCCCTTAGAGTTCAGGCTGGCATGAAGTTTAGGTACTACCCTCTTTCAGTTTCAGTTGGTTAAGACCTGCCCTAAAAATAGTAATCGGGTTCTAGAGGATCTCAATATCACTGACTACCCTCGATCGGTCATAATTCCAGTTTGGCAACCTTTTCTTTCGGCCGGAACCATCGCGAGAGTTTAGTCTCAATGAGTGTAGCATACTGCTACTGTTCTATGGCCAAGTTGGTCAATTTAAGGTTCTAAGGTCAGTTGGTGCTTAATGACTCCTTAGAAGACCCATATTCTCCTCGTTCCAACACAAGAGATATCAGTACAGACCAAGGTGTCACACCAACGTAGCTACTGCTTCACCCGTTTCGGTCTATGCCGCACAGGTCCCTCACAGTTTATTGCTACTTACCTAAAAAGGGTACCCCAGATCCGGGTTAGGATCTATGAAAACTCCGATACAAGCCCACAAGATTAAAGCATACAAAGCATACAATTGAAAACAATAGTGATCTAATCCTAAGGTACACCTCACTTATAAAACTCCCCAGCAGAGTCGCCAATTCTGTGATCGGTGGAAATAGAACTGACTGTTTTGGAATGATGGTTCGCGTTTGCGTTTCGCAAATGTCGCGGTAAGCAAGAGTCGCCACCGTCTTTTATTTTCTCCAACAAGGAAAGGACAAAAGCACAACAAAATTCCTTTTCGAGATGTTTCTCGGGTTCAGGAGGTAGATTATAGAAAGGGAAGGTGTTAGCACCCTTTCTATCCGTGGTTATCCACGGGCTCTTAGGTACTTGCTCACTATGTTTTCAAAAGGTTTTGCTTTTCTTGTGTTTGTGGGTTTTGAAAAAAAGTTTTGTTTGAAAACTTTGATTTAACTCTTGTATATGTCCTCAAGAGTGTATGAAGTGCTTGTTTGAAAACTTTGTTTGAAAAGTGTAAGTGCGAAAAGTATTTTTGTTTTGAAAGAGCAAGTACCTGAGAACCTCTACCTACTCAAAAGAAATTAAGCTGTGTAAATGTCCTTTAGACAGTACTATCCCACTATTGAGAAGTAGGTAGCACCGTCGTTGGAGTTTTTGGGTCAATTCGATTTTAGGGACATGTGGTCACTAAAGCAATAGTAGGACGCCTTAGCGGCAACCCTAATGTCTTAGATCGTTTTATCTGAGGCAACCGTTTCGAGGCAACTTTTTGATCTTTAGACAGGAGGGCGACCTCTAAAACACCCTATACTTAATGACCACGTCGAGGCAACCAAGTGAGGTGTACCCTAAGAGTGACATGTGCGAGTGTGTCAGGTTTCAGTTATGTTATCTTTGTACATGTTATGGTGAGCTACAATTGATTTTATTTTAAGAGAGATCTTGTCATGCATAGCCTAGTTAGCATACATCTAGCAGTTAATAGTTGCGGAAAATAAAACTAAGCTATTACAAGGCGTCGGGTATTTACATCGCCAAAAACAAACCCTTGAAAAGTAAATTGCAGGAAATTAAATAAAAGCGATAAAAGGTCCTAATTAAAGCTATTACATTCTCGGAGCAAATACAATTATATAACCGAATAAAAATATGAATCAAAAATAGTATGCGCGAGGGAAAAATTGAATCGGAGAGTTTTTAGGGTTTTGACCCTTTTTTGAGAAAGAAAGAGATTTTTTATTATTTTGCATTTAATTAAATTAAACCTAGACTAATTAATTAATTAAATAAAAGAAAGATATTTTTTTGAGTTTTTTATGTTTTTAAAAAAAATAAAAGATGGTCAAAAGTTATTAAAAACCCTAATTCTACATTGATTTTAAATTATTGCAAAAAAAAGTTAGAATTAACCTAATTAAAACTAAATTAATTAATTACTTATTTATTTACAAAAGTAATGAAAGGGTGAAATTAATTTTAATAAATAATAATAAAAAAATATTATATTTTAGTTTTCTGATTTTATTATGAAAATAAATATTAATTTGTTAGTGAAAATAATAATTATAAAAAATAATTAAATGAAAAATATAAAAGAAGAAGAAAAGAAAGAAAGAAAAAAAAGAATAAACCCAGGGGGGTGATGGACCCAAGAGGAGGTGTGTTTTGCAACTTCCAGGCCCACTAATTCTCCAGCCTGTTTGACTTTCTGATTTGTCCACACGCGTGTTGACTAAGGACCATGATAGTCCTTCCATCTAGGCCATTGAATTTGCGTTTGAAGACATCTGGCGCTTGGGAATTGGAGGCGTATGGTGGACATCCCTTCTGCAAGCTGCATGTGAATATAGGAAGAAAAATAGAATAAATGTTTTGGGGGACCTGGGATTCGAACCCAGGTCCCAATGCTTCCAGGCCACCTGCTTGCCAACTCAACTAGCGCGTTTCTTTGTTATCATAATAAGATGAAACTATTATATATGAAAACAATTAAAACGCTGCAAATAAAAAAAAGTAAACGCGCGCTTTTCAAATAAACCAATGGAATGTCAACACCTCATCGTCTTCAACCTTTTTTCTGCTTAATTATAATCAGATAGCGGGGGGTTTTAACCCCCACTATTTCCTGCAAGGAAAAATAGCGATTAGAAGCACAGTGAATATAAATGTTTCGCGAGGTGTGGGTTAGAAGTGTCTTGGTCTCACGATTTCAGTCATGTATCTCACTGGTCCCAATTTTTCCTGGTTCAGAAAGCCCTAATTTAAAGCTTGAAAACCCTAGATATTTGATCATGGCATCTCACGATTCAGGGGACCATAGTTCAATTCAACCATTCCATTAGCTTTGTATGGTCTCTAGCAATGCAAAACAATCATAAAAACATGTTAAATGCGCATGAATTAAGAAATACGATTTTGAATAAAAGGTGCAAACCGTGAAACTGTATTCAGTGATTTCTTGAGCTTTGATGCCTGAGTTCAATTGCAAAACACTCCTGGGACCTCCTGCAATGTATTGGGATGGATAAATCGCCTTGAATTAGCCTAGGTTGCAAGAACAGGTTTTCACTTTTCTTGAAATTTCTTGAATTTGACAGGGTCTTTTTTGCAGCTTTCAATCGTCCATTAGGTCAGGGTTTGCTTGCATACATATAAGGCAATTGAATTAGGTCAAAAGCTGGGCAAAAATCCATGTGCATTGATGATTGAATCCTTGATTGAAAAATCAAATATCCTGGATTTTCATGATTGAACAAACTTGCCAAAATTGGATTTTTTTTGTATCTTTGACTTGTGCACGAATTTGCCAGCATGTTTAGGTCATATTTGCTTCACAAATTGATTTAAAAAATCAAATCTTGTATTTTCTTATGATTTAAATTAATTAAATGAATTAATTTGTATTAAAAATCCAATTAATTAATAAAAATAAGAAAATAAATCCAATTAAGCTTGGTGGGTCGTGCATAAGTCAGGGGTGAAGTTTCAAGAAGAGATTTGAGGCCCATTAGCAAAAAGGTGTTTTGAGCAAAGTTGACTTTTGCAAATTCATGAAAATTTCCCAACTTCTCCAATGCACAACTTGCTCAATTTTGATCATATGACCATGTTCTTGGACATTTTGGAAATCCCTTGAAGTCCTCTAACCAATGCCTTTGGTCCCATGTCATTTGGATTTACCAATCTCAAGTTATGGCCTTTGACTCAAAGTGTACTTCTGTGGACTTTTGAAATTGACCTATAATGTAAAAATTGGTAACTTCTTGTGAGTGAATTTCTTGATCTTGGAATGTGAAGATGGATTGTAGGAAATTTCATCCTATTCAAAATTAGCTTTGGATGGGATTTTTCTGACAAACCATGAAAAAGTTATGCCCTAGTCAAAGTACAGTTGACTTTCCTGCTGTCCAAAAATAGTAACTTTTTGCATCTTGATGATTTTTGAGCTATTCTTGTGGGATCATGATCAAGACTTGATCAAATGATGATTTTGATCTCAAAATAAGATGTTGACCAAGAATTTTGACTTTTGACTACAAAATGACCATTTTGCCCTTGCAATTGACTGTGGATCAAATGGAGCTTTTGACTATGCAAATTGGCACTGTGAGTCTTGAAACTTGGCATGTAGGTGCTTGAGAATGTATATAGGCCTATGAGACTTGATTGAACCATTGAGAACCCCAAATATCTTGAAAGAACCAAAACCCTAATTTCAGCTGTCTTAGGAGATGATGTGACTGGACAATCCTTTGAGCCATTTTGAACCATTTGAAGATCATTCTTGACATATCTTGAGGAATATGGGAGGGCAAATTTTGGGGTACAACAGTTTCCCCTGTTCAATCTTCTTAAACCTGAGGATGTAGATTGGCTTGCGTGCCTTTCGTGATTCGAAGGTGGAAGATGATTGAACACTAAAGTGCCCTGAAATTTGGACTCGCATGAGGTAGTATCAGCAATGTGATGTCGGGAATGGGCTTACAAATGCCATTTGGAGAGATGATGGATAGGAGGATGGGCTTATAGATGCCACCTGGAGGTTGTTTGTTGATTTGTAATTTGGAAGAAGGAACCTGTGTAGGGTTGCCTGATGATGAGTCTGTGTAAAACTGCATCTGAAAGAAAAGGAACCGGTGTAGGGTTGCTTCATGATGGTCAAGTAGATAGTTGTCCTGTCTGGTTTCAGGTATTAATCTACAATCCATCGTTCACAAATTTTTCCTGGCTTGTTACAGGTGTTAATCTGGAACTTGAAAAAGGTTGGCCGATGAGATAGTTGTCCTGGCTGGTTTCAGGTGTTAATCTCCGACCTGAGAAAGAAGAATAGTTTTCCTGGCTGGTTTCAAGTGTTAATTTTCAATCTCTTCATATAGGTGATTTTCCTGGCTAGTTTCAGGTATTAACCTATAATCAGTCGTTCACAGATATTTCCTGGCTTGCTACAGGCGTTGATCTGGAACTTAAGAAAGGTTGGTCGATGAGATAGTTGCCCTGTCTGGTTTCAGGTATTAATCTCTGACCTGAGAAAGAAATATAGTCTTCCTGGCTTGCTACAGGTATTAATCTTCCATCTCTTCATGTAGATAGCTTTCCTGTCTGGTTTCAGGTATTAATCTACAATCAGTCGTTCACAGGTTTTTCCTGGCTTGTTACAGGTGTTAATCTGGAACTTGAAAAAGGTTGGCCGATGAGATAGTTGTCCTGGCTGGTTTCAGGTGTTAATCTCTGACCCGAGAAAGAAAAATAGTTTTCCTGGCTGGTTTCAGGTGTTAATTTTCAATCTCTTCATATAGGCGGTTTTCCTGGCTAGTTTCAGGTATTAACCTATAATCAGTCGTCCACAGATATTTCCTGGCTTGCTACAGGCGTTGATCTGGAACTTAAGAAAGGTTGGTCGATGAGATAGCTGCCCTGTCTGGTTTCAGGTATTAATCTCTGACCTGAGAAAGAAAGATAGTTTTCCTGGCTTGCTACAGGTATTGATCTTCAATCTCTTCATGTAGATAACTTTCCTGGCTAGTTACAGGTATATATCTACAATCAATAGTCCACAGATATTTCCTGGCCTGTTACAGGTGTTGATCTGGAACTGCAAAGGTTGATGGTAATCATCTTTTGATTGACCTTTTCCTGAAAAGGCAAAACAATAGTTGCATGCAATGTCATGATGTATGAAATGCATGATGTTCTCAAAATGAGATCGTATCGTATGCACTTTGTCATGCGTGAAATGTGAAATGTTTATGAATGTATTTTCGTTTGGGAAAATAAATCCTTGACAGATGTCGGGGAGTTTGTTAAGTCCTGGGCTGATGTCGAAGAGTAGGGTTCTTCGTTTCCGCTGGGGATGATGAACGAAGATGGTTGCAAGAATAAACTGGTAGGAGAAGATGACTCTGTTGGGGAATAAACTTGGTGAAGAGATTACTCTGTGGGGAAGAGATGCTTTGCTGAGATTTTAACGATAACTCCGCTGAGGGATTCCGTTGATAAGCTCTGTTGGGGATTTTAATGATGAACTCTGCTGGGGATAGAAAGAACTTTGTTGGGGATGATCTTTCAGTTGCAACTTGCTGAGGATAACCCAGTTAGACTCTTGTGGGTGTAACCTCTGAATTTGACTGAGGAGACGCATTTGTTCTCTGCAGGGGACAAGCTTCCAGAATCTACTGGGGAAGATGATTCAACTCTGGCGGGGAAGCCTTTTTTAGACTACGCTGGGAAATGGCTCCACTGGGGGTATCTTGTATTCCGCCGGGGAACATTCTTATACTCTGTCAAGGAATATTAAAACTGCCGGGGATGCTTGCTGAGGAATATCCGTATACTCCGCTGGGGAATATTAAGATCTACTGGGGATACCCAACTTCTTTAGGGATGATGGTAGACCAACTCTGCTTGGGGAGAGTATTGTTGATTCGTTCATAGTTGCAGGTCTCAGTGGGGAGAGCTACCATTTTTATTCTGTGGGGAGTGACGGTATCTTGGTCATATTCTTCAGCTGAACCTACCTTGGTACCTTGGTGGACAGAGTAACTAGATCGCTTAGACAATTCTTATTGCCCCTATTTCCGATGTCACCCGTAATTAGTCCTTTGTTTCGTATGCAAATATTTATGAGCAGTAATTAATGTCAAATGCATATATCAAAAATGAACATTGGACGTTCTTTGCAAAACAAAACAGGTAAAGGGAAAAAATAATTTGCAATTTGTCTGAAAAATGAACTTGTATTGATTTTGAAGTTTGCCTAAAAATAGGCGTTTTTGTACAAGAGGCTGACGTCCTAGTAAGAGAACACCGCCGAGAAAATAGGATTTATACAGTTTGTAAAAAAAGAAAACAAAACAGCTATGTGAAAAAATCCCACTGGGTTCCAACTATGCTATCGCCTTTATGTCTTCAAGCGTCTCATCACTTTGCTGCTTAGTTGAAGAGGAATCTGATTGATTGGTGCCGTCCGAGCCTGATAGTTGATACCAAAGTCTGGATGCAGGGTGATCCAAGGAGACATAGTATTACGCTTATCCCTAATTTTTGCCTGGACCGCCCTTTCGGGTTTTCGGTCCACCGGGATACCCCTTTTTGCCCAAGCCGCCTTTTCAGGTTTTCGACTTGCCGGGTGTACAATTTTTTTATATTTTCATCCCTTATTTTTGCCCGAACCCTTTTGGTTCGCCGGGAAGCCCTTATTTTTGCCTAGGTCAGTCGACCTAGCGGGTCTTTAATTATGCATAGTATCTTTTTACTATGTCTGCATTGACGGGGTGAGGAAGGTCGTCACCGTCCATGGTGGTTAAAATCATCGCTCCTCCTGAGAAGATGTTCTTAACCACAAATGGCCCTTCGTACGTAGGGGTCTATTTTCCCCTGGGATCACTTTGAGGTAGAATGATGCGCTTGATTACCAGGTCCCCGAATCGATATTCTTGTCGTCTGACTTTCTTGTTAAATGCTTTGATCATCCGTTTTTGGTACGTCTGACCATGACAAATAGCAGTGAGTCTCTTTTCGTCGATTAGGTTAAGTTGATCAAGTCGGGTCTGGATCCAGTCATCTTCGCTTAAACCCGCATCCTTCATGATTCGGAGAGAGGGTATCTGAACTTCAATAGGCAAGACTGCTTCCATGCCGTATACCAAGGAAAAGGGTGTTTCCCCTGTTGACGTCCGTGCTGAGGTACGGTACCCATGAAGAGCGAATGGTAACATCTCGTGCCAATCTTTGTAGGTCATTGTCATCTTCTGCACAATCTTCTTAATATTCTTATTAGCTTCTTCGACAGCCCCATTCATCTTCGGCCGATAGGGAGAAGAGTTGTGGTGTTGTATTTTGAATTGCTCGCAGAGCTCAGTGATCATCTTGTTGTTAAGATTGGTACCATTGTCCGTAATGATCCTCTCTGGTACACCGTATCGACAGATCAGGTTGTGCCAAATGAATCGTGCCACGACGTTCTTGGTTACGGTAGCAAAGGAAGCTGCTTCCACCCACTTCGTAAAGTAATCAATCTCTACTAGGATGAAACGATGCCCGTTGGATGTCGTAGGTCTGATCTCGCCGATCATATCAATGCCCCACATTGCAAAAGGCCAAGGTGTTGTCAAGACGTTCAAAGGAACTGGAGGAATGTGCACCTTATCAGCATAGATCTGGCACTTGTGACATGTCCAAGAATGCTGGTAACAGTCGGCTTCCATTGTGGACCAAAAATATCCTGCCCGAAGGATTTTCTTTGCCATGGTATGTCCACTGGAATGCGTTCCGAAGGTACCCTCATGTAGCTCTGCCATGATCCTTTCTGCTTCAGTCTTATCCACACAACGCGGTAAGGTTGAATCATGGTTACGTTTGTAAAGAATGTCATTGCTGATGAAGAAATTTGCCGCGAACCTTCTCAGAAACTTCTTGTCATTAATGGATGCACCCTCGGGGTATTCTTGAGCTTCCAGGTACCTCTTTACTTCATGATACCAGGGTTTTTCTGTTACCTCCTCAGTCTCAAGATCGCAGCAATGTGCAGGTTCGTCCAATTTCCAAATAATGATCCGGGGAGCCTCGTTGTCCCATTTGACTTTGAACATAGAAGACATCGTAGCTAGCGCGTCATCCAACTGATTCTCCTCTCTTGGGAAGTGTTCAAAGGTTATCTCCTCAAAATGGGGAAGTAACGTCAATACATACTCCTTGTAAGGAATAAGATTTGGGTGTTTCGTATCCCACTCGCCTTTGATCTGACTGATCACGAGAGCGGAATCTCCGAAGACACTCAGAAACTTGATCCTTAGGTCAATTGCAGCTTGAAGACCCATGATGCAGGCTTCATACTCCGCCATGTTGTTGGTGCAGTTGAAACATAGTCGGGAGGTGAGTGGAGTATGTGAGCCTTTAGGAGATATGATCACAACGCCAATGCCATTACCCAAAGCGTTTGAAGCTCCATCAAAGTGCATAGACCATCGGGATCCTTCCTCAGGTCCTTCATCCGGTCCAGGTATCTCGCAATCAGTCACTACCATGATATTCTCGTCTGGAAATTCGAAGTTCATAGAATGGTAATCATCCACTGCCTGATGTGCCAAATGGTCTGCCAACACACTTCCCTTGATTGCCTTTTGAGTCGTGTATTGGATGTCATATTCAGTCAAGATCATCTGCCATCTTGCTATTCTTCCGGACAAGGCAAGCTTTTCGAAGATATACTTGATTGGATCCATTTTTGAAATCAACAAAGTAGTGTGAGTCAACATATACTGTCTTAGCCGGCGAGCAGCCCATACCAAAGCACAACAAGTTTTCTCGAGCAGTGAGTATCGGGTCTCACAGTCGGTAAACTTTTTGCTAAGGTAATAAATAGCATGCTCTTTTCGCCCAGACTCGTCATGCTGACCCAGCACACATCCCATTGAATTGTCAAGTACTGTCAAGTATAAGATTAGAGGTCTCCCTTCAACCGGTGGCATAAGAATGGGTGGCTCCTGGAGATACTCTTTGATTCTTTCGAAAGAGGCCTGACATTCATCGTTCCAACGTACTACTTGATCTTTCTTCAGCAGCTTGAAGATTGGTTCACAAGTAGCAGTTAGGTGCGAGATGAATCGGGCAATGTAGTTCAGTCGTCCTAGGAAGCCTCTGACTTCCTTCTCTGTCTTGGGAGTTGGCATCTCTTGTATGGCTTTCACCTTGGCAGGGTCTACTTGAATACCTTTGTCGCTTACGACGAAACCTAGTAGTTTTCCAGATCTCACCCCAAAGGTGCACTTGTTCGAGTTTAACCTTAATTTGTACAATTTCAACCGGTCAAACAGCTTCTGTAAATGGTCAAGGTGTTCCTCCTCAGTTTGGGACCTTGCAATCATATCGTCGATATATACTTCAATCTCGTGATGGATCATATCATGAAACAGAGCAACCATGGCACGCTGATACGTTGCCCCAGCATTTTTCAACCCAAACGGCATGACCTTGTAGCAAAAGGTCCCCCACTGAGTAACAAAAGTGGTCTTCTCCATGTCCTCAGGAGCCATCTTGATTTGATTATAACCAGAGAAACCGTCCATGAAGGAGAATACCTTATGCTGAGCAGTGTTGTCAACCAGAACGTCGATGTGAGGCAGAGGGAAGTCATCCTTAGGGCTTGCCCTGTTCAAATCCCTGTAGTCAACACACATTCTGACCTTACCATCTTTCTTCGGTACTGGAACCACATTGGCAACCCATTGAGGGTAAGAAGTTACTTTTAGAAAACCGGCGTCAAATTGTTTCATAACCTCATCCTTGATTTTCTCGGACATCTCTAGACGCATACGGCGAACCTTCTGTTTTACCGGAGGGAATTCCTCCTTGGTAGGCAGATGATGAACCACAATGTCGGTATCCAACCCAGGCATATCTTCGTAAGACCAGGCAAAGATTTCCATGTAGTCGTGCATCATCTGAACCAACCGTTGTTTCACACTAAGCTCCAGATTTGCATCGATCTTGACTTCCTTTTTGTCTGTCTCAGTACCCAGATTTACCGTTTCCACTGGCTTTTCATGTGGCTGAATGGCCCTCTCTTCCTGGAGTAGCAGTCTTGCAAGCTCACCAGGCACTTCGCAATCATCTTCACCTTCATCTTCAGCTAAGTTGATCGGATTTTCGAAGTCATAACTGGCAGTAGCAGAGTCGTTACCAGTGAGATCCAGAGTGGATTGGGACCTGTATATGTGAGTGTGTGTAAATAGCTGTTTTGCAATATATAATAAAGAAAGACAAGGAGCGCAAGATTTGAAATGCAAAAAACGTCCAATGCTTTTATTAATGATATATGAAAATGGCACACAAAAGCCCTCACAAATGAAGCCACGGTGCCCCGGGTAAGACATCGGGCCATAAAGTTTCACAATATTGTTTGTTAAAAATTCAAAACAAAAGAGTTCATTACTGGGTAATAACTGAAACAGGCATAGAATCCTTCCCTGTCCAGTTGCTTAATCCACTGTTGGTCGTGGAATAGATCCAACTGTCGATATCAAACTCCTCATCATCATCAACCCTAATAGCATTTACCCCATGCTTGGGCATGGGAGCAGTCACAACATTAGGCCTCTCGGGCGCCTCGAACTCAACCTCCTTAGCATCGATTAGGTCCTGAACCTTATTCTTCATAGCCTAACAATCATCCGTAGTATGCCCCGGGCTGTCAGAGTGATAAGCGCAGCGGGCGTTAGGATTGTACTTTGGGGATGTTGTATTTACAACCTTCAGAGCTTCTTTTATAGTCACCAGATTGGTTGTCAGTAACTGCGGCAATATCTAGGATAAGGTCATGCTGAGGCGAGTGAACTGCCTTCGGGGTCTCTCACTCCTTTGTTGGTTATGATGCTGAAGAGCAGCAGCAGGTTTTGAAATAACCACCGCGTTGACAGCTTGGCGGTGTTCCGGTCTATTCTATCTCCTTGAACCGTAGACAACACTGGATTCCTTCTTGAAGGGTTTCTTCTCGGTGCTCAATGAAGCACCCTTATGTATCTTCCTAGACTTGATACCAGCTTCAATTCTCTCACCAGTCAAGATAAGGTCTTTAAACCCGGCTAAAGAATTTCCAATCAAATGGTTAAAGAATGGACCAGACAGGGTCCCCAAGAACATGTCGACAAGTTCACGATCAGTTAAAGGTGGCTGCAACCTTCCGGCAAGGTCTCTCCATTTTTGGGCGTACTCTTTAAATCCTTCACCCGTCCCTAGTGACATACCCTGGAGTTGGGTACGCGTAGGAGCAAGGTCGGAATTATATTGATACTGCTTATAGAACGCGGTAGCCAAATCTTCCCAGTTGCGGATACTGGCCCCATCCAGCTGATAGAACCATTCGAGTTGAGTCCCTGAAAGACTATCCTGAAAGAAATGGATCCACAAATTCTTATCAGCAGTGTAAGGTTGGATCTTCCTTACATACGACCGGAGGTGCAGCTTTGGGCAGGAAGCTCTGTCATATTTGGCAAAAGCAGGTGCCTTAAACTTATGGGGAATCACCACCCCAGAGGATAAACCTAGGTCTCCAAAGTCCAGCCCGGGCACATTCTGTATCTCCATAGCGCTCAAGCGGTCCTCCAACTGTTTGTACCTATCCTCAGCAGGAGGATACTGTTCTTCATCATAATTTGTCTCGTTGTCGGAGACCACGGGACTAGGAACCCTTCTCTCTTGTGGGCTGTCTTTCCCTACAGATGAGGTAGTTAGATCAACCTTATTATGCAGTCCATTTATGCGTCCAGTGTTGAATAGGACAATCCTCTTCTTCTTCTTCTTCAGAATCAGAGTCTTTAACTCCTGTTGACCCTTGGCTAGGCTCATAACCAACTCTTGGAACTGGGCATTCTGGGCCTGGAGGGCCTTGATAGCTTGTTCAGTGGAAGGCTCAGTAGACATGATGATTGCTGAAATAAACAGCGAAGAAGATAAGTGACCTGTAAAAGGGGTACCTGTTATGCATATGATGAAATGAAATGCGTATGATTTATGTTTTCAAAGACAATCGGGATTCAACTTTGTAGACAAAAAGGAAACACACTTTATTAGTTTTAACTTCAGAATTTAAATTGTTCAACAAATTGCCCTTAGGCGTTATAGGAATGGAAATACAGAAAAGTAAATAAAACCGTAAAAGAAATCATTAATAGGTCATCAATGTTCCCATAACCTCTTCTTCTCAGTGCGGATATAGTCATTTAGGATCCGCTCGTTCTCCAATTGCTTTGTCATCTTCTGGATCTTCTGTTCCTGCTCGTTGAACCTCTCCCGATAAGAATCCCATTCTTCCTGCAGTTGCGCCCAAGACCTCTTTAATGTGCCAACATCAGTGGGTGTATGAGGATGGAGAGTAGTTGGAGGAACCCCGTCTTTATCAGCAACTTCAAGAGTAATAGTCCTGACAGCTTCGTATGGCATACCTAACTTCTGGGCACGGATGCGGACCCATCTGAAATAGGACTCCATTGTGAACTCTATCCCAAGCCCTGATGAATCTACGACGCAGCTCGTCGCTATCTACCTGAAAATCAAAGACGATATGAGGTATCAACATCTCATGAGGCCCTTCTCTTCTGGCTCTTCCAAACTGACGGAGAGCTATACATGGGTTATAAGAGATTCCTCCATGGGTTCCGATCAATGGAACATTAGGATACTCTCCACAACGATCAATGACGGCGACCTCATCTAAACCTCTGAGAGTCCAAATAATGTCTTTATCAGTAAGAGACATTATCCTATGAGCTCAGCCCCTTCCTTGTTTGTTCTTCAGTACAAATTTAGGGAGGTGCGAAATAAACCACCTCGCCAACAAAGGAGCACAGCACATCAAAGTTCCCCGTTTTCGGGCAGTACGAGTATATAGCTGGTAAAGGATATCACCCAAAAGAGTGGGTATATGGTTCTGAGAGATGAAGATCCTTATGGCATTAACATCAATGAAGGTGTCAGGATTTGGAAACAAAACCAGACCATAGATTAAGAGAGCCAGAATGTTTTCGTACGCTTGGAAGTCTAAGTCATTCCAGAAACCATTAGCTTTGCCAATCAGAAACTTAGCCAAAAAGCCCTTAACTCCACTTCTAGTCTCCCAGTTAGCCATTACTTCCTCTTTGGTCAAGTGAAGGGCTGAAACAATCTCTTCAGGCCTAAGAGTCTTTTCCCAACCAGTGAATGGAGTCTGCTCCAAAATAGAGATACCAAGTAACTCAGAGAATTCTTCCAGGGTAGGGACCAGCTGGAAGTCTTGAAAGGTGAAGCAATGGTATAACGGATCATAAAACTGGACCAGGACACTCATCAACTGTTGGTCCCACTTTGAGGTGACTAAACCGAGAAGAGAACCGTGCCTCCTGATGAAGGAAGTAGTTTCTGGAATTCTGTCAACCAATTCTTTGAGCAAAATAGGTGGTTGAACAAAGTTGAGCCGGATAGTACTCCTACCTACGGGCATCATGATGTCCTACAAAACAGAGCAAAGATGAAACCCTCTTGTCTTTGAAATGGGTTAGTCCTTATGCAGGATGTATGCAATGTTATCATGTTATGATGTTATGATAAAGGCACACCACAAGTATTCACAAAAGGCAAACATGGGAAAGGCACACAAGTCACACAAAAGAGCCCTTAGAGTTCAGGCTGGCATGAAGTTTAGGTACTACCCTCTTTCAGTTTCAGTTGGTTAAGACCTGCCCTAAAAATAGTAACCAGGTTCTAGAGGATCTCAATATCACTGACTACCCTCGATCGGTCATAATTCCAGTTTGGCAACCTTTTCTTTTGACCGAAACCATCGTGAGAGTTTAGTCTCAATGAGTGTAGCATACTGCTACTGTTCTATGGCCAAGTTGGTCAATTTAAGGTTCTAAGGTCAGTTGGTGCTTAATGACTCCTCAGAAGACCCATATTCTCCTCGTTCCAACACAAGGGATATCGGTACAGACTAAGGTGTCACACTAACGTAGCTACTGCTTCACCCGTGTCGGTCTACGCCGGATAGGTCCCTCACAGTTTATTGCTACTTACCTAAAAAAGGGTACCCCAGATCCAGGTTAGGATCTATGAAAACTCTGATACAAGCCCACAAGATTAAAGCATACAAAGCATACAATTGAAAACAATAGTGATCTAATCCTAAGGTACACCTCACTTATAAAACTCCCCAGCAGAGTCGCCAGTTCTGTGATCGATGGAAATAGAACTGACTGTTTTGGAATGCTGGTTCGCGTTTGCGTTTCGTAAATGTCGCGGTAAGTAAGAGTCGCCACCGTCTTTTATTTTCTCCAACAAGGAAAGGACAAAAGCACAACAAAATTCCTTCTCGAGATGTTTCTCGGGTTCGGGAGGTAGATTATAGAAAGGGAAGGTGTTAGCACCCTTTCTATCCGTGGTTATCCACGGGCTCTTAGGTACTTGCTCACTATGTTTTCAAAAGGTTTTGCTTTTCTTGTGTTTGTGGGTTTTGAAAAAAAGTTTTGTTTGAAAACTTTGATTTAACTCTTGTATCTGTCCTCAAGAGTGTATGAAGTGCTTGTTTGAAAACTTTGTTTGAAAAGTGTAAGTGCGAAAAGTATTTTGTTTTGAAAGAGCAAGTACCTGAGAACCTCTACCTACTCAAAAGAAATTAAGCTGTATAAATTTCCTTTAGACAGTACTATCCCACTATTGAGAAGCAGGTAGCACCGTCGTTGGAGTTTTCGGGTCAATTCGATTTTAGGGACATGTGGTCACTAAAGCAATAGTAGGACGCCTTAACGGCAACCCTAATGTCTTAGATCGTTTTATCCGAGGCAACCATTTCGAGGCAACTTTTTGATCTTTAGACAGGAGGGCGACCTCTAAAACACCCTATACTTAATGACCACGTCGAGGCAACCAAGTGAGGTGTACCCTAAGAGTGACATGTGCGAGTGTGTCAGGTTTCAGTTATGTTATCTTTGTACATGTTATGGTGAGCTACGATTGATTTTATTTTAAGAGAGATCTTGTCATGCATAGCCTAGTTAGCATACATCTAGCAGTTAATAGTTGCGGAAAATAAAACTAAGCTATTACAAGGCGTCGGGTATTTACATCGCCAAAAACAAACCCTTGAAAAGTAAATTGCGGGAAATTAAATAAAAGCGATAAAAGGTCCTAATTAAAGCTATTACATCCTCGGAGAAAATACAATTATATAACCGAATAAAAATATGAATAAAAAATAGTATGCGTGAGAGAAAAATTGAATCAGAGAGTTTTTAGGATTTTGACCCTTTTTTGAGAAAGAAAGAGATTTTTTATTATTTTGAATTTAATTAAATTAAACCTAGACTAATTAATTAATTAATTAAAAGAAAGATATTTTTTTGAGTTTTTTATGTTTTTAAAAAAAATAAAAGATGGTCAAAAGTTATTAAAAACCCTAATTCTACATTGATTTTAAATTATTGCAAAAAAAAGTTAGAATTAACCTAATTAAAACTAAATTAATTAATTACTTATTTATTTACAAAAGTAATGAAAGGGTGAAATTAATTTTAATAAATAATAATAATAAAATATTATATTTTAGTTTTCTGATTTTATTATGAAAATAAATATTAATTTATTAGTGAAAATAATAATTATAAAAAATAATTAAATGAAAAATATAAAAGAAGAAGAAAAGAAAGAAAGAAAAAAAAAGAATAAACCCAGGGGGGTGATGGACCCAAGAGGAGGTGTGTTTTGCAACTTCCAGGCTCACTAATTCTCCAGCATGTTTGACGTATGGTGGACATCCCTTCTGCAAGCTGCATGTGAATATAGGAAGAAAAATAGAATAAATGTTTTGGGGGACCTGGGATTCGAACCCAGGTCCCAATGCTTCCAGGCCACCTGCTTGCCAACTCAACTAGCGCGTTTCTTTGTTATCATAATAAGATGAAACTATTATATATGAAAACAATTAAAACGCTGTAAATAAAAAAAAAGTAAACGCGCGCTTTTCAAATAAACCAATGGAATGTCAACACCTCATCGTCTTCAACCTTTTTTCTGCTTAATTATAATCAGATAGCGGGGGGTTTTAACCCCCACTATTTCCTGCAAGGAAAAATAGCGATTAGAAGCACAGTGAATATAAATGTTTCGCGAGGTGTGGGTTGGAAGCATCTTGGTCTCACGATTTCAGTCATGTATCTCACTGGTCCCAATTTTTCCTGGTTCAGAAAGGCCTAATTTAAAGCTTGAAAACCCTAGAAATTTGATCATGGCATCTCACGATTCAGGGGACCATAGTTCAATTCAACCATTCCATTAGCTTTGTATGGTCTCTAGCAATTGAAAACAATCATAAAAACATGTTAAATGCGCATGAATTAAGAAATACGATTTTGAATAAAAGGTGCAAACTGTGAAACTGTATTCAGTGATTTCTTGAGCTTTGATGCCTGAGTTCAATTGCAAAACACTCCTGGGACCTCCTGCAATGTATTGGGATGGATAAATCGCCTTGAATTAGCCTAGGTTGCAAGAACATGTTTTCACTTTTCTTGAAATTTCTTGAATTTGACAGGGTCTTTTCTGCAGCTTCCAATCGTCCATTAGGTTAGGGTTTGCTTGCATACATATAAGGCAATTGAATTAGGTCAAAAGCTGGGCAAAAATCCATGTGCATTGATGATTGAATCCTTGATTGAAAAATCAAATATCCTTGATTTTCATGATTGAACAAACTTGCCAAAATTGGATTTTTTTTTTGTATCTTTGACTTGTGCACGAATTTGCCAGCATGTTTAGGTCATATTTGCTTCACAAATTGATTTAAAAAAATCAAATCTTGTATTTTCTTATGATTTAAATTAATTAAATGAATTAATTTGTATTAAAAATCCAATTAATTAATAAAAATAAGAAAATAAATCCAATTAAGCTTGGTGGGTCGTGCATAAGTCAGGGGTGGAGTTTCAAGAATAGATTTGAGGCCCATTAGCAAAAAGAAGGTGTTTTGAGCAAAGTTGACTTTTGCAAATTCATGAAAATTTCCCAACTTCTCCAATGCACAACTTGCTCAATTTTGATCATATGACCATGTTCTTGGACATTTTGGAAAGCCCTTGAAGTCCTCTAACCAATTCCTTTGGTCCCATATCATTTGGATTACCAATCTCAAGTTATGGCCTTTGACTCAATGTGTACTTTTGTGGACTTTTGAAATTGACCTATAATGTAAAAATTGGTAACTTCTTGTGAGTGCATTTCTTGATCTTGGAATGTGAAGATGTATTGTAGGAAATTGCATCCTCTTCAAAATGAGCTTTGGATGGGATTTTTCTGACAAACCATGAAAAAGTTATGCCCTAGTCAAAGTACAGTTGACTTTCCTACTGTCCAAAAATAGTAACTTTTTGCATATTGATGATTTTTGAGCTATTCTTGTGGAATCATGATCAAAACTTGATCAAATGATGACTGTGAGCTCAAAATAAGATGTTGACCAAGAATTTTGACTTTTGACTGCAAAATGACCATTTTGCCCTTGCAATTGACTGTGGATCAAATGGAGCTTTTGACTATGCAAATTGGCACTGTGAGTCTTGAAACTTGGCATGTAGGTGCTTGAGAATGTATATAGGCCTATGAGACTTGATTGAACTATTGAGAACCCCAAATTCCTTGAAAGAACCAAAACCCTAATTTCAGTTGTCTTAGGAGATGATGTGACTGGACAATCCTTTAAGCCATTTTGAACCATTTAAAGATCATTCTTGACATATCTTGAGGAATATGGGAGGGTAAATTTTGGGGTACAACAGTTAGCGAAATAGTTGGGTGTTGAGCAAGGTGGAGTTCAGTTGCATTGTGATAGTCAGAGTGTTATCTATTTGGCAAACAATCGGGTGTATCATGTTAAGACCAAGCATATTGGTATCAGGTTCCACAAGATCAGGGAATTGTTGGCGTCTGGACAAATATTACTTCAAAATATTCACACTTCAGAGAACGCAACAGATATGTTGATCAAGTCGGTCTTCAGTGACAAGTTCAAATCTTGCTTAGACTTGTTACATGTTTCTCAGTGTTAATCAGGAGGCATACCTCCCCAGTTTTCAGGATGAATCGTTATACAAGAAGTCTTCATAAGAGTTTGATATTCACCAAGGTGGAGATTGTTGAATATGGATCATATTGTTGAGATAATTATGGATTGTTGAATAATTATGGATTGTGAAGAGTATAACTCACATTGTTGAGATGATTATAGGTTGTTGAGAGAATAACTCATATTGTTGAGATGATTATGAGTAGAGATAATTGTTTGTTGAGGAAAACTAAGAATTCGAGTTTGATATAAACTAAAACCTTGAAATATATATGGCTTATAACATTGTAATCTTAATATGTATGTAAATTCACAAGACATAAATAAATGGAACTATAGTTACATACATAGATAATTTCATTGTACTGCGTAAATAAATTTTTTGTATATGTCTCTACTCTGATTTGTATTCGCATTTTTATTCTAACAAAAAGGTATTCTTAAACATCCAAGCATCTCTATTTGACTTACGATGAATCAAATTGTGTTGATGATAGGTATGTCAAGCACTTAGAATATGTATTGCCTATAGAGGAATGGGGCACTCGTATCCTGAACAATTGGGAGAATAAAGTGAATTACATGAAGTGGTATGTTTTAGATATCACATCGTATCTTTTTCTCACATTAGAAGCACAATTGCCAATACCCCCATCTGAGAAGTAAACACTTACAAAGGAGGTAACAATGCAAGTAGGTAATCTTGCCTCTGCATGTGCGTGAGCCCTATATCCATACGTGCATCCATCATGAGAAAATAGACCCATTTACTTTAAATTCAAAATTCAAAACCAAAAATGTTTGATTTCCTAGTTATATTTACATGTAAACTATTCTATAAAATCATTTTTTCAAAGACTTTCATGTTTAAAATTAAAATAAAATAGTTATTTAAAATTAGCTATTTATTGCTTCAATATACCAGAGGTACATCTCTAAATATCTCCTTGTAATGGTTAATTCGTAATTTACTTTATCATTTTCCGAGATGTATCTCCACTTCAATATAGCGGGGGTACATCTTCAGATATCTCTCTCTAATGGTTAATTTACAATTTATTTTATCAAATTTTCAGAGATGTATATCCAAAAGATCATTATTTGACTATATGATTAAACCATATTACTCGTTTGTGTGTAATGCAAAGGGTGCATCCAAAAATATCTTTCTGAAACAGAGATACATTTTTTTATTTTTCATCAGGTTCTTTTGTACTATATAGAGTACATTAAGAAATTGTCTAATTTAGGTTCGCAACGAAGAGAGATTTGGAAATGGACCGTAGAGTTTTGACAAAAATTTGTTGATTATGAATCGTGTAATAGGAGAAGAAGAACCATCTGACCTGAACATGCACTTTGGTGTGTCCTGGGTAGGGTCTATGATTTTCCGCTCATGCTGCGCTAGGAGGCTATGGCGAAGGAGTTAGGGGGGTCCTGGAGGAATTTGAAGAGATGGATCAGAAGGAAACCCATAGAAACAAGAGGTTTCTGAGAATCAAAGCAACAATTGATCTGAACCATCCGTTGAAGAGAGGAACAGTGGTACGCTTCAAGGAGAAAAACCTTAGGGTTCACTTCAAATATGAACGGTTGCTGACATTGTGTTTTATTTGTGGATGAATGGGCTACCAGCTAAAAGATTGTGAAGCGGTGGGGGAGTTAAGCAAGGAGGGATTTGAGGAACTTGATGAACGGGACCTGTCGTATGGTGCTTGGCTCCGTCGTCTCTGCTACCTAAGGTCACAAAAATTCAACAGAAGAAAGATTCCAACTCAAGATCATGCAACAAGAGTCTCTTCAGCATTTCATATGACTAGAGTAGGTGTGGATCAAAGGCAGAAGAGAAAGATGAGGGTGAAGGGGAAGTTGAGAAAAATAAGGAAGCCAGAGGGACCAGTAAGCACGAAGTGCAACAAAAATTCCAAATGAAATGCTAGCAGAAAATAATTTGGAGATTGAAGCCGTGGCGGAATCTCTAGGGGCTGTTGAACTATCCAAAGGAGTGGAGAAATTAGATGCAACATCAAAGGGCGCAATAGTTAATTGGAAGAAGTGGACTAAAAAACAAGCACCAAGGAAGGAGATGAGTGGGGTAAACAAGAAGTTAGAAGTGGAGATTGGAAAGAGACACCTTGTAGATGTCATGATAATTGATGGCACCAGAGAAATAGGAGGGAAAGGGAAGAAGAAGTTAAAGGGCCAAGACATGGAGAAGATTAATTGTGAAAATGAACCAGAGGTGGTGTTGGATTGCCCGATGAAAATATTAAGTTGGAACTATATGGGGTTAAGGAATCCCTGTAGAGTTCAATCATTGTCAAGGCTCACAAATCTGGAAAATACCATGGTGGTGTTCCTTTCGGAGACTAGGCTTACTAAGGTGGAAATGGAGAGAATTAGGTTGTGGTGTGGTGTTGATAGTTACTTGGGGGTCAGCTGCACGGGGGAGAGGAGGAACAAAGCTGGAGGCATTGCTCTTCTTTGGAAGGAAAGCTTGAACCTTTTTGTTAACTCTTTTTCCGAAAATCATATTGAGGCTTCCTTTGTTAATGATGTCAGTGGAGATACATTAGTGGTGTTTACGGGTTCCTGAATGAGCATAAGAAGGATATTTGGGACTTAATCCGGAGGATAAAACCGTCAAAAGAAATGTGGCTTTGTTTTGGTGACTTCAATAACATGGTGAGCACGACTGATAAAAGCGGTGGAATTCCTATAATTGAATACCAGTTATCTTGGGGGAGAAGGCAATTGAAGATTGTGAGCTGATTGACATTGGTTTTGAGGGATATCTCGTTACTTGGGCAAATGGAAGAGAAGACAATGAGAATAATCAGTGCAGAATAGATAGAGGATGTGCTAATTCATTATTCCTCAATAGGTTTTCCCCAATGAGGGTTAGACATTTACCCCGGAGAACCTCTGACCATGCAGTTCTAGCAATAGAAATGGAGGCTAAGGGGCGGCTGAAGAGGAGGAAGAAAACCTTTGTGCTCAGATTCGAAGAAGTATGGACGAAGGATGTGAGATGTGAAGAGGCAATTCGTAGGGCGTGGACTGCTAATGATAGTGTTGAAGGGAAGTTGGAGGGATTGTCTTCCCTTAATGGGTTGTTCGAGAAATATAACAGAAATAATGTTAGGAAGGAGACTGTCAAGCTTGAAGAGGAAATTAAAAACTTGGACTTGAGAGCCTCTTCGGCTGCGGATATTGCGAATGTTCAGAATCTTAATAAGAAACTGAATGAACTTCTTGCTGCGAAGGAAATCATTTGGAGGTAATCTAGCAGAGCATTTTGGTTGAATAATGGTGATAAGAATAATAAGTTCTTCCATGGCAAGGCGTCCCAAAGGAAGAAATCAAACTTTATCTCCAAAATCTAAGATGCAAGTGGTGTGTGGTGGAAAAAGGATGAGAATATCGAAAGAATCCTTATATCTTACTTTGGGGATATTTTTTCTTCAGCTGGTTCAGGTGGTGTTGAGGCTCTTAGTGAGGTGGTCAAAAATAGGGTAATGGAGAAGAATAGTGTGTGGTGCAGCAGGAAGCTTGGGTTGGTGATATCAAGGAAGCGTTAAAGCAGATGCAACCTCTAAAAGCCCCTAGTCTGAATAGCATTTTGACTTTCTTTTATCAGAAGTATTGGCATATTGGGGGGAAAGAAGTGGAGTCTTTGGTCCTGGATATTTTGAACAATGGTAAAAGCTCTGAGAGCCTGAACAAAATTTTCATCTATCTTATACTAAAGTGTAAAACCCCTCGCAATCCCATAGAGTTCAGACCCATAAGTCTCTGCAATGTTGTTATGAAGATCGTTACTAAATGTCTCGTTAATAGGCCGAAGTCGTTGCTTCCGTTTTTGGTGGATGAAGAGTAAAGCGCGTTTGTCCAAGGGCGTTTGGGAATGGATAATGGGTTTATCACTATGGAATGTTTCCACTGGCTCAAGAAAAAAATTAGTGGGAGAAGAGGCATCATGGCAATTAAACTTGACATGTCAAAGGCTTATGATATCCTCCATGGGCTTCCCTAAAAGTTTTATGGTTGTTATCATGAGGTGTGTCTCTATTGTATCCTACCAGATCCTTGTTAATGGACAACCATCCAGGATGTTCTCTCCAGGCAGAGGATTGCGTCAAGGGGACCCTTTGTCCCCTTACCTATTCATCTTATGTGCGAACGTTCTCTCGGGGCTGCTGAAGCAGGAAGTTGTTCTCAACAACATTCATGGTCTAAAAGTTGTGTGAGGTGCTCTGACCATTTCGCACATATTTTTTTGCGGATGATAGTGTTCTTTTCGCTAGGGCAAACCAAAAGGAGGTTGAGGTGATTATGAATATCCTCCATAAGTACCAAGAAGGCTCGGGGCAGATGGTTAGTTTTGATAAATCGGAGGTGACTTTCAGCCGGAATATGATGGAGAGCAGTAGCATTCTAGTTTATGATAAGATGAAAATTAAAAGGGTTGCAAATAACTTTAGGTATTTGGGTCTCTCAGTTGTCTTTGGGAGATCCAAAAAGGAGATTTTTTCTTTTCTGGTTGAGAGGTTGTGGAAGAAGCTTAAGGGCTGGAAGGAGAAGATTGGAAACGGTCAGAAGGTGAGAATATGAAAGGACAAATGGGTATCGTCTTCTCCAAGATTTCTGCGCCTCGAGGGTGAATAATATTTTGGGAGAAGAAGCCCTTGTGGAAGATAGCATTGATGATGATCTAAAGGACTGGAATGGAAGTTTTCTTAAGGCTTGTTTTTCTGGTTTCGACGCTCAGCAGATTCGCAACATTCCAATTGCTAGAAGGCTTCCGGAGGACAAGCTGGTTTGGAACACATGAGAAAAACGACGAATATTTTATTAAATCCACTTATCATTGTATTGGTGCTGATAAAAGAAATCATTTTGCTAGCTCTTCTGTGATTAATAACGACCTGTTATGGAAGGGGATTTGGAAAGTTAGAATTCCTAATGCTAGGAGGAGTTTCCTTTGGAGGCTCATGAAAGGGATTCTCCCTGATAGAACTAACCTGAAAAAGTGAAGTATATCTATTGACCCCGTTTGCCCTCTGTGTTTCTCTGAGCCTGAGGACCATTTGTTCCTTAGATACCAGCAAGTGAAGCTGTTGTGGTTTGCATCACCCCTGAACTTATGCATTCCTCATGATATTGACTTGTAGGGATGGCTCCTAAACTGGTTTAAATGCAAGGATGATAGGGGCGCAATTCTAGTTTGTGTCCTTATGGAAGATTTGGCATGCTAGGAATGCTCTGGTTTGGATGCTAAGACTTCTTATCTTGAGTTGGCCCCTCCCATTGGTACTGTGTTCTTGGTTTTTGTGGATGCTGGTTGCTTCGATGAAGGTGTCACAACATCTGTGTGTCGCTTTTGTTTCAGTGCCTACGAGCCTCTGTTTGTTGAGGCTTTAGAGGTGCAATGGGGGCTGGATGCTTTTAAAGTAGAGGATTGTATTTGTCACATGTCCTCTTTAATTGATGTTCCTATTAGGTTTGTTAAGCGTGTTTGTACTGAAAAAGCCCATGCTTCCCATAAAAAAAAAATTGTCTAAAGTAGAACAAGATACAAGCCCAATAGTAACTTTTTTTTTACTTCAGCAAATATACGCGTAACAAGGGATTCATCTACACCATCCTATTAATCCTCCAAACAATTAAAAGAATTCGCCCAAGACTGACCATTTTAGAGGTAATTTGATCATATGGACGCGACCATTGCACAAACTAATAATCTCACCAAGAACTACAAGATCATGTACGATCCAAACATAATCTTTGCTGAGGCATAAAAAATCTCGCCGTGTTCTACAAGAACAAGTAAATCCCCACCATGTGGACTGGTTGAGATAAGACACATGATACATTTTAACTTCTAATCTTAAGTAATTCGTAGACCAAAAAGCTAACACTACTGCATGGACTCTTTCAAAAGGATAAAAAATGGTAAATAGGTACATGTGTAGGCGCAACGCCACTCAGACATAGTGATTCTGAAAACTGATGTTCTATCTTGGATCACATTTACTTGTTTAAAATAGTAAACGTTTTTTTCCAGAGGGGAAATTTTCTTTCAGAAGCAAAAATTCAAAATAATTGCAACTAGGATTGAATAACCATAATAACATGTCTGGAAAAATAAACATAATTAAACCATCTTATCAAATCAGAGTACAGAACTTCAAAGCAAACCAAAATTATCAAAATTGTTAAGAACTTCACCATACAGAAATCGGAAATACTTTAAACATAGATGATAAGATCTCTATACTACGAGGACCAACCAAATCTCATACGCCAGAAAATGCCTTCTTTGCACCACTGGATGATCCAGCTGGGATCACTTTCAACACATTGAACCTCACTGTCTTGGAGAGTGGCCTATAGAATTGGCACAAGTAAAGGCATCTTAGTCAGACATATATAATGATACCCAGTAAACAATATACAATAAAAGTATCTTTGGGTTAAAACAGAAATTATAGAAATCGGCTAGAGTTTCACCTGCATTGACCAATAATGACATGATCACCTTCCTTAACACGGAAAGCAGGTGACACATGAGCTGGAATGTTTGAATGTCTCTTCTCATACCTAAATAGAGTAGGTAAGGAAAAAGGGAATCACAAATTATGTTTATCCAAGCATGCAAATTAAAAAAATGGAGTATAGTATTAAACGAGAATACCTCTGATACTTCTTAATGAAGTGAAGATAATTCCTCCTGACAATAATAGTCCGATTCATTTTAGCACTATGACAAGTTCCAGCTATGATACGACCACGGATGGAAACATTGCCAGTGAATGGACACTTCTTGTCAATGTAGGCTCCTGTATTTGAAAACAAAAGGTCATTTTAACATTAGAAGCAGAAATAAAATAGGCCTCCACAAACTTAAAAAAAGATATTGAGAATGCTCTGCCTCTAGCTAATAGTATTAAGACTTAAAGTAACCAGAGTTTGCAATTTACAAGTATTACCAAATAACAGTTGCATGAAGCAAGATAGAAGCATTTACATTTGCCCCCACGTATATAGACCAATTTACATATATAGATCAATACTGATAATAGAAAAACTTATATACAGACTTAGATTAAAAAATAACAGCAAATAACTAAAACGAGTATTGTTCATCTCTAAACACGTCATAGAGACCCCATAAGTCCAATAGGAATCCAATACAAACACAACAAAAAAGTTTCACGAACCTTGCCTGTATCAAAACAGATTAATATAGAGTTGTAATTAAGCATCCACCATTCAAATCAGACAACTCCAGTAATATTCTCTTGCATTATTTCTATTCTTCTCTAATTTTGATTTGCATTAATTCAGTGTCAGATGTGTGCATCAGTATTTCCTTCAAAAGGCTACATTTTTAGATTCAAAACTACACACTCCCGCAGCAACTCCATATAGGGATTCGAGTATATAACCTAACTTTCAAAACGCCTCAAAATTAAACTATTGACAAAACCCATGTGACAGATTCATATCATTACATAAAAGTAAAAACTATATTTACAAACACAAAGAGAGAGAGAGAGGGGAACCTTCAATGGCTTCTTTGGGGGTCTTGAATCCAAGACCAACGGATTTCCAGAAGCGATTTCCACCTTTACCGGGCCTCTTACCCTTGCCAGATTTCTTTGAGCTACGAAATTGATCAAAAACAACAACCAAACATGGATCAACAATCACCACAACTAAAAGCAAAACACACATTAAGATTTGAAGTATTGAATATACCATAAAAACACCTTGGGTTGCTTCAGATAAGCTTTCTCAGTCTGTAACACACAAAATATATATCAATGGAAAATCGACATATAGCTGAATGGAAACACGAAAAACGAAGTAACGAGGACTTACTTGTTCAGCCATGATTGAATTGCGGAGGAGGTTGTTGGAGAAGCCGCGCGGAGTCGAAAACCTTCTGGCTCAGATTTTTGGTAGAGAATGAGAAACCCTAACCTGTTTCTTATATGTCTACCCGGTCAGATGGACTTAATTAGCCTAAGCCCAAAACATGAAAACCCAACCTTCACATACGCCCTTCCTCAATTAAAAAATAAATAAATAAATTTTAACGCATCCTGTAACCTTTTACCGTGCTGAGTAAATTTTTGATAATTCTTTCAAATTTCAAAAATATATTTTCGGAAGTACTCCACACATATGTATTTTATTCATTTTCAAATTATACTTCAGTTTTTTGATAAAATTTATTTGAGAAATACATTTTCAAAAATATATTTTTGATTCTTAGCAAATTGAATATTGTTATTTTACAAAAATCTCATTTCAATAAAGATGTAATTGATAGAAAGAACGTGATGTTTATTTTATATTATACAATACAATTATATATATATATATATATATATATATAGATAGATAAACTAACAATATTTAGTTCATTAGAAATCGAAAAGGCATTTCCGAAATAAATTTAATTGTAAAATGATGCGTTTAAAAATATATTTTTGAAAATCGAAAAATATTTTTAAATTTTTATAGGGTTCTTTTCAAACACATCGAGTTAAGAAATTTCCTAAAAAAAAATATACATAATTTGAAGAAAAAAGTGTTATGTGCCTTTTTAAAACTATTTTTTTATTAAATTTTAGTGTATGCATCGATTGTCTAAATATTTTGACGTATATATTAAATCAAATCATACTGTAAATATTTGTAAAGATAGTTTATGAATTAATTTATAAAAAATAACACTAGTATAATTTGATTAGATGTATATTTTTATAAATTATACTCTCATTATATGAAATTTAATTTATTTTCATTATTCAATAAAAAGGATCACAAATGATTAGATTGTGATAATTTTGATTGGGCCTTATAAGAGGAAGGATCATTACTTAGTTGGCTCAAGAAACATCACAAAGTAAATCTGAATTTTTCATAAGGGTGTAACATGATGGATTATAGATCGCCCTATTCGACCCATCACGCCTATGAGACAATTCGTTTGGCATGTTTTTTATCCATTATGAGTAACTAAATTGTTATGTCTTGGAAACTCTCCCAAGAAAGAATATGTTTCGATATTCATACTAAAAGAAAGCATAATCATATTTATCTCTATGCTCTAGTCAAATAGTTGGAAGGAAGTTAATTCCTCACCCAACACTTTGGCTTACGAGATAGGCATATAAATATTTAAGCCCTTAGAGTTATGAGAGATGATTTATTGTTCACATATTTAAAAGACTTATATCTTCTTATGTAGTAGGATTATCTTCATTGCATTTTTTGTAAGTACGATTGGTGTCCATCGTGGGACCATTGAAAAACTAATATAGGACACACTCACATCCAACTTTCACTCACCTCAATCATTTCCATCAACATGGTGAACGATAAGGCACCATAATAGCCAACAACACTAACAGCAGTGACAACGAGGCCTTAACAAAGATGTGTGTTGTTATGGAAGAGTTGTGTTGTTCTAATAAAGCTTTGTAGAAGAACGTTATGACCCTTCAGGAGCGGCACCACAAAGACAACTCGGTCAAAGATAAGGTCTTGAACCATCAGACAATCTTTGATGAGATTTGGGGCGCTCTAGTACGATAAAATCTCAAACCACCGTAACTAGTGAAGTTTGATGGGGAAAACGACCCCTATGGAACACATTATTGCCATTAATACTCAGACAGCGATAATATGTGCCTCTGATTCCTTTAAATGCAAGCTATTGTCCATCACCTTCAAGGAGGAAGCCTTCAGGAGGTTCATGAACCTCCCTCATTTTTCACTGGCCAGTTATCAATACCTTGCAAGACACGGGTCCATCAATTTTTGGCGAGTAGACACTGAAAAATTTCAATGACCAACCTATTAAATGTTCGCGAGGGGGTTTTAAGTCACTAAGAGAGTACCTCATCTAGATCAATGAGGTGACTATCAAGGTAATATGTCTAAACCAAGAGATGCTTGTGAGAGAATTTTCAAAATGGTTTGAAGGTTAGGCATTTCAACAAGTTTTTTGCCCAAAAGCCCATTACTTTTGTAGCTGAAATCATTGTGCAGCTTATATTTATATCAAAGAGGAAGAGAATGATACAGAGAATATTTCCAGAGATGTCAAAGAGTGAGCCTCTAGCATATCTGATTCATTACAAAATCCACACACGTCGCCCATAAGGGATAAGGCGACTTTCAAATACAATGGGAAGCTTACAAATAACTTCACACCCCTTAACACTCGCCGATAGCATATTTGGTGTGAAGTTATCGACACTCAGGACATTCCGCCTATACCAACTCCCAAGTTAGAGACCAAGGGGCCCGAGTCTAACATGTTGTTGAAATACCACAAGACAAAGGGTTATCACATTAACGATAGCTACTGGGCCATGAGGGGGATTGAGCATATTATTTAAGAAGGTCACTTGAAAAAATATGTTAAGGAAACTCTTGGCAAGCATGAGACAAGTCCAAAAATCAAGGGTGAGATCAACCTAGAGTTTTGGACTTGACTCATGCTTGCCAAGAGTTTCCCTAACATATTTTCTCAAGTGACCTTATTGAATAACCATGATTAAGTGGTTATGTATAAATTCATATTATAACCATGATTAAGTGAACCAATGTTTGAATTTTAAGAAACACTAGTTCTAGTTTGCTTTGATTTTTGTAATTTATATAATGATTTTGAATTCAACTGTAAAAATCCACCTGTTGAATTCGATTCCCGAGATGTTGGAATTGAATGTATGGAAAGTGTGTTTGAATTGCTTTTTATTTTAAGGGCTAATACTCGTTTTTCTCAGCCATTTAGGTCATTTTTAAAGAAAAAAACATGTAAGAAACACACATACCCTCCATAGCTTTTGGAGATTTCGTTGTTTTAATCTCTCATTCAACCATTTAGGAAATTTTTGAAGAAAAAAACACATGTTGTATATTTGTTATTTTACATTTAAAATTAAAACACATGATAATACTAACATAATTAGTTGGAAGATTATAAGATTAATCACATTATAACTACACTTCCCTCCCTCAAACCCTAAATTCATAGAAAATTCCATTTCTTTATCGTTTTTTACCTTGTAAGTCAAAGTAAACTCCTTTGGAACCTAATGTCAGAGAAATTCCTCAATGGTTGAAGGCTACTTGGGGTGGAACCATGTTTTGTAGGTTAAGTAATTAAAGAATATCTACATAACATGTTTTTAATGTTGAATATACTTTTTGGTGATGACAACTAAATACAAGTATAATAAGTGGTCAAAGATACAAGTAGACGAAGTAGGGTTTCATGATCACTGCAAATATCCTCTGATGATGGAACTCGACTGGAATAAATATCAAGCCTCATCTTCAAGAATAATTAAAGCAAGTGTCTATATGGTTGGATCACCTGACATGTCTTGAAGCTTCAAAGTGTGAAAGATATGGAGTTTGAGAGTTTGTCGTGTCGCATTTAAGTGAACAATGTGTTATAAAAGCACAAGGGCATTTTTGTAAAGTTATTTTGATAAATCACACACATCACACACACACACTAAAAACAACCTTTAGAGGTTATATTATTAAATAATTATTCCTAAAACTATTTTTAAGTCGCGTTAGTTGAATCAAGAACTGTCTGGATGATTTTGGACAAAATTTATATTATCCATCTCGATTCGCATTCATACTTGATTGATTGGGTTAATGCAAAAACTATCCTTAAATGTTTATGGCAATGTCTTAATGAACTACAATAGCTTTATATCCTTTACTTCCTTTTTAAACAATCCTAGACTTATATTTTGAAGCCTTCCAATCGATTGGAGCAAGGTGCCAATTGATTGGCACATTAATTTTGCCCCAAGAAATTTTCATTTTTTGTGTCACCCTATAGCCTATAAATAAAGGCTCTTCCTTTCACATTTAAACTTTCAAAATTTTGAGCATTATATATCACACCTCACTCATTATCTCTAAAAATACTTTAAATTTTCTCTCACATATTTTTAGTCGTAGCGTTTTGAGAAAGTTCTTTTATTTAGTGAAGAAATGTTTGTATTCTGGAAGGTCATTATTGTAAATTAACCAAGGAATATTTTACCTTGGTTGAATAATATATCCATAAGGGATTCATTATTTTGGGTTCAAATCTAAACTCATTAAAAGCTTGGGTTTTTAGGATTTAGGTTCTAATTTGTTAGTTCGGTTCATATGTTCCTAGTTCAAAAGCTTTCTTTGGTTCGAGATTTGCGTGATTTAAAATCTCAAATTGGTTAGTGGTTATATTGGTAAAAACATAGGTTTAGTTTGTAATATCAGTCTGGTCAGAAGCTTTCTTTTGTTCAAGATAAGTCTGGTTTTAATCTTCGTGATTCGTAATCAGCCTGGTCAATACCTCGGTTTGGTTTGTTAGTTCAGCCTGATTCATAAATTTCACATTGGTTCGAGACAAGCCTGTGAAAATCTTATTTTAGCTTGGGACTAACTACTTTAAGTTTCTATTTGGAAAGAATAATAATTGCTTCAATCCACTGTTTGGAAGGAAGAATAACCAATTCTCTCTAGTGTTCATTGTTTGGTTAGAAGTTAGCTTGAAACTTCATTTTTCCTTGTATAAGAGGTTTGAGAGTTTAACATACTAAAAGCTCATAAGAATTATTGAATACTATTAAGATCAACTCTTTGAGAGAGGATTAGGTCACTTCATTTCGATCGAACCTCTATAATTTATGGTGATACTTCTTTTACCATTATTTCTTTATTTTCTCCTTATTTATTTTTCCGCTGCTAATTTCTTAAAACATTTTTAAAAAAGTTTTTAAATTATGAAAATAAATCTAAAATATTTTCAAACTACCATTATTCTAAAACACATGATTCAACCCCCCCCCCCCCCCCCCCCCCCCC
>CATIWC010002554.1:0-81502 GCA_948472305.1 Vicia faba | reverse complement strand
ATTGGTTTGTATATGTCAATTTTCAATTGGTCATACTTTACTTTAGTGAGACCATTCAATAACTTTATTGTACAAAATGTAAACTACTGAATGTCAAACTTCATTAATTTGGAAAATATCCAAAAATATAGTATGCATACATACTACCAAAATATAGAACATAAAATTCATAATTAACTAACGCCCACTAAACCAAAGACTCATCTAAAGGTAAAATCACCATGCGAGTAGTGTGCTCATGAAAGACCTTGGGTGAAAGATCTTTTGTAAGAGGATCTGGTATCACGGAGTTTGTCCCCAAGTGTTTTATAGAAATTTGTCCACTTTGCACCCTTTCCTTAACAACTAGAAACTTGATGTCAATATATTTTGACTTGGTCGAACTCCTATTATTGTTGGAGTATATGACGGCTGATTTATTATCACAATATAACTTAAGTGGTATTTTTAATTCTTTCCATAATTCGCAGCATAATGACAAAATTCCTCAGCCAAATCCCATGGTTGGATGCCGCATAACAGCTATAAACTCTGCTTCCATAGTGGATGAAGCCGTAAGAATTTTCTTGGCACTAGCACTAAGAAACTGCACCACTAGCCAACATGTAGATATAGCCTGAAGTGGATCTTTTGCTGTCTTGGCATCCAACAAAATATGAGTCAGAGTATCCAGTGATCTCTAACTGGTCTGACCTCTTATATGTGAGTATATAGTCTTTTGTTCTCTTTAAATACCTCAGAACCTTTTTTTGGCTGATTTCCATCACCGTTGCCATTGAGGAATGCCATCTTGATATCCATTTGATAGAGTTCCAAATCATAATGTGCAACAAGAGCCGTAATTGTCCTAAAAGAGTCTTTCGATGAAACCAGAGAGAAAGTCTCTTTAAAGTCAATCCCTTCCATTTTGGGTATAACCCTTAGCCACAAGACAAATTTTATATCTCTCCACATTACCGTTAGAATCTTGCTTGGTCTTAAAAATCAATTTGCAACCAATGGGTTTCACACCTTCTGGTAATGGAACAAGTTCCCAAACTTTATTGTCTTGCATGGACTTATACTCCTCCTTCATTGCTTCAATCCACTTTTCTGAGTTGGAATCCTGCATGGCTTGACGGAAGTTGATTGAATCATCTTCCATCATACCATTATTTTCCTCATGTTCTTGGAGAAAGACTATGTAGTCATCCAGAATAGCATTTCTCCTTTCTCTTGTGGATCTCTGAAAAGGTATTGGTTCTTGTAACACTTGTTCTTGAGGATTTTGAGTTTATTCTTCATGAATTACTAAATCGTCTTGAGTAGAAGAAAAATCAACAATGCCTTGTGGAGGTTCCATACTTTCTTTGTCAAAAGCAATTGTATGAATCAGTTCTGGAATTGTTACCGATTCTTTCTCCCAAATAAAGTCTCTAACCTTATTCTTATCTTCAAACTCAATATCCTCAAAGAATGTGGTTATTTCCGTCTCAAAGATTGAGTTTAATTTGGGATCATAAAATTTGTATCCCCTAGATCTTTCAGAATAACCAATAAAGTAGATGTTCACTGTTCGGAAGTCCAATTTCTTTTCATTTGGCCTACAAGGCCTTGCCTCAACTGGACATCCCACACATGAAAATGTTTTAGACTAAGCTTTCGCTCAGTCCAAAGCTCGTAAGGTGTTTTGGCGGCTACCTTTGTTGGTACTATATTTAGTATGTAAGTTGTAGTCTTAAGTGTCTCTCTCTAGAGTGACTATGGCAAGGTGGAATGACAAATCATACTCATTATCATATCCCTAAGAGTCTGATTTCATCTTTCAGCAACACTGTTCATGCTAGGCGATCCTGGTATGGTGTACTGTGGGACGATTCCATATTCCTCTAGGTATTTGGAAAAAGGCCCTTGACGTTCTTCATCTGAACTGTCATATCTACCGTAATATTCACCGCCACAGTCAAATTTGACTTTCTTAATTCTTTTGTTGAGTTGATTCTCAACTCGGCTTTAAATGATTTGAACACATCCAATGATTGAGACTTTTCATGTATGAGAAATATGTATGTATATCTAGAATAATAATTTATGAATGATATAAAATATTGTTGACCATTCCAAGAAGGTGTAGGAAATGGTCCACAAATGTTTGTATGTATCAATTCTAAGACATTAGTAGCTCTATGTGCACCATATTTCTTCGTTTTGGTCTGTTTACCTTTAGCACACTCAACACAAACACCAAAGTTTGTGAAGTCAATGGAATCCAAAATTCCATCTGACACTAGTCGCTCAACTCTATTTTTAGAGATGTGTCTTAGGCGTTTGTGCCATAATGCTCCTGAATTATTATCATCAATTTTAACGCTTAGTACCACACGATTCCACATTTAAGGATTCACCATAGGTAGCTATTGTGCCAAGCAAATATAAATTATCATGACCATAAGTGAACAAGTTCCAACAATATATGAGTCGAAAGACAACTTGAATATATTGTTTCCAAATGAACAAAAAATAACCCGATTTATATAAATAAGAAACTGAAATTAAATTCTGTCTAAATGACAGAACCACAAAAGTGTCTTTCAAATCCAAATAAAATATGGTACACATTAATAATCTAAATGCCCTATAGCTTCTACCTCCACCGACTTACCTTCTCCCACATAGATGTATCTTTCAACATCATTTGGCTTTCGGTAGTTTAGGCAACCCTTCATTGAAACACTGATGTTAGTAGTTGCACCAGAGTCTAACTGCCTAGTATTTCCAGGTACTGAGGCTAAATTGACCTCAGGACAGATCAAACCATGATTCATTGCGATTTGCTCCATTAAGGACCTGAACCTTATTCTTATTTGCAGATATCAAAGGAATTGTAGCTGAAGACAAAACAATAATAAATACCATAAATATACTCACATAAAAGAAAAATAAAACTGAATTATCAATTTTTTCAAATAAAGACATAATTCATCTCAAGATACCTAGTGCACTATCTATATTGAATCTTTGGATACTAATATTAACTGTTAGTGGTACTCTTGTTGTAACGATCAAACATTGATAATAAAAAAAATGTCAAATGATAAACCCCTCTTTGGATTGATTTATTATTCACATGTAAAACATTATAATTATCATACATTTATCATCACATACGCCTATAAAATCGGCCAAACACCAACAGTCATTTGAGTCAATTGATACTCGCATGAATAAATATACACCCAACTAAAAAATTATTATTTTTCATAAGCAATTTTCATAAAGAAAATCACTTTAGAGACTTTTTCAATTTAATTACTCAGTCAAAAAGTTAAATTATTGTATAAAACAATATAATATGTAGTTAAATTCGAACAAAATTAATCTAAAACAAAAATAATAATAAGAATAATAATAACACATTGCTGAATTTTATAAACATCTACAACCCAAAAAAAATTATTCAAATCTTAATGAATTGTTATGGATGAATTAATTGTATCAAAATTACTATCATAAATATCTTCAAATTAAAATTATAAATTTTAACGCATATCACTTTATAATCATATTCTAATATATTAAACAAAACCAACAAAACTAGTCGCACGAGTACGTCATTAAACTATTTTTTTCAAAAGGTCAAATTCAATTAGTATCCTTAAACAAAGTATAATAGATATGTCTCACCAGCAACTTCGTCTAAATTGAAATTACTTACCACCGAAGCCAGCGAACAGACAAAACCAAAAAAAATTTAATGTGAATTTTTCTTTTCAATTAAATTGAACAAAAGCATCGGAGGCACGTGAGAAATTAAATAATTTTTTATGAAATAGTAACAAAATTAAATAATTTTTATACAAATTAGAAGTTCGAAACAGATGTCAATTTTAAAACCTTAATATCAAAAATAAAATCTTAAAAAATATGTGATCTACAATATGAAAAATATTGATTTATATAATTGGAAGATCAAATAATCCTAAATAACCCCAAAATTAAATTGAATCAGATATGAGTGGCTCTGATATCGCTTATTAAATCTGTTTATAATCTTATAATTTCTCTTAATATAGAGATTAAGAACTGATCGTACATGACCTGAATGAATCGTCAATGCCTGCGAGCTAAGAGTTGAGCATCAACTGGAAATGAGTTGGAGGTACATGCAAGACACTCCGATGCTAAAGTAAGTTTTAGGGAGAGTGCTAGCAAGTATGAGTGTATGAAAGAATGAATACGTGACCTTCTCAAGTGAGAGAATATTTATAGTCCCCGATGGGTCAAGCTCCCCAATGTTGGGCCACAATGAGGCCCAACAATGAAGATTGTCAGGGCTTACGTGTGTATGGAGTCCAACACATGGACTCCCCCTTGGTCAACTTTCATGGAAGAATAGGTGTTGGACCCGTGATTTCTGGAGGGCAGTTATGATGACAATGATACGGACACGTGGGCCACGTTCCCCAACGGACGCGTGGGGAGTTGCCCAATGATCCCCAGCTTGGGTTGCTTGCCTTTGGACCTTATGCAAGGGTGTTGGATTGGGCCTCCCAATAGTGGGGCAAGTGCGGGCCCGATCTAGATCAAGAACAAAACTCTAAATCCCTTATACACATACCGAATATAATTATAAGAATGAAGACAGAAGCATACCCTGAGTTTGCCATTGGAAAGGTTTGTGGGTATTTGATCTTCCGATTTGTAGATTTCCTTATGGCTCCTTGATTCTCCTCTGTTGGGGATGAAGAGATATTTTTCTAATAAGTCATTTGCATTGTCTATAAATGGGGACCATAACCTTATAAATAACCTTAGGGTTATTTCTTAGTTTTTAATATTTTAATTTGACCCCTCATCAAATTAGATATTGACTTATAGTATATACACAATAACCTAACCTTTCATAATATTTATGCTTTTAGCCACAAACTTATTATTAATTAGACCACTATAGCTTCGGCTAATTACATAATGGTCTTAACACATGTAATATTACATTTGTGATCCAAAAATTCTAACAGCATGTTATTGAAATTTGTGTAAGTGTATGAAATGAAAAAGTAGGAGAGAGATAAAGACATTATTATACGGTTGGTATACGGTAGATATTTTTCTTCTTTTATTGAGGATAACAACTTGATAGATATCCCTAGTAAAGGTAACCGATTTAGTTGGTTCAGTGGAGATGGTAGAGCTATGAGCAGAATAGATCGGTTTTTGGTGAAGGAATCAATCATTAGTAGATGGGGTATTAATGGTCAGCTTATTGGCAAAAGGGATATTTTCGATCATTGTCCAATATGGCTTGTCTTCAATAAGGAGGATTTGGGATCGAAACTATTTATGGTGAATAATAGTTAGTTTGATAACAAGGAGTTTGTCCCTGTTTTGGAGCGAGAATGAAGGAATATTAGAGTGGAAGGAAGAGGTGATTTTGTTTTAAAGGAGAAGTTTAGATTACTCAAATATAGCCTTCGAAGATGGAACATTGAAGTGTTCAGGAAACTGTATTTGGAGATAGAGGAAGACAAGAACTGTATTAATGAATTGGCCGCTCTTCTAATGTCTTGCATGAAGGATCTTGTAGAGGGAGTGGTGGATCTCAGAAGTAAGGCTACTAGCAGTATGTGGCTGAAGTCGAAAATTAAAGAAAATATGTTGTTGCAAAAGTCTAGGCTGAAGTGGGATTCTGAAGGAGATTCAAACAGTACATTTTTTCATTGCATAATGAAGCTAGGAGAAGGAAAGTTTTCGTTGGCAATATTCAAACTGAAGGTGGTGTGGTGGAGTCGGTAGGGGATGTTAAGGAGGAGGTTCAGAGGCATTTTGCTGAGAAATTCATGGAGTCTGATTTTAATCGTCCTTTGCTTGAAGGAGTTCCTTTTAAGTCTCTTTCTCAAGCTGACCGTGATTCTTTGAAAGTTCAATTTTTGAGGCAGAAACTAAAGATGCCATTTGGGGTTGCAAGGGGTCGAAGAGTGCAGGTCCGGATGGCTATAATTTCTTCTTTATTAGAAAATGTTGGGATTTTCTTAGAGAGGATTTTACTCGGTGTTTCAATGAATTCCATGTCAAAGGTACTCTTTCTAAGGCTATTGCTTCCTCTTTTATAAACATTAATTCCCAAGAAGTCAAACCCGTGCAACCTTGATGATTATAGGCCAATTTGTTTGGTAGGGTATATTTACAAAGCTCTTTCTAAGCTCTTGGTAGTTAGGCTTAAAAGGGTTCTGAATTCTGTTATTTCAAGTCGTCAAAGCGCGTTCATTTCGGGGAGATTACTTTTAGATGGTATGTTAGTTGCAAACGAAGTGGTGGATTATGCGACGAAGTCCAAGAAGGGTTGTATGTTTTTCAAAGTTGATTTTGAAAAGGCATATGATAAGGTGAGTTTGGGTTTCTTGAGGTATATGTTGAGAAGGATGGGTTTTGGTGAGGTTTGGGTGAAGTGCATGGAAGCTACCGTTTTCTCGAGTTAGATGTCGGTTCTCGTTAATGGTAGCCCTAATAAATACTTTGAGGTAGGAAGGGGATCCAATCTCTCTGTTTTTATTCGTTATTATTGTGGAAGGATTATCCGGGTTAGTTAATCAAGCGGTTTCTGTGAATGAATTTTCGGGTTCTTCTGTAGAGGGGAAATATGTTGTTGATATTTTGCAATTTGCCGATGATACATTATTAGTAGGTAATGGCGATTGGAAGAAGTTTTGGGCACTCAAGACAGTGTTGAGAGGGTTCAAATTAGTGTCAGGGCTCGACGTTAATTTCCACAAGAGTAGGCTTATAGGTTATAATTTGAATATGAATTTCTTTCTAGTTGCTGCAAATTTTCTTTATTGCAGGATATGAGGAAAATCGTTTTCTTTCCTCGGTATCATTATAGGATCTAACCCGAGAAGGGTTTCATGGTGTAATCCTTTGGTTAATAAGATGAATGGTTGTTTAGCGTCTTGGAAAGGGAAGTTTCTCATTTTAGGTGGCAAAATTATGTTGGTGAAATTGATTTTATCTAGTCTTTCCATTTTCCAACTTTCATTTTTCAAAGCTCTGTCAAAGGTTTTCAAATCCATTGAACAAATACAGAATAATTTTCTCTGGTGAGTTTCTCCTGTTAATAAGAAGATTAACTGGGTGTGTTGGGATTATATTTTTTTCTCCTCTCGAGAAAGGAGGGTTAGGCTTCAAGAGTTTCAAATTTTTTAATGTAGCTTTATTGTTTAAGTGGAACTGGAAGATTATGCAGGAAACTAAAGCTCTTCGGATGGATATTTTGAAGGCCAAATATGGGAATTAGCAGCATCAAATCTTGATTGGTTCCAGTTTTACAGTTTATAAGTCTAAATTTATTTGGTGAGCATATTTGCTATCCTAGGAATTAAAGCTTCTTGAGCCTGTGCTTTCGTAGAATTATTCTTTCTCGATAGGAAGCGGCTCGACTATTTCTTTCTGTTGTACCCTAATTTTTCCCCCTAAGATTCCTCTATCATATCTGTTGTACCCCAAAATTTTCCCTCCCATATTTCTCAAAATATTGCAAGAAAAATCTCCAAGTTGCTCAAGGTTGCTCAAGAATTGGTCAGACAAGCTATCTCCTAAGGCAGTCTACCCCAAATTAGGGTTTTGTGTTGCATCAAGATACTTGAGTCCAAATGACCTCAAGTTCTCCCCAATGTCCTAATGTATTCCCAAGATCATCCATGTCAAATTTCAAGCCTTGCAGAGGAAGTTTGCTCAGTCAATTGCTCAAAGGGCCAAAAGTCGATTGTGCTAGGGCAAAAGTCAACTGTGACCTGCAAACAGTCGAACTTCAAGATTTTTTGTCAACATTCTCATTTTGAAGGATATTTCATCATTTGATCAAGGGTTGATCATGATTCATCAAGGATTGCTCAAAATTCATCAAGATTCAAAAGTTGCTAAATTAGGGTTTTGTAGGAAAAGTCAACTCAACTTTGACCAAGCATAACTTTCTCATACTTTATGAGAAATGACCCATACAAAGCTCATTTTGAATAGGATTCAATTCCCTGCAATCCATATTCATACCCCAAGATAAAAAAATGCACTCACAAGAAGTTATGAATTTGGACATTATAGGTCATTTTGAAAAGTCAACAAAAACACCTTTTTTGCCAAAGCTTATAACTTGAGCATGGAATATCAAAATGATATGAGACAAAATTGTTGGTTAGAGAACATCTCAATCTTTCTATAAAGTCAAAGAACATCTCCAAAAGTTCAAAATTTAAGAAGTTGTGCATTGTTGAAGTTGGACTTTTTTGCAAAATTGCCAAAAGTCAACTATCCCCAAAACTTCAAATTTTGCCAAATGGGCCCATTCTTTTTCACTTGATTTAAGTTTGCATGGTTTCCCACGTGCCCTAGCTTCAGCCATGTGCCCATATCTCATTTTTATCATTTAATTTGATTTTTATTTGAATTTATTCATTTTAAATCAAATAAAATCATATAAAATATAAAGCATTGATAGCACATGATTTCTTGGCTATTTCAGGCTCCAAATACAACTATTATTTCAATTGAATTCGTATCAAAGGCATTGGTTACAAGAATATATGATTTGGATCAAATTTGGAAAGGTTTTCATGGAGAATTAAATCAAATATGCAATCATCATTGTGGGAAGATTTGGACCAAGTTTTTTACTCTAATCCAATGTACCATACATAAGGAAGCAAATCACATGAAAATCAGGGTGGAAGGACACTTGTGGAGGCAGAACAATTTTGCAAAAAATCACAAAAAAGTGGGAGATTGAAATCAACCCTAGAGGCGTTTTCAGAGCTGGATATTGGTCCCAATCGATTCCTGGAAACACACAAGCTAACTGGATTCAAACCAAGCATTATCAGGCCCTTATATGCACTGTAAGTCTCACGTAAAACCGTCCTATTCTTGTTTTTGATTCGCATGATTCTGGCATCCATTGAGTGAAATAATTGTATATTTGTGATCACAAGAACATTTGTAGGCTTTTGGCATCATTTAATTTTATTTATCTGATCTGTATTGCAATCCACCATAGTTAGGGTTTGCTTGGAATTTTTGGGAGTTTTTATTTTAGGTAAAATTGAGACACATGATGGACATGGTTGTATCCAGGAGGATGAGACGAGCACGACCATGTCCTTAGAAATCGTTTTCATGGTCTGGAGGAGATTTTAGAACAAGGTTGCGCTTTTAGCTGCGGATACAAATCCGCAGGTAAATTTATAGTGTTTAAGAGGACATGGACGATGAGGTGTCCTCCATCCATTGGGCTATTCAAAAGTTGCGCGCATTTTTTTTTTGTTTTTTCTGGCCATTTACTTGTTTTTTTTTATATTATTATTCCTTCATATCTTATTAACAACAAAAACCACTTGGCCTAGTGGTTGCCACGTTTGTTTCCAGGCATATGGGGCTGGAGGTCAGGGGTTCGATCCCTGCCTCCAGCAAATTGTATTTTCCTCATATTTTTCAGGTAATTGCATGCATGCTCAGGCTTGATCCATACCATACGCCCTCATTAATCCAAGCGCCAGATGGCCAGGGCCAAATCTGATGATCCACGTTGGGAGATCCACCAAGGTGTCAGTCAACTCGTATGTACCAGATCCAAAAAGTCAAACGAGCCAACACTATTGGGCCTACAAAAATGACTTTCAGCACCTCCAAAAAAAAGGGCCCATCTCTTTCTTTTCATCATATTTTCTATTTTATTTATTTATTTAGTTATTTCATTTTATTTTAACTAATTACTAACCAATCATTTTTTTTCTTTTTTATCAAAAATCATCAAAAAAATATTTTTCACCCAATAAAATTTTAGAATTCATTTTTATTAATAAACACTAATTAATTAATTAGGTTTTTTATTCTAGAATAACTCTAACCTATTTCGTAAATAAATAAAATTAATTAGATTTAATTAGGTTTTAGCTACTAATTTAATTATTTTATTTTCTTTCTTAAAATAAAAAAAAACCAAAAATATGTCATTAATTTATTTTTCATTAATTAATTTAATTAATTTAATTTAGTTACTTAGTTTAAGAATTAATTTCTTTTCTTAAAATAAAAACAACCAAAAACAACAAAAAAGCAATTTTCTTTCAAAGGGTCAAAACCCTAATTCGCACTCGATTTAATTTCCCACGCACTTTATTTATTTTTATCCAATTATGTATCTGCTTATGGATTGTAATAGTTAATTAGGACATTTAATTATTTTTATCGCTTTATTTTATTTTTCAAAGGGTTGCTTTTGGCGATGTAAATACCTGACGCCTTGTAATTTAATTTCCGCACCTTTAATTTCTACAAATAATAACTGCTAGATGTTTGATAATAGGGTTTGCATGACTAGACTGAATGTCTAATCTTAAAATCAAATTAGATCACCCTTAACATGTGCATAGATAAAAATAACTGAAAACGACACACTCGCACATGCGCACTCCTAGGGTACACCCCACTTGGTTGCCTTCGTACACGGTCACTGAGTACAGGTCATTTTAGAAGTCGTCCTCTTGTCTAAAAGATCATAGTCGCCTCAGAAGGTTGCCTCAGATATTGTTGCCTCGAACAAATGATCTAAGACATTAGGGTTACCGCTAAAGTGTCCTAACATTGCTTTAGTGACTGTATGTCCCGCATTCGAATTGACCCTCAAACTCCAACGACGGTGCTACCCACTCATTAATAGTGGGATAACATTGTCTAAAGGAAATTAGCATAGAATGATTCCTTTCTCGAGTAGGTAGATAGCTCTTAGATACTTGCTCTTTCAAAACAAAACTCTTCACACTTACACTGTTCGAACAAAGTTTTCAAAAATACTTCATTACACTCTTGGGGACAGAAGCAAGAGTTAAATCGAAGTTAAAAACAAAAACTTTTTTTCAAACCCACAAGCACAAAGAAAACATTTTGAAAATGATGAGCAAGTACCTAAGAGCCCGTAGATAACCACAAATAGAAAGGGTGCTAATACCTTCCCTTTCTATAATCTACCCCCCATACTCAGAAATATCTCGAAAAAGGAATTTTTCTGTGCTTTTTTCCTTTCCTTGTTGGATAAAATAAAAGACGGTGGCGACTCTTGCTTACCGCGACATTTTGCAAAAACAAACGCAAAACGCAAACCAACATTCCAAAAACAGTCAGTTCTTCCACCGTATTACAATATCATATCAACTCGATCATAACAAGATCACACTAGGGTTTAGTTCTTCTCCTTATCTTTAGCTTTGCACCTGAGAGATCACCAAGCACTTTGAATCGTGTGCCTCGTATATATGTATTTTATATTTTACTGACTTCTGACCAAAATTCCAAAATATGTTTTGTCTGTTTTGTGTCTTGAAATAGAGGGTTTGCGACCAAGAAGTTCAGGTGATGACTCTCCGGTTAGGTTTATGGTGCGTTCAAGCCAAAATAGTTCCCAAAAGCCTATGGCTCAGAGCGGTGACCTATAATCTTAGGCCGCATTATCCTCAAGTTTTGTTCAGCATAGTTAAGACGAGTCTGGTTGCTTAATTCTCAAGATTCTTCGAGATAGGTTCATGTGTTTATTTCTATGCCTTCTTCGACGTCTCGAGTTCATATGTGATTAATAATGTCTTGGGCCGTGAAAAAGATCAAGTTCGCGAGTTGATTTGAAGTTGTTAGACCAAAAATCAATGTTTGCCAGTTTGAGTTCAAATGATCATGACATCCTTATTGATCAATATTTTTTGAGTGATTCTTCGAGCATATGAATCTCCTTGACGTCGTATCCAACTTCTCTTTACGAGTCAAGAGCTAATGATGTGAGGAACGACTTTGCTTCAGAAGGTTTCTCAAAATGATTTCAGTGGTTGCACCCTAAATTTCACCCCTAATTTTTCAGTCGCACTTTCATATCATATTTTGTCATTTGGTCACAATCATTAATAAATAGCTTCATTCATCATATTTGCATCATTTAATCGTGTTTAAGTTGACCAAAAGTCAGTTTAAATTGAAGTTTACATCGTTTTGCAGTGGAAAATACCCGACATTTCACTTCATGCATTTTTTTTTTTTACTTGTTTCTTGCATTGCTCCAAGTTATTTATATGTTGATAATAAAAATATTTCGATTTTATAGACATATTGTTAAAAGCGATTTGACACTGTGCGGAAAATTAGCGAGAAAAAATTTCAAGTTTTCACCTTTTTACTTATCATTTTATGAATCTACGTTTCGCGTAGGTCGTGACGGTACGCTCGCTTTATTTTCTCAGTACAATTTGAAGTATCGTTTTTAACCGTAAACGTTTGTTTAGCCTGATATTTTTATTCTCATTTTATTTTGATTTTTACTTTTTGAATATTTTTTATTTAATCTTTGTGACATGTAGTTTATTTTAATGTGTTCATTTTATTTTTTTGGGTAAATTTTCGTTCATTTTTTATCGTTTTTAGTCATTTTGAGTCTTTATTTTTTTATTCAGAAAAAATTCAAAAAAATTATTTTTAATTGAATTAATTTTCATACTTTCAATTTTTTTGGTTATTTTTGTCATTAAAAGGGTTTTTTTGTCACAAAAATATATTGATTACACTGTACTATGCTCTCATTGGTTGAAAGCAATAGTTGCGGATTGATGCAGAAAATTGGAAATTGAAAAATCAGATCACAATTCCCTCTTTGTTTTCCTATTTAAAGAGTCTCTATTCCTCACTAATCACACACACAAAAGGCAACACAATAACTCTTTATCCTTTCCTCTCTTCCCAATACAGTAATACTCCCTCAATTTCAATCTTCAGCACTATCCCTCTCCCTCTCGCTGTTCATCTTCAACACAAACATTGTAACCTCCATTCTGCGATACCGTCGGCCTTCAATCTTCCCTCTACTAAACCACCACCGACAACTTGTCCATCATTAATTCACCCTTCAATTCATCATTTTCCCACCTCCATCATCTCCCTCTCTTTGCGAATACGCCACCACCCTGTTCCTCCAGCAATTTCGTCTCTCTCTAGCAGTTACACCCTTCTGTTTCCCCTTCATCATCTCCGATCTGTCACCGTTACAACCCATTCCGCTAACCCACCCAACCAAAAATTTCATCTTCAATCTTTCATTCAACTCAAATCATCCACCTTCTCCGCATACCCAACCTTCACACAAACTTCCTCTGTTCGAAATTGTAACCCAGTGACTCACTCTGCCCAGTGATCCATCATTCTCATCTTCATCACCAGACTTCCTCTCTCAATCAAACACCATGGTTAATCCCTCTCTTCTACCCAAACAACATCAAACCTCCAATTTCATCACATCAACCGAACCTCTGTCTGATTCGCCACAATCAGCACAACCTGTCACGTTAATTGCTCTCCGCTCACACCCACTGTCAATAACTTTGACATTCAGTAACTTTCAATTTCTTTTGCTTGTAACTGTTATGCTGCGATGATTGTTTTCTTGAGTTTAAATCTGGAAAATTTGTTTGTGTTGTGATAAGTTGCGAAAAATAATGCTCAATATTTCTTTGGTTTCATTGTTATGCTGAAATCCTGTTTAACTTGCATTTTCCGTGGTTGTATCGCTTTAATACTATGTTGGTTTTGATTATCATGTTTGCACAGTTGCTGCCCGAAATGGTTTAGTCGTTGAGTTTGAATTTAATGTCATATCATTTTGTTTAATTCAATAGGAAGGAGATGTTTGTTGAATTTGATAGATGTTTCGGCTGGGATTACTGTGCTACTTCCTTTTGTGCTAAACATGTTTGAGATTAATTTTTTAAAGCATTGTTTAAAGTGCATAATTGCTGTCTGGATTTATATCTTGTTGAAACTTTGATTCAAAACTTATTTTTAATCACTTTTGAACTTAATGTAAATATGAAATGAGTTGATTAATATTGAATTGTCGGTGGATGTTGTCTTGTTGTTTGAATCATTTTAAAAGTGGTTGTGATAATGTTTCAAGTTAAATTCAATTCACAAAGTTTGTTGGTTTAATATTGGTGTTTGTATACAAGGTTGGAATCACTTGGAAATTGATTTTCATGAGTTTTTTATGCATAATTTGTTGCTGTCCAACTTTTAATTTGTATGAATAATTCTTGATTTAAGTTTAATTTTTCATGGATTGACTTGAATAATATTCTTGATTTTTATTTGTGTAAATATTCATTTATCATTGTGCATTCATACAATTTCATTTCAATTTTATATTTTGTGCTTACTAACACATGTTTTAATTGTTGCAATTTTGTTTCATTTTAATTTTTATACTGCTTATGCTACTAACGCGTTTGTTACTGTGAAGGATTCTGAGAATCGTTTCAAGTATTCATTCTCGCATAGCGCATCCATAATTCCTACACTTTCTCCATTCCCTTTTTTTATTGTATTTTACTATTCTGATTTAATCTTTGGTACTGTAAATATATACTTGTACATAATATTTTGACTGTATATTTTATTCACTTCATTTGTAAATAAATTCAGGTTATGTAAATATTATTTTTATCACGTTGCGATTTTAATTTTTAATCCAAATTAACTTCTGAAAAATCGTACAGACGCATATAAGTTTTCTCGTGCTGTTAGTTTTGTCTGTATATTTCATGTGATGCAAGGAATCTTATACTGTGAGCTTTATTCGATATCTTGAGCCTTATCCGGTACCGTGAGCTTGATCCATGATTTCTTTATCTGTGATTTATTTTCATAGGTTGCACCTCTCACTTATGATTCATTGCGCTTTATTTGTTGCTCGGAGTATTATCTTACATTTGGTTTTTAGATGTTGTTGGCTTGTGATTTATTTTCACCTGAAGTTTGGTATACTCTTAGCTTATTTTTTCTGTCTGTGGCTTTAAATCCAAAGGGATGGGAACATGGTATTGACTTTATCATGTCATGTACTGGTTTATTATTCGGCCAGATTCTCTTTACCTTACCATTTACCTTCCTGTACATAGGACACCCTCTTCATTTACTCCCATCCTTTAATTTTCAAAACCTTCTCATCTTTTTTCAAACTCTTCTTGTTTTAAAAACATGAACTGCTTTTGTAATAAACTTGGACTTAGGTCCATGCATTTTCCAAAATATCTTCTTAATCAAACTTTGATCCACTTAACAATACCTTGACATTTTTTTGAGAAGACTAAAAGTCAATAAATCTCATTCAAACCATTTTGCCACTTTGGATCTTTATTCTAAAATTTTCTCAAAAAGATTAGACTCTTGTCAATCCTTGTAGTGATGCAAACAACTATACTTCTATAACATGTAGTGAAGTGAGATATTTTCCACTTGGGTGTTGAGTGAGGCATAGTTGATTTTAAAATCCAAGCCATATCCTCCACTTTGAGATGATGCAAATTCTCCTTTCTCATGATTGTGGGTAGTGAGTATGTTTTCTACACGGACAATCATGATGATGTCTTATCTCATAAAATTAACCAACACACTGGTGTTTTAAAATTTTTAAAGAGGAACTACGTGTACCCTGATCCCCTATTGCTTGGAAGATGGTACGTAGGCATTAAAGGTTCTCAACTATGGCAGGTGCAAAAATCATAAACAACATTTCTTTTCTCATCTCCACCGTCTATTTTATACAACATTTTATAGCCAAAATATACAGATTTTTACAAAGAGGTTCTTGTGGAGTACCGTAGATGTTTAGGGTGCTAATACCTTCCCTTTGCATAACCAACCCCCTTACTTAGAATCTTTCCCCTCTCTTTTAGTTTATTCACTCTTTTCCCATTCCTTTGGAAACAATAAAGCGCAGTGGCGATTTTGATTTTGATTTGTACAAGTCAATTCAATCCAATGGCTTAGTCTTAAACATTTTCATCGCTACAGTAAGTTGAGACTATCTTTGTTTATATATGTATATGTGTTATTGTTGTTTATATGTTATATGTTGTATATATGTTTGTCTGGATTCTTCTGGTTTTTAGGGTGCTTGGTGATTACTCATGAGTCCTATACCCAGACTTGGACAAACTTAAGATAGGACGAACGGTATAGTCATGTTAACTTTGAGGGAGTAATCCCAAAAAAGGAGACATGAGATCCCCCACTCAGTGGAGGCCCCTTTGACTGTAGTTTCGTTTACCGAGTAATCGGGAAGAAGTGATGCTTTCAACCTGGGAGCCTGCTGAAATTGAGGATCGTAGAATACCTAACCCATCTTGGCCTTTTAGGTGTAGTGCGGAAGCTATGACGGAGTAATCGAGAAATAGTTGTCACGCGATACTATACTCAGACGAGTTTTTATTGAGAATATTACTAATTACCCAGTTAATCTGGAAGTTGGTAATATCTGAAGGAAGGATGTAGACTTTGGGAACCTCTAGAACCTTATTCCGCAGGTGATAACTTTTAGACCACACCTTATAGGTAATACCTTCGACCTCATGCTCATGATGTTGAACCTATGAATCCTATGTTTGTGACCTTGTGTGTGATTGTTGCATCATGCATTCATGCACTCATAAGCATCTTTTGAAGATGTTCTATTTCAAGGGACTTAAAAGTTGACTATTTGTGAATATCTCAGATGCTTTTTGACTATGGATTTTGGAAAAAGAAAAACCGGAAAATACAATTTCAAAGATCCCAAGATATATGAGTTGATGAGTCTGATTCCTGAGATTGAGTGTTCTGAAGGTTTTCGAAAGAAGTATAGGTCCATCATTTCTCTCATGAATCTTAGGATGAAGGAGCGTATTCTCTCGACCTTGGTACAATTTTATGATCCGATGTATCGATGTTTTACATTCCATGACTATCAGTTGATGCCTACACTAGAGGAGTATTCTTATTTGTTGGGTTTGCCTATTATCGATCGTATTCCTTTTATTGGTTTAGAGGGTGAGCCAAAACCACATGAGATTGCTGCTTTGATCCATTTGGGAAAGTCTGAGGTTGAAGCCCACATGACTACTAAAGGAGGGATTATAGGATTACCAGCTCAGTTCTTATTGGAGAAAGCTTGTTACTTTTCCAGGATGAAGAATACAGTCACTTTTGAGGCCATCTTTGCTCTACTTGCTTACGGGTTGTTCTTATTTCCTACTGTAGATAAATTTGTTGATATCAATGTCATCAGGATCTTCATGATTGGAAACCCAGTTCCTACATTGTTAGGTCATGCTTATTACTCTATTCATATTCGAGATTCTTATCATGGGGGGACGATCATCTGTTGTACGCCTCTCTTGTACCAGTGGTTTACTTCTCATTTTCCCCAGTCTGATGCTTTCTGGGATGTCAGGAAGGAACCCCGTTGGGCTCCTAAGATCATGGAACTCAGATATTATTTGGTATCATCAGGCTTACCATGATGTAGAGATTGTCGACAGTTATGGTAGTTTCCCCAATGTACCTCTTCTCAGTACAAAGGGAGGAATTAACTACAACCCTGTTCTTGCACGACGACAGCTTGGTTATCTGATGAGGGATAAGCCAAATAATATTCATTTGAGTAGTTTCTTCCTGAAGGAGGGAGAAGACCATAAGGAAGCTAGGTAGCAGATTGAGAAGGCATGGCGTCACATTCACGGGAAGAGTAGGAAAGACTTAGGACCTAGGGGGGCTGTTTCTTTGGAGCCTTATCTTCAGTGGGTACAAATGAGAGCTATTCAATTGAAGATGTTATATTCTCGAGAAGCACCTATGCCTGATTTGTTTGTGAAGACCAATCCTTCCCTATTGGATGATATGCAAGAGCTATAGCTTGCTTTAGTTAGGATGCAGCAGGTAAAGGAAGCTTGGAAGAATAAGTGTCAGACTCTAGAGGTTTCCTACAGAGAAGACTTGAAGGAGAAAGACGACTTGATTGAGATTCTTAAGAGTCGGGTTGTAGAGACGATGGAGAGGAAAGGGGATTTATTTTTTCCTAAGCCTCAATAAGGAACTACTTTCTCACTCCCCAATTCAGGTGATTGGTAGGAGGTCGCCACCAGATATGCGGAAGAAAACCAGAGGTTGAAGGCTCAGATTGCCACACTTACTAGGAAGCGTCAGCGCATAGAGTGATCTTCACCAGCTTTACTTCTTAGGGTTTTAGACTTTATTTTCATCTTGTACATAGGATTATTTAAACTTATAATCCATTTTTTAAGTTATTATAATAAAAAATTTCAGTAATTCAAATGTGTTATTACTTTGATATTTGCAAATTGCTTATAAATCTTTAAGTCCCTTGAAATAATAATAAAATAAAATCATGTGCATTTTACATCATGCATCATATTTACATATTTCTTGCATTTTTTATGCATATCCAAGTGTCTTACTGAGCTTCTTTACTTTGTTCAGCAAGCTGTCTCACCAATACAATACCCAATCTAATTTCAGAAAGAAGATGAATAACCTAGAACATGAGAATCGCGAGCTACGCGAGGAAGTTTCTACTCTGAAGGCCGGCATGGCCAATCTCACTGCTATGGTGGAATATCTGGTGGCTTCTTAGAATCATCCACCGAGTGTTCAGCCTCAACAAACAATGGTTACTACTGAAGCTCCAACTTTCCCTGTGTCTGCTACTTCAGTTGTTATTCAGAATTTATGCTTCCGAGATATCCTCAGGAGATGCCAGAAAACTTTATGTCAAAAGGTTTTAATCAGGATCCTTAGATTGCTCCGCTTACTCAGACTGTTGCTTCTTCCGCACCTCCTGTGGTGCATGTTACCCCTGCTGCTAGAAACGAGATTCACTATGATGCACCGCCCTCGGTGAATGTGGTCCTGTTTGCTAATGATGATGTATATCGTCCTATTCCTCCACCAAGTGAAAGCTTGGGTTTGTATGATAGAATGGATAATTTTCAAGACCAATTTGACAAAATGTAGAAAGAGTTGAAGGCCCTCAGGGGAAAAGAGCTGTTTGGGAAGAATGTGAATGACATGTGTTTGGTTCCCAATGTCAAGATACCTGCGAAGTTTAAAGTACCAGAGTTTGAAAAATACAAGGGCAACACTTGCCCTTGTGCTCACTTGGTGATATATGTAAGAAGAATGTCTACCCACACAGATGATCAACGCCTGTTGATTCATTTCTTTCAAGATAGTCTAACCGGTGCAGTGTTGAAATGGTACATGAGCCTGGATACCTCAAGTATTCATTATTTTAATGACTTAGGTGAAGCGTTTATCATACAGTACAAATACAATGTGGACATGGTGCCTGACCGTGATCAACTCAGGGCCATGGTCTAGAAGGACAAGGAATCATTTAAGGAATATGCACAAAGATGGTGTGAGGTAGCCGCCCAAGTGATTCCTCCAATGGAAGAAAAAGAAATGACAAATATCTTCCTAAAAACTCTTAATTCCTTCTACTATGAAAAGATGGTTGCAAGTGCTCCCACTGATTTCACCGAAATGGTAAGCATGTGAGTTAGTTTAGAGGAAGCTATCCGTGAAGGCCGTTTATCTAAAGACGGGGACTCGTCAAATGGTGCTAAGAGGTATGGTGATATTTCTTCCAAAAAGAAAGAGCAAGACTCCTACGCTATAATTCATGGTAGGCAAGGGAGATCTCATAATAGGAATCAACAAGTTGTGTCTGTGACTCCAGTCATCAATGTGACTCCAGTCGTCAATGTGACTCCGACTGCTATTGCATATCAAATGGAACCTCAACAAGGAAATCAAGGGAAAGGTCATCATAGGAAAATGAACTTTGATCCAATTCCAATGACATACACAAAGTTGTATCCTTCTTTGTTGAAGAAGAATCTAGTTCAAACCCGAGCTCGACCAGTTGTTCCTGAAAAACTGCCAAGAGGATATAAGGCTGACGCTTCCTATGCCTTTCATCAGGATGCTCCTGGGAACAATTTAGAAGATTGCTTTGCTTTGAAGGTCGAAGTTCAGAGGTTGGCCCGAAGTGGTATCTTGTCATTTAAGGACATTGGCCCTAATGTTCAAAACAATTTCTTAGCAGAGCATGAATGAATCTTTGTTGGTGGTAGTTCCAAAGTTTGGGAAATGTTTCTTTCAGCGCATGTACAGATAAGAGAGACATCTTAGTTTATTAGCATTTTTACTGCTTTCTCATTTGTAATTTTTCTTGTTTATCATTGCACTGTTTGCATGTAATAACTTGTTTGCATTTGAATGTTTAATCTTATTACAATGAGTATGTTTGTCTTGAAGAAATTCATTCGTTTCACTTGTATTTGTTTTCAATTTTAAATTTCTTTATGATACCAACTTGTTACCCATTCTCTCGCCTAGGCAGAGATTGGAGGGAGGATGATGATATTAAAACAGAAATTTCCTGATTGTATGCTTTTGGATAAAACCCTGTTGACGATGTACAAGCATTGTTTCAAATCCTCAAACACCGGAGATATAAGGGAACAAAACTTTTGTTAACCCCTTTGAGCCTTGAAGTAGGAGTTTCTTTTTCTATTCAGAAAACACCCTCATTTTTAACCCGGGCAAGGTAGAGTTCAGTTAATCTGACTAAGTATTCAAATCTCATCAAGAGTGTGCACCTAAGGATACAATAATGGTTATCCTTCAAGAGGTTGTGGGAATTCAAAACCGCAATGTTTAATCTTCGCATGTCAGTAGTGTGCATCAAAATAAGACGTTATACCAATGGGTATCTATTGTACCCCAAAATTTTCCCTCCCATTTTCACACCAGATAAACTCCTAGAGGTCCTCAATTGCTCAAGTTGACTAAGGATTGACCAGACAAATCCTCCTCCTAAGACAATGAGCCTCAAACTAGGGTTTCACTCATCATCAAGATGTTTGATTTAAAATGGTCCTAAATGATTTCCATTACCCTAACATGTTCTCAAGACCATCCATGCCAAGTTTTATGCCTTGCACAAGAAGTTTGCTCAGTCAACTACTCAGATGCTTGGAAATCAACTATGTTAGGTCAAAAGTCAACTGTGACCCTCATACAGTCAAACTTCAAGATTTTTGGTCAACATTACCATTTTGAAGTAATATCCATAATTTGATCAAGGGTTGATCATGATTCCTCAAGGAATGCCCCAAATTCATCAAAACTCAAAAGTTGCTAAATTAGGGTTTCTATAGGAAAAGTCAACCAAACTTTGACCAGGCATAACTTTCTCATACTTTACCAGAAATTTCTCATACAAGGCTCATTTTGAATAGAATTCAATTCCGTATAACTCATCTTCAGCCTCCAAGTTCAAAAAATGCACTCATGAATAGATATAAATTCAGACATTATAGTTCATTTCAAAAAGTCAACAAAAACACCTTTTAGGTCAAAGACTCTTACATGAACATGGAAGGTCCAATTGAGATGAAACCAAAGAGGTTTCTTAGGGGACATCCTAGTCTTTCTAAAAAGTCCAAGAACACCCTCTTAGGGTAAAAAATGAGAGAGATCTACATGGTCAAAGTTGGCCATTTTTGGAAATTTGCCCAAAGTCAACATTGATCAAAATTGATTTTTTTTTCCAAATGGGCCCATGTTTTCTTGTTTGAAACTTGTCCTTAAGAGGACCCACGACCCCTGAACTTATCCACCTATTATTTTATTATTTTTATTATTTGTTTTGATTTTTCATTCATTTAAGTCAAAATAAATCATTTAAAATAATGGAATAATGAAATAAAATCAAAGATTGGATTTTGTGAGCACATTATGAGTCTACAATCAGCTGGCAAATCAAGATTTTCGTGCAAGGGATAATTGGATTGGAAAAGATCATGATTTGGCCAAATTTAGAAATCAAAAATACAAGATGCAAATCAAATCTCTTTTCCATAATTTTTCAAGATTGCATCTGTTTTTGTTGACCTAATTAGTTCTCTTATATGTCCATAACATTCCCAGAGCAAAAAAAAAGAGGTTTTGGCCGCATAGAACACTGATAAGAAATTCCAATTTTTGACTAAAAAAGTGGCATTCGGTTTGGAATTTGTAGGGAGATTCAAGGCATCCTAAAGCTTACAATCAACTCCTGGGCACGTTTGGAAGCTGTTTGGACCATTACCACGCGTCAAACCACCTAGGAGCGTTCCATAACGGTATCACGGTTTGTTCTCCATTCTTGAATTTGATTTTAAATATTTATGCGTTATAAATGATTTCTAGACATCCATTCATGTTTGTATTATCATTTAGAAGTTGTTTGTATAGTTAATTATGAGTTTTTATGCTTGTATGGACATATGCCATTGCTAGGGTTTAGAGCCTCCTTTTAGGGATTTTCGTTTCAGGTAAAATCAAGGCCAAAGATGGATACCACTGCATTCCAGAGATCAAACCCAATTGATCTGTGTAATTATATTTGGTTTATATTGTTTGGATATGATTTTTGAGATGCACAGGTTTATAGTAATGGACACGACCGTAGGTAAAATTCCAGTACCTAAAACGACGGTCCTGCGTAGAGGATGAAGGCTTGTCAATACCTGAGTGGATGGTTTAAATCTCACACATTTTTCTTATCAGATTGACTCATTGTTAAATTTATTATTTGTTGTTTGTTTGTATCAATGAATAGCAAGCTGGCTCAGTGGCAAAGGGAAAGGGTTTCCAGATGCGCGTGTGTGGGAGGTCAGGGGTTCGACCCCTGCCTCCTACATATTATTTTTCTCACAATTCCTTTGCAAATCCAGTAACGCCATTCCAAACGCGCTCACGGTGCACCTCAACATCTCCTACCTTGGATCATCCAGTGATCAGATCTAAACATCCAGCAAAAGCAGCGCATGGTCAACCTCCAGAGGGGATCCTCACTGGATCACACGCTAGCCTTGGGCCAGCTATTCTGGGCCTGAAAATTCCAATTCACACCTCCCAGACTACTATTTCACCAGGCCCAATTTAATTATTTTTTTTAATTTCTTTTATTTGTTTTAATTATTTGTTTTAATTATTTGTTTTAATTATTTTTACAAAAATCATTTTTTAATTAAATAAAAAAATCACAAAAGTCACAAAAATTAGAATTAGTTTTTTTTATATATAAAAAATTTAATTGCATTAATTAATTAGATTAATTAGGATAACTTAAATTCTTTTTCATAATTAAAATTAATTAGAAATTAGGTTGATTTGCAAAATTAATTATTTTCTCTCAAAAAAAACACTTTTATCTATTTACTAATTAAATATCTTTGAATTTAATTTTAGTTCTGTATTTAATTTTGTCGCGCGCATTTATTTTATTATTTTTCTAATTAATGTAATTGCTCCGAGTTTGTAATAGTTTAATTTAGGTTTACTATTTGCCTTTACTATTTTCCTCCGGTTTTTGATTATGTAATCTCCCTCTCCAAAGTCTTGTAATAGCTAGGTTTAAATTTCTCGCACTTTTCCTTTCCGTCATTATAAACTGTTAGGTGATTGATAATAGGATTGTATGCGAAAGATAAATTCATAATTTAAACCGGTAGAAAACCCTAAATGTGAAAAGATAAATAACTGAAAATCCAACACTTGCACATGTTCACTCCTAGGGTTTTACCCACTTAGGTTGCCTTCGGTAAACGATCATGAAGTATAGGGAGTCTTAGAGGTTGTCCTCTAGTCCCAAAAGATCAAAAATGACCCATTCGAATGTTGCCTCGGAAAGATCTTTAGGACTCTAGGGTAATTACTAAGGTTTCCAAACCATTCCTTTAGTGATCATAATTGTCCCTTTCGTCCCTTTCGATTGTCCCTTAAACTCCAAAGATGGAGCTACCTACTCCTTAATAGTAGGATAGCGCTGTCTAAAGGAAATAAGAAAATGAACAGACTTTTTTCGAGTAGGTAGAAAATTTTAGGTACTTGCTCAAGTAAACTTTTTACACATACACTTTCAAACAAGCTTTTCAAACAAAGTTTTTTTTTCAAAAACATTTTATCACACCCTTGAGGACAGATACAAGGGTTACCATAAAGTGAAGCGCCGCACTAAGGCAAATTTCAAAACTTTTTCAAAGCACACAAACACAGGAAAGCAATTTCAAAAATGAGCAAGTACCTAAGAGCACGTGGAAAACCACAGATGGAAAGGGTGCTAACACCTCCCCTTTCCATAATCTATCCCCTTACTCAGAAAATCTCGAAAAAGGTTTTTTTCTGTTCTTTTCACCCTTTCCTTTGTTGGATAAAAGAAAAGTCGGTGGCGACTCTTGCTTACCGCAACATTTGCGGGAAAAAAAAATGCAAAACCAGTAGTATTAACAGTCGGTTCTGCCACCGTATCTCTCACACATCATGAGATCAACAAATGATGATACAATAATAGTTATCCTTCATCTACTCAAAAATAGGGCAGTCATGATTCTTTCGACGAGTCACAAATGACTCAAAGTCACGCGACATGTTCAAAAAGAAAAAAAGAAAAAGATGATATGAATAAAAAAAATGATGATGAAAAAGAAAGAGACAAAAAGCCCCGCTAAGTCGGAACTTGAAAAAAACAAGTCGCTTAGGCAAAAATCAGGGCATCCCGTTGCACTTGAGAATCAAAGTCAAAAGGAATTTGTACAGAAAACAAGGAAGAAATAGAAATCCTGAAATGCGATAAAGGATTACAGTGTGAAATCCTCAGCAAAGAACAGAGTCGTGTGATAAGAAACCCAAAAGAAGTAGGAATGAGTGACTTTCATGTCCAAAGAAAACCTTGTTTGATTCCTCAACCATCTCGAAATGTCTTTTGAGAGATGAATGTTCGTGTCAAGTTAACTGAACTTAGGGCTGAAGAACATCACGAAGGGGGTGGGCACCAAGTATTTTTGAGCCTTAAATCTTTTTTTCTAAAACCATGAACTAGGCCACATTACAACCGTCTAAAGTCCTAATTAAAACAAGGTTTATTTCGAAAGCATACTCCAATGGGATAGTGTTTCCTGACTCCCATTAATGTTGCTAAATTATTGTTATTGGTATCATATGCTTTTGTTATCTTTCATACAAAAAAAATCCATGTCGCATCCTGGCTAGTGATTCATTCACAAGGTTTTACGACATCTTTTCAAATAAAATCTTCAAGAATTACATAATTGTTGCATTAGAATTTTCATTCTTAGAATAAACATTTTCTGCTTGTAAAACAACTACTTGATATCATAGAAGTTTATATTTGGGTATCAGTAAAAGGCATGTTGCCGAGAAGAGTCTCAGAGCAAAGAGGATGCAACATTCAGCCAATCCAGGGCAGTTACATCGAGATTCGACAAATCTCTAGATGCCATTTGATCAGAAAGGTTATCTTAAAAGCATGCAGCCAAAGGCAAGTTATGAAAGTTACCTTGATCAGCACGGTAAGCTTGGGACACCAGATTGGTTTCCAAGGGCATATCCAGATTTCGTCAAGATAGCTGCTATGTCTACCCCAAGCCGAGAACCTTCCTCAAGCAGGATTATTTCTTGTGATCTGTTTTGTAGATGTGTGTATGGTTTCCTCTAATAGTTATTGATCAATTAAATGTTTTCCTAAAGGATATGTTATGGTGTTGGGTTTATAATCCCATTTTTCCAGTCTTGTTGCAGACTTCTCCAACTGAGTGTGATTCTTTCCTCAACCAGGTGGTGATCAAACGAAGGTTAAAAAAGACCTATGAAGCCTTTTCTCATTTGATGGAGTTCTTTCTCCCTTTGTATATTTAGATTTGATATGGAATCTCTTGAAGAACATTGCTTTCTCCAGTTACGACATTATTGTTGTTATGTGCTCCCCAAGTAGCTAGACAAGGGCAGTATATTTTCTAAGAAGTTTTGAGACAATTGTCAAACTTCTGGGTTTTCTCTCACCAAGTGTTGAGTCTGATTTAAAATCCCTGTAATTTTGACCTCTTGCTATAATGTTAACTTCTTGATTTCCCAAGAAGGCTATCCCAGGGAACTTTTGTTAGAATAAGTATGATCTTCTCGTGCTTCTTAGATAACTGAAGACAATACCAATTGATGTATGACTCGGTGTTGGTTTATGATCCTATTTCCCCATCCAAGTCTTGGTTCATTTTAATCTCAGGTTTGCATGATATTAAGACTCTATCCAAGATTCCCCATTGAAGGCTTAACTCATTTAATAATAGTCTTGTCTCCCCGTATATGCTGAGATTCGACTCATTTGTGAAACATCTCCTTTTGGTAGTACTTGCATATTGTTTGTTTGCTCGATAGTCAGGCAAGGGAAATGTCTTATTGAAGAAGTGTTGAGATGGTTATCAACTTTTTTAGTTTTCTTCCGCTGAGTGCTAGATTGGATTTAAAATCCCCATGAGTTTTCTTGCTGTAGTATTTGATTTCTTGAAAATTCCCCGGGTGATGTTGAGACGAGATATTTTTCTGAGATTGTTGCCCCGTGAGGTTTTTGTACTTCCTCTTTAGAGAATTTGGTGTGATTATCACTCTCATTATTGAAGATGTATCTTGAATTATTCTTCGCCAATATAGTATTATCCTCCCCATTGAAGTCAGTATGCCACCCCAATTGATGTCTCAACGAGATGATATTGTTCTTCCCTGGTGAAGTCAACTCTGGAAGAAGTTTGAACTTCAAACTCTCTTTTGGTTTCCAGTTAAATCCCAGAGGAAGATGTTACATCACTGTTTTATTTGATATTGTTCCTCCCCAGTGAAGTTAAGCTATGAAATAGGAATTTGTTTCCTCAGTTGGTGCTTACTTTCTTATGGAGATTTCCATCCTGAATGTGATTTACTTGAATATTGATTGTACCCTCTTGTGGTCTTGCCTGGTTACCTCCAATTTTATATGTCTGTTTTGTCAGCATATGCATGATGGCATTCATACATTCATACATACATACATACATACATATATATGCATGTTTGAATTTAGCGAATCATTGTTCATTTGCATTCATTAAATTTTGTTGACATATTATCCTGTTTTGCAGAGTTGTGTTACCCCCTCTCCAATAGAATATCAACCTTTAAACAGAAAGTGTACATTCTTTCAACTTCCCCACTGAGTTATCCCTCGTGGAAAAATTTTGTTTCAATTTTCTCTTCAGCTCATTGTCTGGATGGATTGCGTTTCCCTCTTGAGTTTATTTCTCAAAGGATGTATTACGGTTAACTGTTTCATTCCGGTTATTTCTGGTTTGAATATTTGGTTCCCAACAATATTATTATTTGGATTTCTGCGAGCTTTAAGCCCTAGTTTGAGAATATGCATTTATTTTGCACAAGAAATTTCTATCTCCTCAACAGAAATTATATTGGCATTTCCCCAGGAAGTCCTATCTCTTTTCCCAAGAAGCCATTTCTTCTTCAGAGAGTATTTATTGCAATTCCTCCTTATAGCAGAAAGTAGAATAACTCTTTAATTGAGAAGCCTGTACTTCCCCGGTGAATCTAATTATTCCCAAAGAAGATTCAGATTTTGTTACTCCAATGGATGGTAGCCTTGTCATTATGGAAGGTAGTTTGTTGTTGAGATTTTGTTACTCCAATGGATGGTAGCCTTGTCATTATGGAAGTTAGTTTGTTGTTGATATTTTGTTACTCCAATGGATGGTAGCCTTGTCATTATGGGAGGTAGTTCGTTGTTGAGATTTTCTCACTCCAATGGATGGTAGCCTTGTCATTATGGAATGTAGTTCATTGTTGAGATTTTGTTACTCCAATGGATGGTAGCCTTGTCATTATGGAAGGTAGTCTGTTGTTGAGATCTTTTTCCGATGGATGGTAGCCTTATCATTATGGAAGGTAGTCTGTTGTTGAGGTTTTGTTACTCAAATGGATGGTAGCCTTGTCATTATGGAAGGTAGTCTGTTATTGAGATGTTGTTACTCCAATGGATGGCAACCTTGTCATTATGGAAGGTAGTCTGTTGTTGAGATCTTGTTCCGATGAATGGTAGCCTTGTCATTATGGAAGGTAGTTCATCGTTGAGCCTCTATTTGTTCTGAAGAAGTTCATCTGTTTTCAGTCATGAGTAAATGAGTACATCTTAAACTTTACTGGTATTATCTTACCACCTCTTTCCCCGGCGGGTCGATTTTACTTTTTTGCTATCTCCTCATTGAGTTGGTAGTTTACCATCATTTGTGAGTCGGTATCTTTTTTATCTTCTACCTTCGACCATTGAGTTGGTAGTTTATCATCATCTGTGAGTTGGTATCTTTTTTTTCTTCTACCTTCAACCATTGAGTTGTTAGTTTACCGTTATCTATGAGTCGGTATCTTTTTGATCTTCTACCTTCAACGATTGAGTTGGTAGTTTACCATCATCTGTGAGTCAGTATCTTTTTTATCTTCTACCTTCAACTATTGAGTTGGTAGTTTACCATCATCTGTGAGTCAGTATCTTTTTTATCTTCTACCTTCGACTATTAAGTTGGTAGTTCACAGTTATCTATCAATGACTTTTATCCTTTACCGTCTCTCCTCAATCTTTGAGTTGATGACACCTTATCCCCTATTTGGGCTTTACCCCAATAGAATCAAGTCTTTTGTTCACCAGTGATTTATTTTCCTGGTCGGGTTTCTCTTTCAATCCTTGTTTCCATTGCTACATCCCCAGTGGTGTCTTGCATCCTTTTGAATTTTTTTCATCTGCATTCACAATCATAAGCATTGTATGGTATCTTAGGGCCAAAAATAGGGCTTGTTTTAAATTTAAGTATCTTCAATCGCGTCGACACGAAGGTTTTTAATCTTCGCATCTCCGGATAGAAGACACTTAAATAAGGGCAGCAGTTATACCCCAATTTTTGCCCCTAAGATTCCTCTATCATATCATATCAACTCAATCATAATAAGATAACACCAGGGTTTGGTTCTTCTCATTATCTTTAGATTTTCTCCTGAGAGATCACCAAGCACTTTGAATCATGTGCCTCGTATATATGTATTTTATATTTGACTGACTTCTGACCAAAATTCCAAAATATGGTTTGTCTGTTTTTGTTGTACCCTAAATTTCGCCCCCTAATTTTTTCAATCGCACTTTCATATCATATTTTTTCATTTGGTCAAAATCATTAATAAATAGCTTCATTCATCACATTTGTATCCCATCTTTAAGTTTTCTCTTGTGTTGTTGACTAACTTCTAATCAAAATACAAAAAATATTTGTCTTTGTCTTTGTATATTTGTGTTTTGTAGGTACCGAGTCAAAGCATCTAACAAATAAGGTTTTCCGATATTATTTTCCTAAAATCTCTATTTGCAAAGAAAAATAATTAAAAAATTTCATTTTTTTCACTGTACAATCGATTGCTCTTAGAGTGCAATCGATTGCACAGAGTGCATTTTATGCAATATTTGGAAAAAAACACTGATGCAATCGATTGCTCCCAGAGTGCAAACGATTTCACATAGTGAAATTTTGAAAAATCATCAGCAATTTTAAGCTTGTCAATTTTGGCTCCAATTTTTCTTCATTTTTTGAAAGATATGTCATTAATTTAAATTTTGGGTCCAAGAATCAATTACCAAGCCTAATTTTATTTCCCAAACAAAACTCCAACCCACCACTAATCTCAAGTCTAAACTCTATAAATAGAGCCCTCGTTTCAGTCAATTCTCAAGCTTTTGATAGCTAAATCCACTCTGCTAAAAAATCTCTCAATTCCCTCCATCTACCAAATTCACTCAAAGCTCCATTTTCAAAAAAAAAAAGTTAGTAAGCTTTGCATTGAAGCTTACTAATCTTTGAGCTAAACCTTCATCCAAACACTTTTTCTTTATCAATTCTCTACATCTAAGCTTGGTAAATTGATTCTTGGGGCTGAATTGAAGTTAATTCTTGAAGTTGTTTCGATAATTCTCTAGATCTACCTTTGGTTAGTTGGATTTTTCATCTTTCACAATGTGATCTCTTGTTGATCTTTGGATTTGATTCATTGAGCATTGTTTTGTGTTTCCATTGGTGCTATTTTCTCATAATTTGATGGAATTTTTGTGCTCAATTAAATCCATGATCATAAGGTGTTTGATGAAAAGTTTGAACAAGAATTTGGCCTTTTGAAATGCTGATTTGCTGTTTTTAACAAGGCGCAATCGATTGCATTTAGAGTGCAATCGATTATCACATAATTATTTTATGTTTTTTTTGAAAAAAAACACTGATGTAATCGATTGCTCCCAAATTGCAATCGATTATAACAGAGACAAAATGTGTTTTCTGCCTTGTTTTGGGGCTGTTTTGATCCATCTCTCTTTTTCTACTCACTCCTTTTGATTGTTGATTTGGATTGCAATTTTAAATGTCCAATTTATTTTTAAATTCAATGGACTTTGGGTGTAGATGAAGTTGGATAAATGTTCATTAATTCAAATCTACCGAAGAGTGAATTATTTAATTCATTTTTGGTGCTTTGGATTAATGATATGTTTAGTACTTTAATCCATCAAGATGAGTGATTGAATTTAAATATGAAAGAAATTTGAGGTAGTGACCCAAATTAGCTTATCATTCCCCTTCCTCTTAATCTCATTCCCCTTTCTTATTGTACTACATGTTATGGGATGATGATCTCTATATCATTTATCCAAACATGAAGTACATAGATTACTACCGACCGGCCTCAAAATAGGTGTGACTTCTACATAAGTCCACTTATGATTGTGTAACATAGTGCTAAAATTTGTCCCGATTCGAGAAAATGATCATTCGTGACCCAAACCTATGTTTTCAAGCCCAAGTATGTTAATTTGAACCCGTTGATCCAATAACCTTGAGATTCATTGTGTGGAGGCTTTGGTTCTACCAATCCTCTAATGGATCTACAACACCTTTGGTCAATGCGGATCACTTAAACATTGTTGATCATTACATGTTGCCTTGTGAGAATTCCAAAATGGATGATATACTTGACAAAAAGCAAATGCAACTTGTTGTTGAGAGGCTTTGGTTCTACCAATCCTCCAATGAGTTCCAAATGCATGTTTCAAGATGGTCATCCAACTAACCATTAAATTCTAACAATTGCCTTTACTTCATGCTTTTATTTTATGCTTTTACTTTATGTACCATTTAATTTAGCATTTATATTTCATGCTATTTTCATCTTTGCTCACTGGAGCATTTACTTTTATGCCATCTTTATTTTGTTCACTTGAGCTTTTCTTTTCCCTTTGAAGAAACTTAATAATCAACATGAACCATAAAAAACATTAATGGTACTTGGACTACTTGGTTACTATCCTTGCCATTATGGAGTATTGGACTTCTTGGACTTAAGAATAGAAACCTTGTCTTATGTTGGAGACCTTGTGACCTTAATTGATATTTTGTCTGGAGTTCTTGGGGTTTACCCTAAGACATTGGGTTGTTTGTTTGTTTTGTGTGACGGTTATTGTGATTACATACGTTGTCTGTAATCTGGAACTCATCTGTATACAACCGTTACTCTGCCCAATTTTTGTGAAGACTTAATGCAATTAAAGCTTGGTTTTCTCAAGAGGTTTAGTATCCTTGCTTGATTTCAATCCAAAGAATGGTAATTCTATCTTGACACATAATGTCAAGTGTTGGCTTCTTTTTGGTTAGACGGTTCTCTTCGTTAGCTTTTACATTATGCTTTAGGATAGTCCCTTCATCTCCTCCCATCTTCTTTAATTTTAAAAATATTCTCATCTTCTTTGTTTATAAACTCGAACCGCTTTCATAATAAACCTTGACTTTGTCAAGTGCCTTTTCTTTTAAAACTTATTTTCTTTAAACAAACTTGAGTTCACTTAATCATACTTCTACATCTTTCAAAAATTAACAAAAACACTTCAACCCATTCAAACCTTTTTCAACATGAGACATGATTCATTGATATTCGAGCAACATTCTCCTATCCACATGGTTATAAAGGTGTCGACTTTTCCACTTGAGTACTAGAGGCGTTCTCAAACTCTCACTCTTGCTGACGCAGGGTCCATCTTTCCCATACCTTGTGGGCGTTAGTCAATATTTCTCTCCTAACAATGATGACTTGTCTCCTTGTTTAAAATAAATCAACAGACAAGTCTTTTCAAGCCGTACTACGATGCTCTGACTTTCCCATTGTACGAGGGAGTACGTAGGCACTAAGTCTTACGACCGAAGGCGAGCAACAAAAATAATTAAAAAAACTTTTCATTTTCTTTTTTTTACAAATACTCATTCATTCTTTTCCTTTAGCAAGTAAACCTTTACATAACACTCCTTTTAAAATAAACTAAACAAAGTGGATCCTGCGAAGTACCGTAGATTCTTAGGGTGCTAACACCTTCCCTTTGCATAACCGACCCCCGTACCTCGATCTCTGATCTTTTATTTCATTGTGGGTTTTGTTCGCTTTTTTCCCATTTCCCTTTGGAAACAATAAAGTGCGGTGGCGACTTCATTGTGTTGAGATAAGTCAACTGATGACTTAAATCTCAAATCTCTACCGCTATATTTCTTTTCCTATCATTACTATCGCAATTTCATTCTCTCTTAGTTCTGATTTGCGCGTGCGACAGAAAGTTGGCAACTTCACTGGGGACAGAATGAGCTATTGCTTATCCATTCCTAAGTGGGTCAACCCTGACTTTGTTTGTTTCTTTTCTATGAGTGTTTATATATTGGTTTACTTGCTATTTATTACTTCCCATTATGTTGTATATATGTTTTTCTGGATTTTCCTGGTTTTCAAGGGCTTGGTGATTTCTTATAAGTCTTCTACCCGGACTTTGGGAAAACTTAAGATAGGACGGGCGGTATAGTCATGTTAACTTTGAGGGAGTAATCCAAAAAAAGGAGACATGAGATCCCCCACTCAGTGGAGGCCCCTTTGACTGTAGTGTCGTTTACCGAGTAATCGAGAAGACGTACTGCTTTTGACCTGGGAGCCTGCTGAAGCTGAGGACCGTAGAACCCTTAACCCAACTTAGGCTTTTAGGTGTAGTGCGGAAACTATGACAGAGTAATCCGAAAATGGTTGTCACGCGATACTATGCTCGGACGAGTTTTTCTTGAGAATATTACTAATTACTGAGTTAATCGGGACATTGGCAATATTCGAAGGAAGGATGTAGACTCTGGGAACCTCTTAGAACCTTGTTCGGCAGCTGAGAACCGTTCGTCCATACCTTATGGATTATACCTTTGACTCCGGGCTCGTGACTTTTAAACCATGTGATCCTGTTACTGTGTATTGCATTGCATAATATTGCATATCATTTGCATCCTCTGCATCATTCTGCATACATCCAGGTTGTTCAGGATCTTATTCCCAGTTGCTTCTTTCTTCCAGTTAGTCGTCTACCGTCAAGCTGATTCCATAACACAACTACGGGACTAGAGTTGCTATCAGATTGTGAATGGAAAACAAAGAACAACACAACATAGAAGTCAGAATGGAAATCGACAAGTTGAAGTCAGGCATGGCCAAACTTACTGAGATGATGAAAGTCCTGATTTCTAAAGGTGAGCCACCTCAAAGGACTATGATATCTGAAATCCCAACTACTGTTGTTGACACTCAACCTATCCAGCATACACCTACTACATGGCCAAAGTTTAGGTTGCCTCATAACTACTCTCCTCCTATCGTAATTACTTCAATGGTTGGCCAGTATTCCCGACCAGTCTTTCAGGCTCCAGTTTTCACTGAACCTCAGCCAATCATTCATACTGTTTCTCGTCAACCTTCTTTTGGGAACCCTCTCTTTGAGTACCACATTGTCATTCCTCTAAGTGTGAGTCAAGGAGACTTTAGTGAGTTTGAAGAGTTCAAAGAGCAGTATCAGACTTTAGAGAAGAGACTTAGAGTTATGAAGGAAATGAGTTCTTCAGTGTTGATGCTAACAACATGTGCCTAGTTTCTGATCTGGTTATGCCTGCAAAGTTCAAGACTCCTGAGTTTGAGAAATACTGGGGGCATACTTGTCCAAGAAGTCATTTGGTGATGTACTTTCGAAAGATATTTGCTTACACAAAGAATGACAAGCTGCTTATCCATTGTTTCCAAGATAGTCTGAGTGGAGCTTCATTGAAATGGTATATGGGACTTGAGAAAGGTCGTATCCAATGCTTCCAAGATCTTGTTGATTCTTTCATAAAGCAATACAAATACAACCTTGACACGGCACCTGATCATCGCCAACTGCAAAATATGTCTCAGAATGAGAAAGAATCTTTCAAGGAATATGCTCAATGATGGAGAGAATTGGCATCTCAAGTTGAACCACCTCTGGAAGAGAAAGAGCTAACTGGATTGTTCATGGATATTTTCTCCCCTTTCTTCTGGGAGAAGATGATTGGTAGTGTGTCCTCCAGCTTCACATACCTAGTAACTATTGGCCAAAGATTAGAAGAAGGAATCAAGAATGGTAAAGTGTCTAAAGCTGCTGAATCTTCTAATAATGCGAATAAATACCTTGGGAACTTTCAGAAAAAGAAAGAGGTAGAAGCCAATGTTGTCTCGACTGAGAGAAGAGGACCTCGCCGTAGCCCTCAATACATTAATCAACCACAAGTAGAAGTTGTTACTCCTGCGGCCAATGCTCAACTAGTTCAGGTCCCTTAACAACATAATATTGCACAAAATCATAATCGTTATGTAGGGAATAGGTCTCAATTTGATCCCATCCCTATGACATACACTGAATTGTATCCTGCAATGGTGCAGGAGGGCTTGATTACAACTAGGCCTCTGATTCCTCGAAATCCTTCTCCAGCTGGGTTCATATCTGACCTTCACTATGAATTTCATCAGGGAGCTGCCAGTCATGATTTAGAAAGCTGCTATGCATTGAAAAACAGAGTGCAAGAATTGGTGAAAGCAAATATTCTCATTTTCAAATAGGCAGGTTCTAATGTTATCAACAATCCTTTTCCAAAACAAAGTGGTTGAAGATTGATTCGGGGTACCCTCAAGTCACTTCCTAAAGCCAGTGTTCCAGATAAGACACCTCATCCTTGTTATTGATTAGTCACTAGGCCATTTTTCTTTCTGTTTGCATTTCCCTTTGTTTATGTTAAAACTGTTGCTTTCAAATCTAGTTTGTAGTTTCATGTTAATTCTAATGAAATGAGAATTGCAATGTTTTGATTCAAATCATTTTCATTTACCGCTTTCAAATATATTTCTCTTGTTTACCCTCTTTATCAAATTTTTGTTTATGCAAAGATTTGAGGGAGGATGATGAAAATGAAATACCCATAATTGTTGTTGGTATGGTTTCGAATAAAACTTTGCTGAGGGTGTACATGCATTATTTCAACTCCCAAACACTGGAGAAATAAGGAAGTTAATCCCTCGTTCACCCCTTTGAGCTTATAAGTCGGAGTTTCTTTCTATACGAAAAACCCGCAATCTTAACCTGGGGATGGGTAGTTCTCAGTTAATTTGGTTGTGCAATCAAATTACAAGAGAAATCATGCAAGATACCTTTCAATAAAGGTCGCGATCAAGCTTTCCTTTGCATACAACAAGAAGTGTCAAAGATGCTCCCAAACTAAAAATGACAAAGATGGTTCCCTGTAATCATTGAGCAAGGCAGTCATTATCTTTCCAAAAAGAAAAATGAAATGGAAATAAAAAATCAAAAGAAAAATCCTGATATGTCAAAACCTCTGAAGGAGACTTAGGCAAAAAACTAGGGCATCCCGCTGACTGTAATCTCAAAAGAAACAGTTCAGGAAAAAGTTGGGAATGATAAATTCAATTAGAAGAGGTATTCAAATCCTCAAAATTCTCCACCATAGTTGACAAAAGTCCTAAAAAAACAAAATGATGTAAGAAGAAGTGATTTTCATTCTCAAGAATCCCTTAGCTTCTGAATCACCGTCATTGCTACCATCAGTGCAATTCCAAAATCTCTTGGAACCTGAATGCATATTCTGAATTAACTGAATGTAGGACTGAAGAACATCACGAATATTGAGTTGGGTACAAATAAACTTTGAGCCTTTATCCTTTATTTCTTAAACCGTGAACCAGGACATGTTACAACCCTTAAAAGACCTAATTGAAGCCATGTTTCTTTTTGAAAGCATACTACAGCAAGATTGCGTAAACTTACTCCTAAGATCTTTTGCGAATCATTTATTTGGGTTTCATGCCTTTATTTTCTCTTTCCCTTAAAAAGTATAAACCATTGTTTTTTAACTAGTGATGCATTTTCCATATACCAATAATATTATTTCAAAAATGACTTTGAATTCAAAAACTTTTGCATGAACTTTGCATTAAAATTACCATGTTTGAATAAATAATTTTGCTTGCAAACAAGCTTTCCTCGTCAAGGAATTTCAAACAACTGAGAAACTTGGTCAGTGACCCTATCAGGGGAAAGTATCTTCCAGACCCATTTGTGAATCAGTTCAAGATTTATTTCTCAGTGCGAGTTTTCTCAAAATTGATTAGCCAGAAAATCATTTTCAAGACTCATACTAGGGCATTCCTTTCCAACAGTCATTTCAAGAACTAAAACCATGATTAGTTTCTTTCTAACAGTCATTTCAAGAACTGAAGCCATGATACGTTTATTTCCAACAATCATTGCAAGAGCTGAAGCCATGATCAGTTTATTTCCAACAATCATCTCAGAGCCGAAGCCATGATCAGCTTATTTCGAGCAACTTTCGATTGAAGCCATGACCAGTTTATCCTTAACAGTCAGTTAATCTGGGACAAATCCCCAAGCAGCTCTCCATGTCCTTCCTCAGAGGATCGTCAATTCAATGCAATTTACAAGTGTGACAAATTTAGGTTCAGGACATTTTCTTTCCAAGAAAATTTGGCAGAGTTCTCCGTGTTGAGGAATCAAACTTCCAATCTTACCTCCACAAAAGAGTCAAACTCCATTGTCGTAAATGCTTGCATTACATGCATAGATCATTCACATATCATGCATAACAAAATTCATACATAATGCATAAAAAGAGTGTTTTATCCTCATTTGCATTTCCTGAGGTCTTGTTGCACTTGACATGTTACCTTGAGATTAAAGTCCAACTTACTCGGCGCCTACCAAAACAGATGTCAGTTCAGTTGTTTCTCTCTTTTGTCCAATGCTAATATTGGATGAGTTTTTTTTTCTATCTTTCATCCAATTCTAATCTTGGATGAGTTGTTTCTATCTTTTGTCCAATTCTAATCTTGGATGAGTTATCTTTCTTTCCATCTAATACTAATCTTGGGTACCATGTTTCCCCATGCTGTCCAAAGCCAATATTGGATGTCTTGATCTTTTTTGCTATCCAAAGCCAATATTGGATACCATAATCTTTTTTTCCGTCCAAAACCAATATTGGATGTCTTGATATTTTTTGCTATACAAAGCCAATATTGGATACCATGATCTTTTGCTGCCATCCAAAGCTAATATTGGATTCCACCATCTTTTGTTTCCATCCAAAGGCAATATTGGATGTTGTTATCCTTTCTTTCATCCAAAGCAAATATTGGATGTCCTGATCTTTTTCTTCCATCCAAAGACAATATTAGATGTCCTGATCTTTTTCTTCCATCCAAAGCCAATATTAGATGTTGCTATCTTTTGTTTCCGTCCAAAGCCAATATTGGATGTCATGATCTTTTCTTTCATCCAAATCCATTTTTGGATGCCATGATTTGTCTCACCTCATTCAAAGCCAATATTAGATGTTGTGATCTTTTCTCTCATCTAAAGCCATTATTAGACGTTGAGTTTTCCATTCATCCAAAGCCAATATTGGATGTTGTGATCTTTTCTCTCTTCTAAAACCATTATTAGACATTGAGCTCTCCCTTCATTCAAAGACAATATTAGATGCCGTGATCTTTTTTGCCGTCCAAAGCCAGTATTGGATGTGTAAGTACGGAGTGCGCCTAAGAGGGGGGGGGGGGGTGAATTAGGTACTGTTGTACCCCAAAATTTTCCCTCTCATTTATCAGGACTTTTCTCACAAGACTTCTTTGACTCAAGAAAAGATTAGGGTTTGGTCAGCTCAAGACATCTCATCTTGCACTGATAACCCAAAATTAGGGTTTGAGTTTGCACAAGGATTTTTGGATCACTAATGCTTCATTTGACTTTCATACATCATTTTGGACCCCTAAGATTGTTCATGATAAGTTTCAAGCTTTGAACCACATTTTTTATCAGTCAATTGGACAGTTGACCTAAAAATCAGCTGTATTGGGGGAAAAGTCAACCATGACCAATTTATAGTCAAACTCCTTAATTTTTGATCCAAATTAACATTTTAGACTCATATATACCATTTGATCAAGTTTGGATTACAACTCCTCAAGAAATTTGATCAAATCATTAAAAGGGCAAAATGGTCAAAATTAGGGTTTTGACTAAAGAAGGGCAATTTCTGATTTTTAGCCTAGAAAATGACCAATTGAGTTAAAAAATGATTTCGAGGATTCAATGGCATAATCTTGACTTAATTACATGGCTCAAAACATCTCAAATTCATTGGATTGACAAATGAAATTTGCAGTCAACTGATCAAAAGTCAACTGTATACTAAAAAGTCAAACTTTGACTTTTTGGTCAAAATCAAGTGCCAAGGGTCATAATTCATCAAGATATGTCAAAATGTGAAACTTTTTGACCAAGAAAACCAAATTTGAAAATTAGGGTTTGAATTTGAAAATTTTCATAACTTAGAATTTTTTCTTAGTATAAAAATTTTCTTATTTTTTCTCAACTTTGCACCACTTTTTCACCATGATGCATTTTGGTTCAAGGAAAGTCCCCAACATGAAATTTGTATATCCCCATGAAATCTATAACTTTGCTTCACAAAATTTTCCCTAAAGATGCTTGGATCTCAAGTTATGAATTTGTGAATACATGGTCATGAACTTCTTAACTTAGTAATTTTTTTGCCCTAATTTAGGCAGGTTTTGGACCCGACTTCATGATAAGTTTTCACCTAGTTCCAAGAGGTATCTAAAAATTCATTTCAAAGATGGATTATATAGCACATTTCAAGCTTTCCAAAATGTCCAAGAACTCTCCAAGATCATTTTTGAGTAGGGAGAATCAAAGAGAGGAAGTTGGCATTTTCTCACTTTTTGTTCAAGTCATTTCCATGAAGAACCAAGTTGCAAACCAAACCTATGCTGGCTATTTCTTGCTTTACAGGTCCTAAACTTGCTACACACTCCTTAATTAAATGCATACTCAGTTGATAAATCCATTATCCTTGCTTTTGAACTTTTACACAAGTTGTATTTCCATTTTGGGCAAAAAGGCTCCATTGCCATTTTCATAAAGAAGCACTTTTGCAAACTTGTCAACTTGGAGCTTTGAACCTGTCCCCTTGATACAAGCAAACTAACAGGTCTCAAGCAACTTGTACAAACTCATACCAACCTTAAAGCAAGCTGGTACAAGCATGTGGGTTTGGTCTTGTCAACTTGCTTCAAGTACAAGAAAAGTTGCAAAAAAGGCTAAGGCTTACATAGCTAGTAGAGAGCTGACTTTAGATCACTTATATATTAATATGAAAACAATGTACAAGACATTACACGCTTGGCTTGGACCTGAAACTCTCTATAACTGAAAAACACCAAAAACCTGCCCAAGCATACAGTTTCTGCACAAACTCATCCAACTCTCATTTGGCTCGTGCGTTTTGTGTAGAACTCATCCAAACATCTTACATATTAGATATCAAACACATCCAAGCCATCATCCTTGTTCTGTAACCTCTGTTTCACCATCTGCCATTGTTAACTTGGAAGCTTGTAGTTGGACTTGGTCAGGGAGTTCTAGCCATCTTCAGAGCAAGGTAAGAGTTAGAATAGATTCAGGGAAGCTCAGGGAAGCTCAAGCAATCATCAGGCCTCCATTAAAGTCCCTACATTGCCTTACACGATTCCAGCTGAAGGAGGTATTTTTTCAAACTCTATCTCTTTGAATAGGCAACCTCAAGCCACGATTTGTGAATAAAAAATGTAGCTCTCATCATAACGAAGCTGTACATATCATTACTTTGCATTTATATTACTTGTGCTAAGAGAATTTGGAGTTTGAAATCTCTGAAATTTTTAGGTCACGATTTAGGGATTTCAAAATTCTCTTTGATCTTTGATAGTTAGGTCACATAATTTATATGGTTGGAATCGTGAGCTCAAATGCCACATTTTTCATGTTATAAGTTTTCATTTTTATGCAAGCATGAAGAAGTTACAGGTTGACTGGCAAAAGCGTGTGGAAGAGGAAGACAGGACAGGGATGAAGTGGTTCTGGGCTTTTTGTTGCTTGGGCCTTTTTTGTTTTTGCTAAACACCACCACTGGTCTGCTATTACACCCCTTTGCTAACTCTTTCATATTTTCATTTTTTTTTCATTTTTATATTTAATACATTTATTTATTTTTCTTAATGATATAAAATCCTAAAAAATGATTTATTTATTTTCACACTTTTTTTATTATTTCTCACATAAAAAAATAGTTTATTTTTGACAAATACAATTGATTTTCTTAATAAACTTATAAATAATTAAATATACTTAATATTTTTTATTTTACATTTTTCTATTTACAAATACTTATTTTTTTGCACATATTTAATTTTTAATATTTATATACAATATTATTTAATTTTTATACAAAAATGCACAAAATAATACATATAGAAACATTATTTTCTTTTAATGGAAAATTAGGGTTTAACCCCTTTCAAAAAGAATTAATTATTTTTTCTTATTTTTTAGGTTTAATTTAAATATTCTTTTACATAAAATAAGACATAAAAAAAATCTTTTCTTTACATACATATTGCATACATTTTAAATCATTGTATTATATTTATTTTAATTCGCGCAAGTTCGATTTGGTTGTAATAATATATTTAGCTTTATATTTGTGCAAATCCCCACTCAAACTTGTATTCCCCCCTCCCATAAAATTGATGTAATAGCTTAGTATATTTACATTATGCAATTTATTACTTTCATATGCCATGATTAGTAAATTAGGGTTTGTATGACAAGAGCAAAACAAAACAAATAGAAAACCCTAAATACAAGACAAAGTCAAAAGCATGAAAAATGATACTCTTTGCACACAAGCACCCTTAGGGTTTCTCCCACTTGGTTGCCTAAAATAAAATGGCCATGTTACGCATGCGAAGTATCTTGGCAAAACAAAACAAATATAAGATCATAGCCCCTCAATGACGCTATTCAAAAGTTGCCTAAACAAAAAGATCTTGGTCCCTCAAAAATGCTAAGATACTTTGCAACATTGCTATCATGGTTATACGATGACCCACGCCTGTCCCGTTTACATCCAAAGATAGGGTTGCTTACCAAATCAATGGTAAGTCAACAATGTCAAAGGAATAGAGAATACATAAGAAAGACATTTGAGTAGGTAGATAGCTTCTAGTTACTTGCTCCATTTCAAATAATCCTTGCTATTTTCAAAAAAAAAAAAAACACACAAACATTTCAAAAACATCTTACAAACATTGAAAACATTTTCAAAAGATAAACATCTTTGTATATATTCTTACGAACGAGAATCATTACAAAGATTGCCTAAACGAATGGCCTCTTTTACAAAATACTTTCAAAACCACATCAAGCACCATTTCAAATAAACCAAAGCAAGTGATCTAAGCAAGTAACTAAGAGCCCATGGAAAACCATGGATGAAAAGGGTGCTAGCACCTTCCCTTTTCATAATCTACCCCCCGAACTCAAGAAAACATCTCAAAGGTCTTTCCTGTGCTTTTTCACCTTTCCTTTTTGGATAAAAGAAAAGTCGGTGGCGACTCTTGCTAACCGCAACATTTGTGAATACAAATGCAAAACCTCAAGTCAGTTCTCCCACCGCATCACAGGTACTTTAAAACTTTTACCATTTTAGTGATGATGGATATTATTTTTCTGGTTTAGTGCATGAGTTTACAAATGTGTTTCTTTCTTTTCTGGTTTATGACTAGTGATGAAAGCGGTAAATGCAGAAAAGTAAAGAACACAAAGATGTATCCTGGTTCCCCTCAAAGTCCGAGAGTACTCCAATCCCCTTTCAACATGAAATATATTTCCTTATTGTTAGATCTCTAGACAAGACACCCTAGTCCTTCTATACAAGACTCTAACCAATAAAACCACCAAGAACAATCCTCTTGGACCAAGAACAATCCTCTTGGATTTTCACTATGTCAACAATGAGAAAATCCTCTCAAGGTGACCTTACTTGTATCCAACAATCCTGGAAAAATAAGATTACAAAACCACTTCAATTTATTTTCAATAATCCTGAAAAATAAGAAAGTGTATAGAAATATTTGATTGATAGAGTTTGAGGTGCAATAATCACTTTGAGTGATTTTATCAATGACTTGATCTTCTCTTCCAATAACAATAATATACAATGACTCAAGGCTATAGAATGCTCAAAGTTTTCTGTTTAACAATATATGAAAATATGTAGAAAAACTTTGTGTATGAAAGTGAAGAAAAAGCTTGAGTTTTAATATTTTAAAATTCAGAAACTATTGATTGGAAGAGGTACTTAAAATGATTTTGAAAATGAGTATTTATATGTTCATAGCACCCTTTTGAAACAACATATAATTCTACAAATTAATCATGAACAATTTCCAAGATTGAGTGAAAGGTTTCCATGAAATGGTGTTATGAACAGGCATGAGTAAAGCTGTTGTTTTTCAAAATCTTTCAGCATGCAATCGATTGCACCCTTGTGTAAATCTATTGCACGGGTTTTAACAGCTAAAAAATTCAAATATTTTCAGCGAGCAATCATTGCACATGTGTGTAAATCGATTGCACTTTAAAACAGTAGCAAAATTTGATAGAGAGCAATCGATTGCACAAACATGCAAATCGATTGCACTTAGAAACGGTAGCTAACATTTTGAAAACGTGAAGCATGCAATCGATTGCATCAACATGCAAATCGATTGCACCCAAGTGAAAATTGAATTTTTGCTTAGAAAACTTGAGAAAAAGTTTGGACAAGATAAGAACACTTCTTTTAATCATTGAGCATCTAAGACTGAAGTTCATAGCAAGAATTGTTATTATACCTTATGAAATTTGCCAAGAGATTGAACCAAAGACTTTTATCCATTGATGCTTTTAGCTTGATCAACATCTTTTCCTTCTTGTCAATATAGTTTGTCTTCATCAAAACAAAGTGCATTGAGAGTCATTTGAGAAGCTTGATATTACATTCTCCCCCTTTTTGATGATGACAAACAATCTTTCTTGAAGCTTTGTTATTTCCGGAAAGACACTTCTTCCCCTAAGATGTATAACTCCCTCTTTGTATGAGAAGCTTTAAAATCATTTGGATTTGTTCATCTTGAAGGATACTTTGTACCTTAAAAGTTTAAGACAAGGAAATACACAAGCATAAAGTGTAACATCCTTCTCCCTCTTTGACATTATCTAAAAGAAGGGAAAGATGCATAAAAAATTGACAAAATACATATAATAATATTGAAAGCTTAACCATAGCCATATTGCTTCATTATGCTTTTTATGATCCTTTGATAAATGCACATAGTAGTTGTCTTCATCAAAACATAATGTTGAAGATTCTTGACTCTTTTAGAGAGAATGAGAAACTCTTATGTGAATGCTCTCCCTATCTTTGAAAAATATCTCTTGATCAAAGTTCTCCCTTGAATCATAGAGAATTTGTATCTTTCTTTGGGCTGCAATAGTTAGAGACAAGCATACACATATATACATACACACACACACACACACACACACACACACACACACACACACACACACACACACACACACACACACACACACACACACACACACACACACATATATATATATATATATATATATATATATATATATATATATATATATATATATATATATATATATATATATATATATATATATATATATATATATATATATATATATATATATATATATATATATATATATATATATATATATATATATATATATATATATCTTCTCCCCCTTTATCTTTATAAAAAAAAGGAATGGGAAAGACTTAAAGTATATAATGAAATTATAAACATAAAAACAATTTTTACCTATGAGTTTTACCTCAAGAGTGACTTCATAAACCATTCATCCTTGATGAATTTGAAGCCTTTTCAACAAAGTTGTCTTTTACCTAAAAGTTGTCTTTTATTCTTCAATATAAAGTACATCTTGAATGGATATGAAAGTTAGTGTATGAACTTTGCCAATGCCAATAATTCTTCCTTTAAGGTATTTCCCATATGTGAAATAATCCTTGGACTTGAACTAGATTTAAAAGTTAGTGTATATCTTCCATTAAATGCTTAGAGCCACCACTTATCAAAACATCATAGATTTAAAGTGGTCCATAAGCAAACCTACAAAACAAATTAAGTTTGATTTGGTGCCCAATGTGCTTTGGGTCCATCATAGTTAGTTCCATTCTTAACCCACACATAATGCCCAATTGATACACTAAAGTTTCTAACATAGCAAGCATTAGGTGTATGGCCAACAATACCACAATAAAAACAAGTAGGTTCAAAGTTACTTCTATATTTATGAGGATAAGATTTATTCTTAACAAATCTTTTCTTTTTAGGATATTGATGAACTACTTTAGGTTTGTTCACTTTCTATTTGGATGATTGATCACTAGCCTTAACAAAGATAGTTTTATTAGAACTTGGTTTTGAAAAATTTGAATATCCAAGTCCACTTTTATCATTGGAATATCTTTGTTGGCTAAGAACACCTTTCAATCCAATTTGACCTTTTTAATATCTCTCAATAACTATTTTTAATTGGACAATTTGGAAAGAAAGTGATTCATAATTTTTGCATACAAAGTTCTGCTTTTGCTCACAAATTTTTTGTTTTTCATCTTTGAGATCTTTTTCCATAGACTCACATTTTTCTTCTAAAGATGAAATTTGTTTCTTTTGAGATGAAATAGTTTTGCACAAAATTTTGCATTCATTTAATAGTTCATCTATTGCACCTTGTAAATAATTATCATAAAGAGAAAATTCATTACTAACCTCGTCATCTTCACTATCGAAATGGTGTGAGGCCACCAATTCAATATTAACACGTTGATTATTTTCGGAATCATAAGATGAACTTTCCCATGCTATATATGCTTTCTTTGACTTCTTATATTTATTTCTCTTGAAATATTTCTTCTTCTTTTCAATCGTAGGACATTCATTTTTAACATGTCCCTTTTCTCCACATTTAAAGCATATAACCTTCCTTGTTGGTGCTTCCCTTTTTCTTTCTTTTCGTAGAACCTTTTCAATCTTCCTGATGAGATCATCATCTTCACTACTAGTGGATTCATCCTCTTGATTGATATCACAATTTTTTATCCTTGTATTTAAAGCAATGTCTTTTGAATCTTTTACTTGGATTTCATTCTTTTCAAGTCTTGCAAGTTCCATCTCATATTCTTGAAGTTTTCCGAACAAAGTGGCGGAAGTCATTGTTGATAGATTCTTCTTCTCGGATATTGCTGTCACTTTTGGTTGCCATTCCCTGGATAAGAATCTAAGCACTTTAAGATTAATTTCATAATTAGTTAAAGTCTTGCCGAGTGCTTTCAAATGATTTGTCAAGTGCACGAATCTTTTCTGCAAGTCAAGGATTGATTCTCGGGGCTGCATTCTGAATAGTTTGTATTCTTGACTCAATGTATTTAATATCGATCTTTTAACTTTAGCGGTTCCTTCATGAGTTTCTACCAAGGTATCCCATATTTATTTCTCTGTTTTGCATGTCGAGACACGAAAGAATTCATCCATGCTAAGTGCACCTTGAAGAAGATTGATTGCCTTTTTATCATAAAGGACCTTTTTCTTATCATTTTCATCCCATGCAGTTTTAGGCTTTGATGAGCCAGCACCATTGATCACGGTTATAGGAATAAATGGACCATTCTCGACGGCATCCCATATTTCATCTTCTTGTGTTTCTAGATGTTCCTTCATGCATATTTTCCAGAAGTCAAAATATTCACCACAAAATAGAGGAGGCTTGTTATTACTACCACCATCTCTGAAAACGGGATTTTGATTTACGGAAGCCATTATGTATCTATTAGAAACATGTTACCTATAACCTGCTCTGATGCCAATTGTAAGTACGAAGTGCGCCTAAGAGGGGGTGAATTAGGTACTTTAAAAGTTTTACCGTTTTAGTGATGATGAATATTATTTTTCTGGTTTAGTGCATGAGTTTACAAATGTGTTTCTTTCTTTTCTGGTTTATGACTAGTGATGAAAGCGGTAAATGAAGAAAAGTAAAGAACACAAAGATGTATCCTGGTTCCCCTCACATTTCGAGAGTACTCCAGACCCCTTTCAACATGAAAGAGATTTCTTTATTATTAGATATCTAGACAAGACACCCTAGTCCTTCTATACAAGACTCTAACCAATAAAACCACCAAGAACAATCCTCTTGGACCAAGAACAATCCTCTTGGATTTTCACTATGTTAATAATGAGAACAATCCTCTCAAGGTGACCTTACTTGTATCTAACAATCCTGGAAAAACAAGATCACAAAACCACTTGAACTTATTTTCAACAATCCTGAAAAATAAGAAAGTGTATAGCAATATTTGATTGATAGAGTTTGTAGTGAAATAATCACTTTGTGTGATTTTATCAATGACTTGATCTTCTCTTCTAATAACATTAATATACAATGACTCAAGACTATAAAATGCTCAAAGTTTTTTGTTTAACAATATATGAAAATGTGCAGAAAAACTTTGTGTATGAAAGTGAAGAAAAAGCTTGAGTTTTAATATTTTAAAATTCAGAAACTATTGATTGGAAGAGGTGCTTAAAATGATTTTGAAAATGAGTATTTATATGTTCATAGCACCCTTTTGAAACAGCATATAATTCTGCAAATGAATCATGAACAATTGCCAAGATTGAGTGAAAGGTTTCCATGAAATGGTGTTATGAGCAGGCATGAGTAAAGCTGCTGTTTTTCAAAATCGTTCAACATGCAATCGATTGCACCCTTGTGTAAATCAATTGCACGGGTTTTAACATCTAAAAATTCAAATATTTTCAGTGAAAAATCGATTGCACATGTGTGTAAATCGATTGCACTTTAAAACAATAGTAAAATTTGATAGAGATTAATCGATTTCACAAACATGCAAATCAATTGCACTTATAAACAATAGCTAACATTTTGAAAACGTGAAACATGCAATCGATTGCATCAACATGCAAATCGATTGCACCCAAGTGAAAACTGATTTTTTTCTTAGAAAACTTGAGAAAAAGTTTGGACAAGATAAGAACACTTCTTTTGATCATTGAGCATCTAAGACTTAAGTTTATAGCAAGAATTGTTATTATACCTTATGAAATTTTCCAAGAGCTTGAACCAAAGACTTTTATCCATTGATGCTTTTAGCTTGATCAACATCTTTGCCTTCTTGCCAATATAGTTTGTCTTCATCAAAACAAAGTGCATTGAGAGTCATTTGAGAAGCTTGATATTACAGGATGTTGTTACCTTTTCTTCCATCCAAAGCCAATATTGGATGTTGCTATATTTTGTTTCCGTCTAAAGCCAATATTGGATGTTGTTATCTTTGTTGCTGTCCAAAGCCATTATTGGATGCCATGATTTGTATCACATCATTCAAAGCTAATATTGTATGTTATGATTCTTTTCTCTCGTCTAAAGCCATTATTAGACGTTGAGTTTTCCCTTCATTCAAAGCCAATATTGGATTTCATGTTTCTTTTCCGTCCAGAGTCTTCCCTGGACGACTCTGACATAACTTCAGATTTGGTCTCATCCCATATATAATGTTATTCTAGATGCTTCTGATTATTTTTTTAGAGAGTTGCTCGCCTCATTCAATGCCATTCTTGAATGTCGCTACTTGCCTTCTCGGATTTTATCTCTTTTTTCCAAGTATTGATGGTTACTCTTTGTCACCCTGACAGATATCCAAAAATATCTTATTGTTTCCGACGTGTATTTCCACGTCATTTCATCTGAACTACCATAAGTTTCCAGTTTCAAGTCTTTCCATATTCCCAGAGTCTATCTCATCTCATACATCATTCAAAAAAATATATGTCAAAAAAAGTCCATGCATTCATTCATAAAATATGTTATCATCTCATCGCATCAGGGACGAAATCCGGGTCTGTTTGTATTTAATTACTTTCTGCCTATCTGGAAAAAAGATAATTAAATAGGGGCAGCTGTTGTACCCTAAATTTCGCCCCCTAATTTTTCAGTCTCACTTTCATATCATATTTTGTTATTTGGTCACAATCATTAATAAATAGCTTCATTCATCACATTTTCATCCAATCTTAAAGTTTGCTTTTGTATTGTTGACTAACTTCTAATCAAAATATAAAAAATATTTGTCTTTGTCTTTGTATATTTGTGTTTTGTAGGTACTGAGTCGAAGCATTTGACAAATAAGGTTTTCCGGTATTATTTTCCTAAAATCTTTATTTGCAAAGAAAAATAATTAAAAATTTTCATTTTTTTCACTGTACAATCGATTGCTCTTAGAGTGAAATCGATTGCACAGAGTGCATTTTGCACAATATTTGAAAAAAAACAATGATGCAATCGATTTCACCCAGAGTGCAATCGATTGCACAGAGTGAAATTTTGAAAAAAAATCATCAATTTTAAGCTTGTCAATTTTGGCTCTAATTTTTCTTCATTTTTTGAAAGATATATCATTAATTCAAATTTTGGCTCCAAGAATCAATTACCAAGCCTAATTTCATTTCCCAAACCAAGCTTCAAACCACCACTAATCCCAAGCCTAAACTCTATAAATAGAGCCCTCATTTCATTCAAATCTCAAGCTTTTGATAGCCAAATCCACTTTGCTAAAAAATCTCTCAATTCCCTCCATCTACAAAATTCACTCAAAGCTCCATTTTCAAAAAAAAGTTAGTAAGATTTACATTGAAGCTTACTAATCTTTGAGATAAACCTTCATCCAAACACTTTTTCTTTATCAGTTCTCTACATCCAAGCTTGGGAAATTGATTCTTGGGGCTGAATTGAAGCAAATTCTTGAAGTTGTTTTGATAATTCTCTAGATCTACCTTTGGTAAGTTGGATTTTTCATCTTTCACAATGTGATCTCTTGTTGATCTTTGTATTTGATTCATTGAGCATTGTTTTTTGATTCCATTAGTTCTATTTTCTCATAATTTGATGGAATTTTCGTGCTCAATTAAATCCATGATCATAAGGTGTTTGATGAAAAGTTTGAACAAGAATTTGGCCTTTTGAAATGTTGATTTGCTGTTTTTACAGGATGCAATCAATTGCACTCTGAGTGTAACTGATTGTCACATAATGATTTTACGTTTTTTTTAAAAAAAACACTGATGTAATCGATTGCTCCCAGAGTGCAATCGATTGTAACAGAGATAAAATGTATTTTCTGCCTTGTTTTGTGGCTGTTTTGATCCATCTCTCTTTTTCTACTCACTCCTTTTGATTGTTGATTTGAATTGCAATTTTAAATGTCCAATTTCTCTTTAAATTTAATGGACTTTTGGTGTAGATGAAGTTGGATAAATGTTCATTAATTCAAATCTACCGAAGAGTGACTTATTTAATTCATTTTTGGTGCTTTGGATTAATGATATGTTTAGTACTTTAATCCATCGAGATGAGTGATTGAGTTTAAAGATGAAAGAAATTTGAGGTAGTGACCCAAATTTTCTTATCATTCCCCTCCCTCTTCATCTCATTCCCCTTTCTTATTGTACTACATGTTATGGGATGATGATCTCTATATCATTTATCCAAACATGAAGTACATAGACTGCTATTGACTGGCCTCAAAATATGTGCGACTTCTACATAAGTCCACTTATGATTGCTCAACATAGCGCTAAAGTTTGTCCCGATTCGAGAAAATGATCATTCGTGGCCCAAACCTATGTTTGTAAGCCCAAGTATGTAAATTTGAACCCTTTGATCCAATAAACTTGAGATTCATTATTAGGAGGATTTGGTTCTACCAATCCTCCAATGGATCTTCATCAATTTTGGTCAACGCGGATCACTTAAACACCATTGATCATTAAATGTTACCTTGAGGATTCTTAAATGGATGATATACTTGACAAAAAGAAAACGTAACTTGTTATTGAGAGGCTTTGGTTCTACCAATCCTCTAATGAGTTCCAAATGCAAGTTTCAAGATGGTCATCCAACTAACCATTAACTTCTAACAATTGACTTTACTTCATGCTTTTATTTTATACTTTTACTTTATGTACCATTTACTTTAGCATTTATATTTTATGCCATTTTCATCTTTGCTCACTTGAGCATTTACTTTTATGCTATTTTTATTTTGCTCACTTGAGCTTTTCTTTTCCTTTTGAAGAAACTTAATAATCAACATGAACCATAAAAAACATTAATGATACTTGGACTACGTCGTTACTATCCTTGGCATTATGGAGTATTGGAATTCTTGGACTTAGGAATAGAAACCTTGGATTATGTTGGAGACCTTGTGACCTTAATTGATATTTTGTCTGGAGTTCTTGGGGTTTACCCAAAGACATTGGGTTTTTTGTTTGTTTTATGTGCAGGTTATTGTAATTACATACTTTGTCTGTAATCTGGAACTCATCTGTATACAGCCGTTACTCTGTCCAATTTTTGTGAAGACTTAATGCAATTAAAGCTTGCTTTTCTCAAGAGGTTTAATATCCTTTCTTGGTTTCAATTAAAATAATGGGAATTCTATCTTGACTCATAATGTCAAGTGTTGGCTTCTTGTTGGTTAAACGGTTCTCTTCCTTAGATTTTACCTTATGCTTTAGGATAGTCCCTTCATCTCCTCCCATCTTCTTTAATTTTCAAAATCTTATCTTTTTCAAAATCTTCTTTGTTTATAAACTCGAACCGCTTTCAAAATAAACCTCGACTTTGTCAAGTTCCTTTTCTTTTAAAACTTCTTTTCTTTAAACAAACTTCAATTCACTTAATCATACTTCGACATCTTTCAAAATTAACAAAAACACTCCAACCCATTCAAACCTTTTTCAAGATGAGACATGATTCATTGATAGTCGAGCAACATTCTCCTATCCCCATGGTTATAAAGGTGTTGACTTTTCCACTTGAGTACTAGAGGCGTTCTCAAACCCTCATTCTTACTGACGCATGGTCCATCTTTCCCACACCATGTGGGCGTTAGTCGATATTTCTCTCCTAACAATGACGACTTGTCTCCTTGTTTAAAATCAATCAACAAACAAGTATTTTCAAGCCGAACTACGGTGCTCTGACTTTCCCATTGCACAAGGGATTATGTAGGCATTAAGTCTTACGACCCAAGCCGAGCAACAAAAATAATAAAAAAACATTTCATTTTCTTTTGTTTACAAATACTCATTTATTCTTTTCCTTTAGCAAGTAAACCTTTACATAACACTCCTTTTAAAAGAAACCAAACAAAGTGAATCCTGCGGAGTACCGTAGATTCTTAGGGTGCTAACACCTACCCTTTGCATAACCGACCCCCGTACCTCGATCTCTGATCTTTTATTTCATTGTGGGTTTTGTTCACTTTTTTCCCATTTCCCTTTGGAAACAATAAAGTGCGGTGGCGACTTCATTGTGTTGAGATAAGTCAATTGATGGCTTAAATCTTAAATCTTTACTGTTACATTTCTTTTCCTATCATTAATGTCTCAATTTCGTTCTCTTTTAGTTCTGATTTGCGCGTGCGACCATTTTGTGTCTTGAAAATAGGGTTTGCGACCAAGAAGTTCAGGTGTGTTCGAGCAAAAAATAGTTCCCAAAAGCCTATGGATCAGAGTGGTGATCTATAATCTTAGGTCGCGTTATCCTCAAGTGTCATTCAACATAGTTAATACCAGTCTGGTTGCTTAATTATCAAGATTATTCGAGATAGGTTCATGTGTTTATTTCCATGCCTTCTTCGATGTCTCAAGTTCATATGTGATTAATAGTGTCTTGGACTATGAACAAGATCAAGTTCGCGAGTTGATTTGAAGTTGTCAGACCAAAAGTGAATGTTTGCTAGTTTGAGTTTGAATGATCATAACATCCTTATCGATCAATGTTTTTTGAGCAATTCTTCGAGCATATGAATCTCCTTTACATCATCTCTAACTACTCTTTACGAGTCAAGAGCTAATGATGTGAGGAACGAATTTTCTTCATAAGGTTTCTCAAAATGATTTCAGCGATTGCACCCTAAATTTTGCCCCTAATTAATTCAGTCGCACTTTCATATCATATTTTGTCATTTGGTCACAATCATTAATAAATAGCTTCATTAATCACATTTGCATCATTTAATCGTGTTTAAGTTGACCAAAAGTCAGTTTAAATCGAAGTTTGCATCGTTTTCCAGTTGAAAAATACCCGACATTTCACTTCATGCATTTTTATTTCTTTACTTGTTTCTTGCATTGCTCCAAGTTGTTTTTATGTCGATAATAAAAATATTTCGGTTTTATAGACATATTGTTAAAAGCGATTTGACACTGTACGGAAAATTAATGAGAAAAATATTTCAAGTTTTCACCTTTTACTGATCAGTTTATGAATCTGCGTTTCGCGTAGGTCATGACGGTAGCGAGCTTTATTTTCTCGGTACAGTTTGAATTCTAGGTTTTAACCGTAAACGTCTGTTCAGCCTGATATTTTTATTCTCATTTTATTTTGATTTTGACTTTTTGAATATTTTTTCTTTAATCTTTGTGACATGTAGTTTATTTTAATGTGTTCATTTTATTTTTTGGATAAATTTTCGTCTGTTTTTTTATCGTTTTTAGTCATTTTGAGTCTTTATTTTTTTATTCTGAAAAAATTCAAAAAAATTATTTTTAATTGAATTAATTTTCATAATTTCAGGTTTTTTTGTTTTTTTTTGTCATTAAAGGGCTTTTTAGTCACAAAAATATATTGATTACACTGTACTATGCTCTCATTGGTTGAAAGCAATAGTTGCGGATCGATGCAGAAAATTGGAAATTGAATAATCAGATAATAATTCCCTCTTCATTTTCCTATTTAAAGAGTCTCTATTCCTCACTAATCACACACAAAAAAAGGCAACACAATAACTCTTTATCCTTTCCTCTCTTCCCAATACAGTAATACTCCCTCAATTTCAATCTTTAGCATTATCCCCCTCCCTCTCGATGTTCATCTTCAACACAAACAACATTGAAACCTCCGTTCCACGATACAGTCGACTTCAATCTACCTTCCACTAAACCACCACCGGCAACTTGTCCATCATCAATTCACCCTTTAATTCATCATTTTCCCACCTTCATCATATCCCTCTCTTTGTGAATACGCCACCACCCTGTTCCTCCAGTAATTCCGTCTCTCTCTAGCAGCTACACCCTTCCATTTCCCCTTCATCATCTCCAATCTGTGACCGTTACAACCCATTCCGCTAACCGACACAACCAGCAATTTCATCTTCAATTTTTCATTCAACTCAAATCACCCACCTTCTCCGCATACCCAACCTTCACACAAACTCCCTATGTTCGAAACCGTAACCCAGCGACTCACTCCGCCCAGCGATCCACCATTCTCATCTTCATCACCGATCTTCCTCTCTCAATCAAACACCATTGTTAACCCCTCTCTTCTACCCAAATAACATCAAACCTCCAATTTCATCATAGAAACTGAACCTCTGTTCGATTCGCCACAATCAGCACGACCTGCCGCGCCAATTGCTCTCCGCTCACACCCACTGTCAACAACTTCAACATTCAATAACTTTCAATTTCTTTTGCTTGTAAACGTTATGCTGACATGATTGTTTTCTTGAGTTTAAATCTTGAAAAATTGGTTGTGTTGTGATAAGTTGTGAAAAATAATGCTCAATATTTCTTTGGTTTCATTGTTATGCTGAAATTCTGTTTAACTTGCATTTGCCGTGGTTGTATCGCTTTAATACTATGTTAGTTTTGATTATCATGTTTGCACAGTTTCTTCCCGGAATGGTTTAGTCGTTGAGTTTGAATTTAATGTCACATAATTTTGTTTAATTCAATAGGAAGGAGACTTGGTAAATTTTTTGTTGAACAATTGGTTTGATTCTGATAAATGTTTCGGCTGGGATTACTGTGCTACTTCCTTTTGCGCTAAACATGTTTGAGATTAATTTTTTTAAAGCTTTGTTTAAAGTGCATAGTTGCTGTCTGGATTTATATCTTGCTGAAACTTTGATTCAAAAATTATTTTTAATCACTTTTGAACTTAATGTAAATATGACATGAGTTGATTAATATTGAATTGTTGGTGGATGTTGCCTTGTTGTTTAAATCATTTTAAAAGTGGTTGTGATAATGTTTCAAGTTAAATTCAATTCACAAAGTTTGTTGGTTTAATATTTGTGTTTGTACACAAGGTTGAAATCACTTGGAAATTGATTTTCATGAGTTTTTTATGCATAATTTGTTGTTGTCCAACTTTTGATTTGTATGAATAATGCTTGATTTAAGTTTAATTTTTCATGGATTGAATTGAATAATATTCTTGATTTTTATTTGTGTAAATATTCATTTGTCATTGCTCATTCTTACAATATCATTTCAATTTTATATTTTGTGCTTACTAACACATGTTTTAATTGTTGCAATTTCGGTTCATTTTAATTTTTATACTGCTTATGCTACTAACGCATTTGTTACTGTAAAGGTTTCCAAGAATCGTTTCAAGTATTCATTCTCGCATAGCGCATCCATAATTCCTAAATTTTCTTCATTCCCTTTTTTTATTGTATTTTACTATTCTGATTTAATATTTGGTACTGTAAATATATACTTGTACATAATATTTTGACTGTATATTTTATTCACTTCATTTGTAAATAAATTCAAGATATGTAAATATTATTTTCATCGTGTTGCAATTTTAATTTTTAATCCAAATTAACTTCTGAAAAATCGTACAGACGCATATAAGTTTTCCCGTGCTGTTAGTTTTGTCTGTATATTTCATGTGATGCAGGGAATCTTATACCGTGAACTTTATTCCATATCTTGAGCCTTATCCGGTACCGTGAGCTTGATCCACGATTTCTTTATCTGTGATTTATTTTCACGGGTTGCACCTCTCGCTTATGATTCATTGCGCTTTATTCGCTGCTCGGAGTATTATCTTACATCTGGTTTTTTAATGTTGTCGGCTTGTGATTTATTTTCACTTGAGGTTTGGTATACTCTTAGCTTATTTTTTCTGTCTGTGGCTTTAAATCCAAAGGGATGGGAACATGTATTGACTTTATCATGTCAAATATTGGTTTCTTATTCGGTCGGATTCTCTTTACCTTACCGTTTACCTTCCTGTACATAGGACACCCTTTTCATTTTCTCCCATCCTTTCATTTTCAAAACCTTCTCATTTTTTTTCAAACTCTTCTTATTTTAAAAACTTGAACCACTTTCGTAATAAACTTTGACTTAGGTCCATGCATTTTCAAAAATATCTTCTTAATCAAACTTTAATCCACTTAACAATACCTTGACATTTTTGTGAGAAGACCAAAAGTTAATAAATCTCATTCAAACCATTTTGCCACTTTGTCTCTTTATTTTAAAATTTTCTCAAAAAGATTAGACTCTTGTTAATCCTTGTAGTGACACAAACAACTATACTTCTACAACATGTAGTGAAGTGAGATATTTTTCACTTGGGTGTTGAGTGAGGCATTGTTGATTTTAAAATTCAAGCCATATCCTCCACTTTGAGATGATGCAAATTCTCCTTTCTCACGATTGTGGGTAGTGAGTATGTTTTCCACACGGACAATGATGATGATGTCTTATCTCATAAAATTAACCAACACATTGGTGTTTTAATTTTTTTAAAGATGAACTACGTGTACCTTGCTCCCCTATTGCACGAAAGGTGGTACGTAAGCACTAAAGATTCGCAACCGCGGCGGGTGAAAAAATCATAAAAAACATTTCTTTTCTCACATCCACCATCTATTTTTATACAATATTTTATAGCCAAAATATACAGATTTCTACAAAGAGGTTCCTGCGGAGTACCGTAGATGTTTAGGGTGCTAATACTTTCCCTTTGCATAACCAACCCCCTTATCTAGAATCTTTCCCCTCTCTTTTAGGTTATTCACTTTTTTCCCATTCCTTTGGAAACAATAAAGCGCGGTAGCGATTTTTATTTTGATCTGAACAAGTCAAGTCAATCCGATGGCTTAGTCTTAAACATTTCTACCGCTACACTTTCTTGAGTTCTTGTTAGAACGATGAAAGTCACTTGATGGATGATTTCCCAGATTTATATATTAGAAGTAGACTAAAGGATGTATGTGTGGATAGGATGGGAAGCTGAACGGAGACGGGCTGGGAGTGGAGTAACTTCGGTGTCCCTACCAACCTTAATTATGCAGTTCAGATTAGGGATTTACATCAGCGACTGGCAGATTTTGTTCCATACATTAACTCGGCCGACTCTGTCAGGTGGTACCCGAATTTTGTAGGCGGTTATGTGACGAATAGTGGTTATCATTTGTTGTCTCGATTCATTAACTTGGCAAATTGGGATGAAGGTATGATTTTTGTCGTTGGTTATGTTTGGAAATCTATTGTTCCTTATAAGATTAAAACTTTCGGGTGGAGATGTGTGTTGAATAGGCTTCCGACAATATATTTATTGTTTCAAAGGGGAATTATTCATGCATCTAATGACCTCTTGTGTGTGTTTTTTATACAGACGAAGTTGAAACTTTAAATCATTTATTCTTGGAGTGTTCCTTTTTTAAGTTGATTTGGAGAGATATTTTTAATTGGTGTGGTTTTGGATTGGAGTTAGGTGGAATTATTTGGAGCAGCTTAAGCATTTGGATAACGGAGTGCAGGAATAAGGGTGTGAAGAAGGGTAGAGATTCCATCTTCTGGTTGGCGGTGTTGCGTGGTATTTGACGCCTTAGGAATGAAGTCATTTTTAAAGAAATCAAAGCCTGCGCTCTGGATTAAGTTTGTGATATTGAATTGATGGTTTGAAACTGGGCTCGTATTGGTAATATTTCTACAACCAAGTGTAATTTTACGAGTATTGTAAAGATCCTATGTATTTTCTTGGTTAAGTTCCAGTTGGTTGGAAAATTTTCCTTATCCGAGTTTCGCTCATTGTCTTTTATAAGCGGGTTAGAGTACTCCTAGTACTCTTCTTAATCTATTCCTTGTGTTGTACCCCAAAATTTGCCCTCCCATTTCCTCAACATTTTCTCATCACAAGACCCTTGAAGATCAAGATCCAGTTAGGGTTTCCTCTGCTCAAGACTTCTCCTCGCACTGTGGACTCAAATTAGGGTTTGTGTTTGCCCAAGGATGTTTTGACCTAAAATGCCTAAGATGACTTTCATGCTTCATGTTTGACTCACAAGATTATCCATACCAAGTTTCAAGTCTTGACTCCAAGTTTTACCCAGTCAATTAGACAGATGACCTAGAAATCAGCTATATTGGGGAAAAAGTCAACTGTGGCCAATTGACAGTCAAACCTCATGAAATTTGACCCACATCAACATTATGAACTCATATGGACCATTTGATCAAATTTGGATCACAATTCCATAAGAAATTTGATCAGATCACCAAAAGGGCAAAATGGTCATTTTTAGGGTTTTGACTGCACAAAGGCAATTTTTGACTGTTTGACCTAGCCAATGGAAAATCAAGCTCACATATGGACTCAAGGAATCAATGAAATGGTCTTGACACATTCATCAAGCTCAAAAGATCCCAAGTACACAAGATTGACAGTTGAATTTCCCAGTCAATTGATCAATTTTGACTGTATACTGAAAAGTCAAACTTTGACTTTTTGGTCAAAATCAAGAGTCAAGATTCATTTTTCATCAAAATATGCCAAATCATGAAACTTGTTCACCAAGAAATCACAAAATGCAAATTAGGGTTAGAAAATGGAATTTTTCATAACTTAGAATTTTTCTAAGTTATGAAAAACCCTAATTTTTTCCCAACTTTGCCCCATCTTTTCACCAAGATCCATTTGGATTCAAACAAAAGTCAAAACATGAAAGTTGTAGCTTGTTGCATAATCTACAACTTTTATTCACAAAGTTTTCTCATTTGAAGCTTGTATCTCAAGTTACAATTTTTTGAATAAGGGCACTAAACCATTTTTAACTTAGTGAAATTTTAACCTATTTTGACAAGGTTTTCTACCCCACTTCAAGGCCGTTTTTCATACCCTTCCACTTGGTATTTCAATTTGCATTTCAAATATGGATTGTAGTACACATTCCAAGCTTTCCAAAATATCCAAGAACTTCTCAAACAACCTCATAACTTGAGAGATTCGAATTTCACAATATAGCAAAAACTCACCTTTGAATTGGCCATTTTCCATGTTCATAGTTTGTGTAAACTTCTCTAAATCAGCATGCCCTTGATTACAGGTCCTTGAACCATTCCATACTCAATAATTTAATGCATATTCAATGTGTTAAAGTGTTGTTCTTTGAGTGCAAGCATTGTATGCAAGATTAATCCTAAACTAGATAAAGTGAACTTTCCATTTTTGAAAAGATTAGCTTTATGTCAATTTAGAAATCCAACAAGTACAAGCTAAATCCTTTTGGCACATGATTATGGACAAGTTGCTCTGATCAAGAGAAGATTATGCAGCACATTAGGAGGCCCCCTACTGACCTAAACCATCAACTTGCCTTTGTTGCTTAAGATAGAAGAAAAGTGCATAACTTGTGACAACTTCAATCTCAGCCTAAGCACACAAGAACAAATCTATCAAACACATTCCAAAGAACACATCCAAGCTTTGGCACGAGTCCTTGACCTCTCAAACACTCTCCATCTCAGAAACACCATCAAACTGCTCAAACAGGGCAAGGCCTGCAGTTTGAGTGCCATCTCTCAATCCCTTCAAGCATTCTTGTCCAAACTTGTTCCTCTACCTTCCTTACAACCTATGCAAGCTATCCAGAAGCTAAGGCACGATCTGTAATTGCTCTAACCACCTCCACCATTTTCACATCTTTGACTTGCAGGTGAAGTTCTACAGCTTGGTTCAGAAGCTTTCAAGACAAAGTAAACATTGAAAAAGCATCCCTGGACCTCAAGGAAGCTTTTCCAATCATTACCTTGCACTAGAAGTTCCTCATTCTCCAGATAGAAGTTCAACTGCACAGGTAAAACTTTGAACTCGTATCTCTCTTATCATGCATCTTTAGTCTTAAGTTTGTGAAGAAACAAGGTTCTACTCATAGCCCTGAACATGTACATATCTTTACATTTCATTTCTTTTGCCTGAGTAGAGAGAATTTGGAGTTTGAAAATGGCAGAAAAACTAGGTTGGGATTTGGGGGAGGAGAAATTCTCCCTCATCTTAGAGAGTTAGGTCAAGTTCCATACATGGTTAGAATCGTCTCTTCATGCTGAACATTTGTTGTGTTATGAGTTTTTGCTAAAAAGCCAGGAATCGAGAGTTGGACATTGAAGAACAGGGGCGCGCGTTTTTTCAAATGTTTGTGATGGAGGTTGAAGACAATGATCTTTGGGCTGGGCCTGTGCATTTTTTCTTATTCACACCATATAATTGCTCCTGAACCCCCTGAGCCCATTTGCTTATTTATTTGACTTTTTTTGACTTTTTCTTTTTTGATTGACTTTGTTTATTTTTTCTCATGATATAAAAAATATAAAAATATTTTTTCCATCTTTTTTTGAATATACGGCATATTTATTTGATTTATTTCTTTTGTTTGTATATAAATATTATATATATACTATTATTAGAATAAATAGAAAAATAGTGTAAATACATTTTTTTATTCACCTTCTGAAAATATTTCACATAAAAATACTTTTTTTATTTATTTTGTTAAAATATTAAATATATATTATTTTGTGTATAATGCATATTTAAGACTTAATATATATATATATATATATATATATATATATATATATATATATATATATATATATATATATATATATATATATATATATATATATATATATATATATATATATATATATATATATATATATATATATATATATATATATATATATATATATATATATATATATATATATATATATATATATATATATATATATATATATATATATATATATATATATATATATATATATATATATATATATATATATGTTTATTAATATATTTAAGTTAAAATATAAAAATACTTGAATTTTTCATTTTTATTAATATTTGATACAAAAATACTTTTTTCATAATATACTTCATTTTATTTTATTTTTATAAATAATAAATAAATACTTGTATTAAATTAGATAATAATGCATTTTCTTTAAAATTAGGGTTTTTGCCCTAAAAGTTAAAAATACTCAAAATAATACTTTTTATTTTCTTATTTTATTTTACATAAACCATACTTTTCTCATACATATAAAAAAAACTTGCCCTTTGCATTTTGCATATTTTTTTAATTTCCATTTAATTATGCAATTTATTTACTTTGCAAATATTCAAAAATGATGTAATAATTTAGATTTACATTACTTGTCAATATCCCCATTTGAACATTTGTACCCCCCTTCCCCTATTTGGTTTTGTAATAGCTTAGTAAATTTAAATTTCGCACTTTATACGCTTTCTAATAATAACATGTTAGAATTAGGGTTTGCATGCGAAAAACGATAAAAAATAGTTATGACCTAATCTCAAGATAAACAAGCATGAAAATGGACACACAAATCACACTTGCACCCCCTAGGGCATTCCACTTTGTTGCCTTCAAATAATTGGGCCATATTGTATGTTGAACTTCTTTGGGCAAAGCAAACAATTTGAATGATCATAGTCCCTCGATAAAACTTTTCAAAACAAACAAAAATAAATGATCAAGTCCCTTAAAGAAAATTGCCCAAAGACGTTTAACGCCGTTGCAATTATGGTCTAAACGATGACCCGCGCCTGTCCTTTTCACATCCTAACATAAGGTTGTCCACCAAATTCAATGGTGGAACAAACTTGTTAAAAGGGTTAAAACATAGCAATAATCTTTTGAGAAATTTAGGAGTAGATAACCTCTTAGTTACTTGAATCAAACTTGCAAAACAAAACGCTTGCCTATTTTTCAAACCACACATCACTACACTTTCAAAACAACTTTCAAAAACAAATGAAAACCTTTTCAAAAGACATACACCTTTGTATACATCCCCACATGGATCATTACAAAGGTTGCCACCACATTGGCCTCTTTTCAAAACATTTTCAAACCCACACACTCAAGCACCATTTAAAACAATTGAAAACAAAAAGGCAAGTGATCTAAGCAAGTAACTAAGAGCCTATGGATAACCATGGATAGAAAGGGTGCTAATACCTTCCCTTTCTATAATCTACTCCCCGAACCCAAGAAAACATCTCAAAAGGTTTTTGCTGTGCTTTTTAACCTTTCCTAAGGATAAAATAAAAAGTCGGTGGCGACTCCTGCTCAACCGAAACATTTGCGAATACAAACGCAAAACCTCAAGTCAGTTCTCCCACCGTATCACAGAACTGGCGACTCTGCTGGGGAAGACTTAAAAGTGGAGTAACCTTAGGGCTTAGATCACCTTTGTTTTCAATTGTTTGCTTTGTTTGCTTTTATATTTGTGGGATTTGCATCGGAGTTTCATAGATCCTAACCCGGATCTGGGAAAAACCCTTTTAGGTAGCATAATCTGTGAGGGACCTGTCCGGCGTAGACCGACATGGGTGAAACAGTGGCTACGTTGGTGTGGCATCTTAGTCTGTACCTATATCCCTTGTGTTGCAACGGGGAGAATATAGGTCTTCTAAGGGGTCATTAAACACCAACCAACCTTAGAACCCTAAACTGACCAACTTGGCTATTAGGACAGTAGCAGTATGCTACACTCATTGAGGCTAAACTCTCGAGATGGTTCTGGCCGCGAGAAAAGATTGTGATGCTGGAGTTATGACCGATTGAGGGTAGCCAATGATTTGAGATCCTCTAGAACCCGGTTACTTTTGATAGGACGGGTTTTAACCAACAAAACCAAAAGAGGGTAATACCTGAAACTCATGCTGGCCTGAAACCTAAGGGTGTCTTGTGTGACTTGTGTGCCTTATTTGCCTATGTGAATACTTGTGGTGTGCTTCATCATAGCATCATGCCATCATACCATTGCATGCATCCTGTATAAAGGGATAACCCATTTCAAAGACAAAAAAGGTTTCATCTTTGCTCTGTTTTGCAGGACATCATGATGCCCGTGCGTAGGAATACTGTCCGGCTCAACTTTGTTCAACCACCAGTGTTACTCAAGGATTTGGTTGGAAGGATTCCAAACACTTCTTCCTTCATCAACAGACATGGTTCTCTCCTTGGCTTGGTCATTGCAAAGTGGGACCAACAACTGATAAGTGTTCTGACCCAGTTTTATGACCCTCTGTACCACTATTTCACCTTTCAAGACTTCCAGCTGGTTCCTACCCTGGAAGAATTTTCTTATTTGCTTGGGATCCCTGTCTTGGAACAAACTCCATTCACTGGTTTGGAAAAGACTCCTAGGCCTGAAGAGATTGCTGCAATTCTCCCCTTGACCAAAGAAGAGGTATTGTCCAACTGGGAAACTAGAAATGGGATCAAGGGCTTTTTGGTCAAATTTCTGGTTGGCAAGGCTAATGATTTCTGGAATGACTTGGACTTCAAGGCGTACGAGGATATTCTGGCTCTTTTGATCTATGGTCTGGTATTGTTTCCCAACCCTGACACCTTTATCAGTATCCATGTCATAAGGATCTTCATGTCTCGGAATCCGGTACCCACTCTTTTGGGTGATATTCTACAACAACTCTATGCTCGTACTGCTCGAAAACGGGGAACTCCGTGGTGTTGTGCTCCTTTGCTAGCAAGGTGGTTTATTTCGCACCTTCCTAAGTTTGTGCTGAAGAATGAAGAAGGAAAAGGTTGGGCTCGGAGGTTAATGTCTCTCACTGATAATGACATCACCTGGACTCTCAGAGGTTTGGATGAGGTAGCTGTTATTGACCGTTGCGGAGAATACCCTAATGTTCCGTTGATTGGTATCCAAGGAGGAATCTCTTACAGTCCGTGTTTAGCTCTCCGTCAGTTTGGAAGAGCCAGAGGAGATGGGCCTCATGAAATGCTGGTTCCTCACTTCCATTTTGAGTTTCAGGCAGACAGTGACAAACTACGCCAGGGATTCATTAGAGTCTGGGACAGAATCCACAAAGCCAACCCACATGAGTTGGGACCAAAGACTTCTCTGCCATTGAAGCCCTATTGCAAATGGGTCCGCATCCGTGCTCAAAGGTTAGGTATGCCCTACGAAGCTGTTAGACCTCTCATTCTTGAGTCTCCTGATGAAGATGGGGTTCCTCCAACTATCCTCCCTCCTCAGATACCTACTGATTTTGACACCATGAAGAGATCTTGGGCGCAGCTAAAGGAAGAACGGGATTTCTATCGGGAGAAATTCAACGAGCAGGAACGGAAGATCCAGAGGCTGACTAAGCAATTGGAGGAAGAGCGGGTCCTGAACAACTACATCAGCACTGAAAAGAGGAGGCCATGGGAGCATTGAGGAGCTTTGGATGTTTCCTTTTATAGTTTTATTTCCTTTCCAGTATTTTTTCATCCCTGTAATGCCTAAGGGAAAATTGTTGAACAATTGAAAATTTTAATCTAATGAAGTGTGTTTCCCTTTTTGTCTACAAAGTTGAATCTTGTTTGTCTTTGAAAACATAAAACATATGCATTCCATTGCACCATATGCATAGCAGGTACCCTATTTCACAGGTTGCTTAATCTCCTTCGTTGTTTATTTTGCACAGTCATCATGAATCCAGACTCATCCAGTGAGCAAGCAATCAAGGCCCTTCAGGCCCAAAATGCACAGTTTCAAGAGATGGTCCTAAGCCTAGCCCAAGGTCAGCAAGAGTTGAAGACTCTACTCCTGAAGAAGAAGAAGAAAAAGAGGACTGCGTTGTTCAACACCGGACGCAGATTTGGGAACACACTCCATAATGAAGCTGATCCAACTACTTCTTCTGCTGAGAAAAACAGTCCCCAAGGGGGAGGAGCTCCTAGTCCCGCAGTCTCCGACAACGAGACGGACTATAACGACGAACAATACCCACCTGCTGCTGACAGATACAAGCAATTGGAGGACCGCTTGAGCGCCATGGAAATTCAGAATGTGCCGGGGTTGGATTTCGGAGATTTGGGGTTATCTTCTGGGGTAGTAATTCCACACAAGTTTAAGGCGCCTGCCTTCGCCAAGTATGATGGGGTCTCCTGCCCAAAGCTGCATCTGAGGTCGTACGTAAGGAAAATCCAACCTTATACGGCGGATAAGAACCTTTGGATTCACTTCTTCCAAGATAGCCTCTCAGGGTCACAGCTTGAATGGTTCTACCAATTAGATGGAACTAGCATTCGACACTGGGAAGATTTGTCAACCGCATTCTACAGACAATACCAATACAATTCTGATCTCGCTCCTACGCGTACCCAACTTCAGGGTATGTCTCTAGGAACGGGTGAAGGGTTCAAAGAGTACGCTTAAAAATGGAGAGATTTGGCTGGCAGGGTGCAGCCTCCATTGACTGATCGAGAGCTGGTTGATATGTTCCTAGGGACGTTGTCTGGTCCATTTTTCAATCATTTGGTTGGTAACTCCTCCGCTGGGTTTACAGATTTGATATTGACAGGAGAAAGAATTGAAGCTGGCATCAGGTCAGGCAAGATACAAAAGGCTGCCTCCACAAGTGCTGAGAAGAGGCCGTTTAAGAAAGAAGCAAGTGCCGTCTATGGTACTAGAAGACAAGTCAAGCCCGAAAGTCGCCAAGCCGTCAATGCTTTGGTCATCTCAAAACCTGTTGCTGCTCCTCAGCAGTACAATCAACAAAGAAGCGAAAGGCCCAAGAGGCAGTATACTCGACTGAGTATGACCTTATCTCAAATTTTACCCCAACTGTTATCCACCAACCTGGTGACCCTCAAAGAAGCTCCTAAGGTCGTCAACACTGCGTCTCCTAAGTATAACCCAAATGCCCGGTGTGCTTATCATTCTGATAGTCCCGGGCACACTACTGATGATTGCTGGGCCTTGAGAAACAAAGTGCAAGATCTGATCGACGCAAAGGAAATTCAGTTTGAAGCACCGGAAAGACCAAATGTTGTAACTGCTCCTATGCCCCAGCATAGAGTAAATGCCATTGAGAAAGAATTGTATGCTGTTTCGGTAAATGAAGTTGTTACCCCTCTGAAGACCGTCAAGAAGAACCTACTGCGGGCCAGTTTATTTCCGGGTTGCAGTGAAGGTTGCCTGTTCTGTGCTGTTTCCCTATCTGGTTGTCCCTTGCTGAGGTTAGGCGTCCAAAGCCTAATGGATAGCAAGGAGATTCTATTCAAGAAGTCCGTTGTTCAGTTGGTTCCGGTAAAAGAAGTTTCTGTGGTTACCATCTTCAATAATCCCATCAAGGCTCTCCCGAAGAAGCCTGTTCAAATCATGACTGTTGCACCTGTGATTATTACTGTTCCGGGGCCTCTCCCCTACATATCTGATAAAGCTGTCCCCTGGCATTATGGGGCAGATGTATATGTGAATGGAATCAAACAAGAATTCGACACTGGCGCCAGTATCTGCGATATCACTGGTCCAGCCAAGGTCGCCCGAAGTGGCAGGCTCTTCTCGCCTGACATTGCACCGCCCGCCACTCGAAAACCCCTCCTTATAACACCTACAAGTTTACCTGTTCCCGCTACTGATCAAGTTGTTCCCCCTGCTGCCGAGTCATCTAATGCTCGGGGCAAAGGGATTGAAGAAGAGCCTGCCCGGATGGAGGCACCGTTACCTATAAATGCTGAGGCCTCCCAACAAGAAGTGGAGGAGATCCTGAAAATAATAAAGAAAAGTGATTTCAATGTTGTTGAGCAGCTGGGGCATACGCCCTCCAAGATCTCCATGCTCTCCTTATTGCTATGCTCTGAGGCCCATGCTAAGGCCTTGATCTCATTTCTCAAGACGACCCATGTGCCACAAGAGACATCTGCAGTCCAGTTCACTGATTGCGTAGCAAATCTGACAGCAGACAATGGCTTGGGTTTTTTAGATGCCGACCTGACTGCGAAGGGAAGAGACCACAATGATGCCCTGCATGTCTCTATCAAATGCAGGGGCACTACTCTGGCGCATGTATTGGTGGATACTGGTTCCTCCTTGAATGTTCTACCAAAAAAGGCTTTAGACCGTTTGGATTATGAAGGCCTAGAACTGAAGCCCAGCAATATCATCGTCAGGGCCTTTGACGGTTCCAAGAGGATGGTTCATGGAGAGGTTGACATCCCTATTCGCGTGGGCTCTCAGGTGTTCAACTCTACTTTTTATGTGATGGATATACGTCCATCATACTCTTGTCTACTGGGTCGACCTTGGATCCACAAAGCTGGGGCAGTGACCTCCACCTTGCACCAGAAGCTGAAGTACCCTGTCAGGGGGAAGATCGTCACTGTGCAAGGAGAAGAGGAGTATATGGTGAGCCATTTGAATTCCTTCAGATACATTGAGATGGATGGGGAGTTTATTGAAACCCCCTTTCAGCATTTCGAGGAGGTACATCCAATTTCAGCAGCAGCAGAAACAGTGGTCGAAGAGAATGTTTCCTTGAAGATGGCTTCCCTAAGGGATGCCCGGGCTGTGGTTCAGAAAGGCAATTGTGCAAGCTGGGGTCAGCTTCCTGACTTCACTCAGAAGAACGACAAGTTTGGGTTGGGCTTTACTGCAGAGGCTCAGAGGGCTGTGCGCAAGGAGAAGGTCAGAAAGGCTCCGGTGTTTATCTCCAGCTCAAGGGTGAATGCTATCGAGGAGGATGTAGAGGAAGCAGAATTTGACAGTTGGATCTACCCGACTACCAGCAACGGACCAAGCAACTGGACGGCAAAGGATTTTACCCCTATCACATTTGTCACGCAGTAATTAATTTCTTTTGATTTCCAATTTGTAACAAACAATATGTTAAAACTTTGTTGGCTCGGTGTCCTACCCGGGGCATCGTAGCTCCATTTGTGAGGGCTTTTTGTATGACATTTTCATATATCATCAATCAAAACATTGGACGTTTGTTGCATTTCAAATCTTGTGCTCTTTTCCTTTCTGTGTTATATATTGCAAAACAGCTATATTTACACACACTCACTTATACAGGTTTCAATCCACTCTGGATCTCACTGGTAACAGCTCTGCTACCGCCAGTTATGACTTCGAAAATCCGATCAACTTGGCCGAAGACGAAGGTGAAGATGATTGCGAAGTGCCTGGTGAACTCGCAAGACTGCTACTCCAGGAGGAGAGAGCTATTCAGCCACATGAAGAGCCGGTGGAGACAATTAACTTGGGTACTGAGACAGATAGGAAAGAGGTCAAGATTGGTGCCAATCTAGAGCTCAGCGTGAAGCAACGATTGATCCAGATGCTACAAGACTACATGGAGATTTTTGCTTGGTCCTATGAAGATATGCCTGGTTTGGATGCCGACATTGTAGTTCACCACCTACCAACCAAGGAAGATTGCCCTCCGGTAAAGCAAAAAGTACGACGGATGCGTCCAGAGATGTCTGAAAAGATCAAGGCCGAGGTTATGAAACAGTTTGATGCCGGGTTCCTTGCAGTGACTTCTTACCCTCAGTGGGTTGCCAATGTGGTGCCAGTGCCGAAGAAGGACGGTAAAGTCAGAATGTGTGTCGACTACAGGGACCTGAACAGGGCCAGCCCCAAGGATGACTTCCCCTACCTCACATTGATGTCCTTGTTGACAATACAGCTCAACACAAGGTGTTCTCCTTCATGGATGGTTTTTCAGGATATAATCAGATCAAGATGGCTCCAAAGGATATGGAGAAGACTACATTTGTGACTCAGTGGGGCACCTTCTGTTATAAGGTCATGCCATTCGGATTGAAAAATGCTGGGGCAACCTATCAACGTGCCATGGTTGCTTTATTTCATGATATGATCCATCATGAGATTGAGGTATACGTTGATGACATGATTGCGAGGTCTCAAACTGAGGAGGAGCACCTTGACCATCTGAGGAAGTTGTTTGACCGACTCAAATTGTACAAGCTGAGATTGAATCCCAACAAATGCACCTTTGGGGTAAGATCCGGAAAGTTGTTAGGTTTCATTGTGAGTGATAAGGGTATCCAGGTGGACCCTGCCAAGGTAAAAGCCATACAAGAGATGCCGACTCCAAAAACAGAGAAGGAAGTCAGAGGCTTCCTGGGACGACTGAATTACATTGCCCGATTCATCTCACATCTGACTGCTACTTGTGAGCCAATCTTCAAATTACTAAAGAAAGATCAAGTAGTACGCTGGAACGATGAATGTCAGGCCGCCTTTGAAAGGATAAAGGAATATCTCCAAGAGCCACCCATTCTTATGCCACCGGTGGAAGGAAGACCTCTGATACTATACTTGACAGTACTTGACAATTCAATGGGGTGTGTGCTGGGGCAGCATGACGAGTCTGGCCGAAAAGAGCACGCTATTTATTACTTGAGCAAAAAGTTTACCGACTGTGAGTCTCGTTACTCACTGCTTGAGAAAACTTGCTGCGCTCTTGTATGGGCTGCTCGCCGGCTGAGACAGTATATGCTGACTCACACTACTTTATTGATTTCAAAAATGGATCCTATCAAGTACATATTTGAAAAGCCCGCTCTGTCTGGAAGAATAGCGAGATGGCAAATGATCTTAACAGAATATGATATCCAGTATACAACTCAGAAAGCAATTAAAGGAAGTGTACTGGCGGATCATTTGGCACACCAACCTGTGGACGATTATCAATCATTGAACTTTGATTTTCCGGACGAAGACATCATGGTGGTAACCGACTGTGAAGTACCTGGACCGGATGAAGGACCTGAGGAAGGATCCCGATGGTCTATGCATTTCGATGGAGCCTCCAATGCTTTGGGTAACGGCGTCGGCGCTGTAATCATATCTCCCAAAGGAACTCATACTCCCCTCACCGCCCGATTATGTTTCAGCTGCACCAACAATATGGCAGAATACGAGGCATGTATCATGGGTTTACAAGCTGCAATCGACTTAAGGATAAAATTTCTAAGTGTATTCGGAGATTCCGCTCTCGTGATCAATCAGATCAAAGGCGAGTGGGATACGAAACACCCGAATCTTATTCCTTACAAGGAGTATGTGTCGACCCTGCTTCCCCACTTTGAAGAGATAACTTTTGAGCACTTCCCTAGAGAGGAGAATCAGCTAGCGGACGCCTTAGCTACGATGTCTTCAATGTTCAAAGTTAAATGGGACAATGAGGCTCCCCGAATCATAATCTGGAAGTTGGATGAACCGGCATACTGCTGCGAGCTCGAGGCTGAGAAGGTTATTGAAAAACCCTGGTATCATGAGGTGAAGAGGTACTTGGAAGCTCAGGAATACCCTGAAGGTGCGTCTGTCAATGATAAGAAGTTCATGAGGAGGTTTGCTGCGAAATTCTTCCTCAGCAACGACATTCTCTACAAACGGAATCATGATTCAACTCTGCTACGTTGTGTGGATAAGGCTGAAGCAGAGAAAATTATGATGGAATTACATGAAGGCGCATTTGGAACGCATTCCAGTGGACACACCATGGCTAAGAAAATCCTTCGGGCAGGATATTTCTGGTCCACAAGGAAGCCGATTGTTACCAACACTCCCGCACTTGTCATAAATGCCAGATCTATGCTGACAAGGTGCATATCCCTCCGGTTCCTTTGAATGTCCTGACGGCACCTTGGCCTTTTGCGATGTGGGGGATCGATATGATCGGTGAGATCCAACCGACGACATCCAATGGGCATCGCTTCATCTTAGTGGCGATCGATTACTTCACGAAATGGGTTGAGGCAGCTTCCTATGCCACAGTAACCAAGAGCGTCGTGGCACGTTTCATCCGGCATAATCTGATCTGTCGGTACGGAGTCCCAGAAAGAATCATTATGGACAATGGTACCAATCTCAATAACAGAATGATCACTGAACTCTATGAACAATTCAAGATACAGCACCACAATTCTTCTCCCTACCGGCCGAAGATGAATGGGGCTGTAGAGGCAGCCAATAAAAATATCAAGAAAATTGTGCAGAAGATGACAGTGACCTATAAAGATTGGCACGAGATGTTACCGTTCGCTCTTCATGGGTACCGTACCTCAGCCAGAACGTCAACCGGGGCAACTCCCTTCTCTTTGGTCTATGGCATGGAGGCAGTCTTGTCAATTGAAGTCCAGATACCCTCTCTCCGGATAATGAAGGATGCAGACTTGAATGAAGATGACTGGATCCAGACTCGACTTGATCAATTAAATCTGATTGACGAAAAGAGGCTCACTGCTATCTGTCATGGTCAAACGTATCAAAAACGGATGATCAGGGCATTTAACAAGAGAGTCAGACCACAAGAGTATCAAGTTGGGGACCTGGTAATCAAACGCATCATCCTTCCTCAAAGTGATCCCCGGGGCAAATGGACCCCTACATACGAAGGGCCATTTGTGGTTAAACGTGTGTTCTCAGGAGGAGCCATGATCCTGACCACCATGGATGGTGACGACCTTCCTCACCCCGCCAATGCAGACATAGTGAAAAAATACTACGCATGAATAAAAGACCCGCTAGGTTGACATACCTAGGAAAAAATGAGGGCTTCCCGGCGAACCAAAAGGGTTCGGGCAAAAATAAGGGATGAAATGAATAAAAATCTGTACACCCGGCAAGTCGAAAACCTGAAAAGGCGGCTTGGGCAAAAATGGGTATCCCGGTGGACTGAAAACCCGAAAGGGCGGTCCAGGCAAAAGTTAGGGATAAAAGCGTAACACTATGTCTCATTGGATCACTTCGTATCCGGAATTCGGCATCAACTATCTGGCTCTAGGTTTCGGCATTGACCAATCAGCTTCATCTTCAACTAGGTAGCAAAGCGATGAGACGTTCGAAGACATAAAGGCGATAGCAGAGTTGGAACCCAGTGGGATTGTTCACATAGCTGTTTTGTTTCCTTTTTCAAATTGTAAACTCTATGTTATTTGGCGGCGTCCTCTTACTAGGATGTCAGTCTCTTGTACAAAAACGCCTATTCACAGGCAAAGTTTAAATCAATACAAATTCACTTGTCCATACAAATTACCATTGTTTTCCTTTTTTCTGTTTTGTCTTGCGAAGAACGTCCAATGTTCACTTTTGATATATGCATTTGACATTAAATTGCTGATTCATAAATGTTTACATATGAAACAAGAGATTGATTACAGGTGACATCAGAGATAGGGGCAATGTGGAGTTGTCTGATGAAGTCTGGTTGTTTTGTCCGCCAAGGTACCAAGGTGGGATCAACTGAAGAAGGTAGCCAGATCATCTCAATTCCCCCGCAGAGTAAAACAAGATTCAGCAATACTTTCCCCAAGCGGAGATGACTCCCTGACGATCCTGAAAAGGCACAACATTCCCCGGTAGGTCTTAAAGCTCATCCCCAATAGATTATGGAAGCTTATCCCCTGCAGAGTACGGACGTCTCTCCCGAGTTTTATTTAGAGTTATTTCCTCACAAGGACTTATAACTAGGTTATCCTCAGCTAAAAACCACGGAAGACCGCCCTCGGCAAAGTTCCTTCAATCCCCAGCGGAGTTTATCATCATTATCCCCAGTGGAATCCATCATCAAAGTCCTCAACAGACCTCTCATCAAACTTCGGCCAAGTACCTCTTCCACGGAGCAACTCCCCGGCCGTTCGTCAAGGATTTATTTTCCTAAGACGAAATTACATTCATAAACATTTCACTTTTTCATACATCTTGCTTACATACATGATAAAGCGCATACAACACTATCTCATGTCGAGCACCATGACATCGTGCATATCATACATCATGACATTGCATACAACTTATGTTTTTGCCTTTTCAGGATAAAGACAAATCCCAAAAACAACTACCTTCAACTGTCACAATTCCAGATTCGATTCCTGTATCCAGCCAGGGCATATCTGTTGATCACGTTTCCAGACTCGATTCCTGTATCTAGCCAGGGCACGTCTGAAGAGTTCCAGATTCGATTCTTGTATCCAGCCAGGGCACATCTATCAACTACAACATCTCCAGATTCGATTCATGTATCCAGCCAGGGCATATCTGTTGACCACGTTTCCAGACTCGATTCCTGTATCTAGCTAGGGCATGTCTGAAGAGTTCGAAGATTTGATTCCTGTATCCAGCCAGGGCACATCTATTAACGACTATTTCCAGATTCGACTCCTGTATCCAGCCAGGGCACATTTGTGAGCAACCAATTGTAGATTCGACTCCTGTATCTAGCCAGGGCATATCTGCATAAGGAGACTGAAGATCAAACACCTGTAACAAGCCAGGAAAACATCTGTCTTTCTCAAATATACAAGTTCTCGCTAAGGAATCTCTTATGTGATCGACACTTCCAAATGGCATCTATAAGCCCATTCCCGACAAGGTTCTGTCACATCTCCAGATGGCATCTATAAGCCCATCTCCCTGTCCACCATCTCTCTAAATGGCATCTATAAGCCCATTCCCGACACCACATTGTTAAGACTCCAGCATGCGAGTGCAAATTTCCGGGCACTCTAGTGTCCAATCTCCTTTTACCCTCGAGTCACGAAAGGCAAACTCGCCAATCTAACTCTTCAGGTCCAAGAAGATTGAACAGGGGCAACTGTTGTACCCCAAAATTTGCCCTCCTATTTCCTCAACATTTTCTCATCACAAGACCCTTGAAGATCAAGATCCAGTTAGGGTTTCCTCTGCTCAAGACTTCTCCTCGCACTGTGGACTCAAATTAGGGTTTGTGTTTGCCCAAGGATGTTTTTACCTAAAATGCCTAAGATGACTTTCATGCTTCATGTTTGACTCACAAGATTATCCATACCAAGTTTCAAGTCTTGACTCCAAGTTTTACCCAGTCAATTAGACAGATGACCTAGAAATCAGCTGTATTGGGGAAAAAGTCAACTGTGGCCAATTGACAGTCAAACCTCATGAAATTTGACCCACATCAACATTATGAACTCATATGGACCATTTGATCAAATTTGGATCACAATTCCATAAGAAATTTGATCAGATCACCAAAAGGGCAAAATGGTCATTTTTAGGGTTTTGACTGCACAAAGGCAATTTTTGACTGTTTGACCTAGCCAATGGCAAATCAAGCTCACATATGGACTCAAGGACTCAATGAAATGGTCTTGACACATTCATCAAGCTCAAAAGATCCCAAGTACACAAGATTGACAGTTGAATTTCCCAGTCAATTGATCAATTTTGACTGTATACTGAAAAGTCAAACTTTGACTTTTTGGTCAAAATCAAGAGTCAAGATTCATTTTTCATCAAAATATGCCAAATCATGAAACTTGTTCACCAAGAAATCATAAAATGCAAATTAGGGTTAGAAAATGGAATTTTTCATAACTTAGAATTTTTCTAAGTTATGAAAAACCCCAATTTTTTCCCAACTTTGCCCCATCTTTTCACCAAGATCCATTTGGATTCAAACAAAAGTCAAAACATTAAAGTTGTAGCTTGTTGCATAATCTACAACTTTGATTCACAAAGTTTTCTCATTTGAAGCTTGTATCTCAAGTTACAATTTTTTGAATAAGGGCACTAAACCATTTTTAACTTAGTGAAATTTTAACCTATTTTACAAGGTTTTCTACCCCACTTCAAGGCCATTTTTCATACCCTTCCACTTGGAATTTCAATTTGCATTTCAAAGATGGATTGTATTACACATTCCAAGCTTTCCAAAATGTCCAAGAACTTCTCAAACAACCTCATAACTTGAGAGATTCGAATTTCACAATATAGCAAAAACTCACCTTTGAATTGGCCATTTTCCATGTTCATAGTTTGTGTAAACTTCTCTAAATCAGCATGCCCTTGATTACAGGTCATTGAACCATTCCATACTCAATAATTTAATTCATATTCAATGTGTTAAAGTGTTGTTCTTTGAGTGCAAGCATTGTATGCAAGATTAATCCTAAACTAGATAAAGTGAACTTTCCATTTTTGAAAAGATTAGCTTTATGTCAATTTAGAAATCCAACAAGTACAAGCTAAATCCTTTTGGCACATGATTATGGACAAGTTGCTCTGATCAAGAGAAGATTATGCAGCACATTAGGAGGCCCCCTACTGACCTAAACCATCAACTTGCCTTTGTTGCTTAAGATAGAAGAAAAGTGCATAACTTGTGACAACTTCAATCTCAGCCTAAGCACACAAGAACAAATCTATCAAACACATTCCAAAGAACACATCCAAGCTTTGGCACGAGTCCTTGACCTCTCAAACACTCTCCATCTCAGAAACACCATCAAACTGCTCAAACAGGGCAAGGCCTGCAGTTTGAGTGCCATCTCTCAATCCCTTCAAGCATTCTTGTCCAAACTTGTTCCTCTACCTTCCTTACAACCTATGCAAGCTATCCAGAAGCTAAGGCACGATCTGTAATTGCTCTAACCACCTCTACCATTTTCACATCTTTGACTTGCAGGTGAAGTTCTACAACTTGGTTCAGAAGCTTTCAAGACAAAGTAAACATTGAAAAAGCATCCCTGGACCTCAAGGAAGCTTTTCCAATCATTACCTTGCACTAGAAGTTCCTCATTCTCCAGATAGAAGTTCAACTGCACAGGTAAAACTTTGAACTCGTATCTCTCTTATCATGCATCTTTAGTCTTAAGTTTGTGAAGAAACAAGGTTCTACTCATAGCCCTGAACATGTACATATCTTTACATTTCATTTCTTTTGCCTGAGTAGAGAGAATTTGGAGTTTGAAAATGGCAGAAAAACTAGGTTGGGATTTGGGGGAGGAGAAATTCTCCCTCATCTTAGAGAGTTAGGTCAAGTTCCATACATGGTTAGAATCGTCTCTTCATGCTGAACATTTGTTGTGTTATGAGTTTTTGCTAAAAAGCCAGGAATCGAGAGTTGGACATTGAAGAACAGGGGCGCGCGTTTTTTCAAATGTTTGTGCTGGAGGTTGAAGACAATGATCTTTGGGCTGGGCCTGTGCATTTTTTCTTATTCACACCATATAATTGCTCCTGAACCCCCTGAGCCCATTTGCTTATTTATTTGACTTTTTTTGACTTTTTCTTTTTTGATTGACTTTGTTTATTTTTTCTCATGATATAAAAAATATAAAAATATTTTTTCCATCTTTTTTTGAATATACGGCATATTTATTTGATTTATTTCTTTTGTTTGTATATAAATATTATATATATACTATTATTAGAATAAATAGAAAAATAGTGTAAATACATTTTTTTTATTCACCTTCTGAAAATATTTCACATAAAAATACTTTTTTTATTTATTTTGTTAAAATATTAAATATATATTATTTTGTGTATAATGCATATTTAAGACTTAATATATATATATATATATATATATATATATATATATATATATATATATATATATATATATATATATATATATATATATATATATATATATATATATATATATATATATATATATATATGTTTATTAATATATTTAAGTTAAAATATAAAAATACTTGAATTTTTCATTTTTATTAATATTTGATACAAAAATACTTTTTTCATAATATACTTCATTTTATTTTATTTTTATAAATAATAAATAAATACTTGTATTAAATTAGATAATAATGCATTTTCTTTAAAATTAGGGTTTTTGCCCTAAAAGTTAAAAATACTCAAAATAATACTTTTTATTTTCTTATTTTATTTTACATAAACCATACTTTTCTCATACATATAAAAAAAACTTGCCCTTTGCATTTTGCATATTTTTTTAATTTCCATTTAATTATGCAATTTATTTACTTTGCAAATATTCAAAAATGATGTAATAATTTAGATTTACATTACTTGTCAATATCCCCATTTGAACATTTGTACCCCCCTTCCCCTATTTGGTTTTGTAATAGCTTAGTAAATTTAAATTTCGCACTTTATACGCTTTCTAATAATAACATGTTAGAATTAGGGTTTGCATGCGAAAAACGATAAAAAATAGTTATGACCTAATCTCAAGATAAACAAGCATGAAAATGGACACACAAATCACACTTGCACCCCCTAGGGCATTCCACTTTGTTGCCTTCAAATAATTGGGCCATATTGTATGTTGAACTTCTTTGGGCAAAGCAAACAATTTGAATGATCATAGTCCCTCGATAAAACTTTTCAAAACAAACAAAAATAAATGATCAAGTCCCTTAAAGAAAATTGCCCAAAGACGTTTAACGCCGTTGCAATTATGGTCTAAACGATGACCCGCGCCTGTCCTTTTCACATCCTAACATAAGGTTGTCCACCAAATTCAATGGTGGAACAAACTTGTTAAAAGGGTTAAAACATAGCAATAATCTTTTGAGAAATTTAGGAGTAGATAACCTCTTAGTTACTTGAATCAAACTTGCAAAACAAAACGCTTGCCTATTTTTCAAACCACACATCACTACACTTTCAAAACAACTTTCAAAAACAAATGAAAACCTTTTCAAAAGACATACACCTTTGTATACATCCCCACATGGATCATTACAAAGGTTGCCACCACATTGGCCTCTTTTCAAAACATTTTCAAACCCACACACTCAAGCACCATTTAAAACAATTGAAAACAAAAAGGCAAGTGATCTAAGCAAGTAACTAAGAGCCCATGGATAACCATGGATAGAAAGGGTGCTAATACCTTCCCTTTCTATAATCTACTCCCCGAACCCAAGAAAACATCTCAAAAGGTTTTTGCTGTGCTTTTTAACCTTTCCTAAGGATAAAATAAAAAGTCGGTGGCGACTCTTGCTCAACCGAAACATTTGCGAATACAAACGCAAAACCTCAAGTCAGTTCTCCCACCGTATCACACCTTGCTTATAAAAAAAGATACAATATCAAATATTGAATGTTCAAATAACACTTCTCATTTTACAATAAGTAAAACTGCATAATTTGTTTTTTGTTTTGTTTTGTTTATAACTGCCAAATGTTGGTCAAATTGAAATTTCAATGAAACTCCATCACATTTTCTAGTAATCACAAATACTAATCCTGCAAAATAACAAACCAGTAAACAAACCTGAGATGTGTATATACATTGTTCTTAAGGATTTATCCGCCTCATAAGCGTAAACCCCCCATAAATCAACTGGTTATTCTCAGATTCTTAGTATGAATTTGAGGTATCAAAACAACAAGAAATAATCTTTGAGATGACTAAAAGATGTAACCAAAATTTAGTATGAATCTAAAGTATCAGAACAACAAAAAATAATCTTTGAGATGACTGAAAAATGTAACCAGAAACCAAAGGAACAAAGAAGAAAAAGAAATATAAACCAAATTCACTTTACGTGTTCACACTTTATCTCTTCGGTCCAAAAAGAAGAGAATTTTTTATATAAGAAAGAAAAGGAAATACGTTTAATGAATTTAACTAAATCAAATCAATATTAAAATAAAATAATTATTAACTAAATTTAATATTATTATAAATCATAAATAAATTAAATAATAATAATAGTTTTGTTTAAAAATATTTATCATTGAAAAATTAAAAGAAAACTTATTTAAAACTTTTGAAATATAATAAAATTTTACATCACCAAGTGTCAACCGGTCTTGCTGGTTGGGTATCAATTCAAAGGGATTTCATACTTTGGAGTTTTGATAGAGACTTAGCATTCTGCATAAACAGAAAAAGACCGCAGGCTTCCTATGACTTTAATTTCTTGGTGCTTCTGCAAACCATTTTGTTTGAATTTTGCTTTTGTACTTACCTCTATTCTAATATATTTTATGATTATTACTATATAACATGTTTAGGACCACACTTTGTTTTTGGTTTGAAATTCTTTTTTTCCACAGTTTATGGCATAATAATAATAATAATAATAATAATAATAATAATAATAATAATAATAATAATAATAATAATAATAACAATAATAATAATAAGAATAATAATAATAAAAATAACAATAATAATAATAACAATAATAATAATAACAATAAGAATAATAATAAAAATAATAACAAGAATAACAATAATAATAATAACAATAAGAATAACAATAAGAATAATAATAATAAGAATAAAAATAACAATAATAATAATAAGAATAAGAATAACAACAATAATAACAATAATAACAATAATAATAATAATAATAATAATAATAATAATAATAATAATAATAATAATAATAATAATAATAATAATAATAAGAATAATAACAAAAAACAATAATAATAACAATAATAATAACAACAATAACAAGAATAATAATAATAATAAGAATAACAATAATAATAACAATAACAAAAATAATAATAATAATAATAACAATAATAAGAATAACAAGAATAACAATAATAATAACAATAACAACAACAACAATAATAATAATAATAATAATAATAATAATAACAAAAATAATAATAACAATAATAACAATAATAAGAATAACAAGAATAATAACAATAACAATAATAATAATAATAATAATAATAATAATAATAATAATAATAATAACAATAATAATAATAATAACTAAAACAACAACAATAATCACAATAATCATAATAATAATAATAATAATAATAATAATAATAATAATAATAATAATAATAATAATAATAATGATAATAATAATAAAAATAATGATAATAATAATAATAATAATAATAATAATAATAATAATAATAATAATAATAATAATAATAATCATAATAATAATAACAACAATAATAATAAGAATAAGAATAACAATAAGAATAACAATAATATCAATAATAATAATAATAAGAATAAGAATAAGAATAATAACAAGAAACAATAATAATAACAATAATAATAACAACAATAACAAGAGTAATAATAATAATAAGAATAACAATAATAATAAGAATAACAAAAATAATAATAACAATAATAAGAATAACAAGAATAACAATAACAATAACAATAATAATAACAACAACAATAACAATAACAATAATAATGATAATCATAATAATCATAATAATAATAACAACAACAATAACAATAACAATAACAACAACAATAATAATAACAATAAGAATAATAATCATAATAATAATAACAACAACAATAACAATAATCATAATAATCATAATAATAATAACAATAATAATAACAATAACAATAACAATAATAATAATAATAATAACAATAATCATAACAATAATAATAACAATAACAATAACAATAATAATAATAATAATAACAATAATAATAATAATAACAGTAATCATAATAATCATCATAATAATAACAATAATAATAACAATAACAATAATAATAACAATAACAATAAGAGACATAACTGTGAAATCAGAGTTAGGAAAAATGAATGGAGACCAAAGAATCAACCAACAGCTGCAGTTCAAAGAAAGGAAACAGTAGTCATAACGGCCCTGAAAACTCCTGAGATTGTGAAGACAACTGAAACTGTGACTACTCAAAAAAGGAATAGTACTGATAGCAGAAATCAGCACCCGGTTTCTGGATCAACTGAGGAAGGGATTTGGACTCCACTGAATAAACAGGGCAAAAGTAGAAATCATCTTAAAGGCCATGCCGAAGATGCAACAGTAATACATTGTGAGAATGGTTATGGGGTACTAGGGGGTTTGAATGAGCCTCTAGTAGCTTTTGATAGAGGACCATGCTAGTCTCCTGGAATGTTAGGGGGCTCAACAAGATTGGGAAGATAAAATATATTAGCTCCATTCTCTTACATCTCCAACCAACCATTAGCATTTTGATTGAAACTAGAGTAAAAGAAAACAAAGCAAAAAAAATCAGAGAAAAGCTTAATCTAAAAAGATCCTTCATTGACAACTACCCTGCCCATCCTAATGGTCGAATCTGGATACTTTGGGATGATACAAAGGTGGACCTGAAGCTGAACAGCATGTCAAGTCAACATCTACATTGTGGCATCTACACTGTCACAGGTGAGTTCCTCTTCTGGCTAACTACTATTTATGCTCATAATCAATTAGACATGAGAAGAACTCTTTGGAGGAAGATGGAAAATATCCACAATAACCAAGTTGGCCCTTGGTATGCAATAGGAGACTTCAACAATGTGGTTACTGCTAGGGACAGAATTGGTGGTAAAATGGTGAGTGATTATGAATATGTTGATCTTGCCAGTATGATGAGTAAAACTGAACTGTATGAAATGGACAATGTGGGAGACCATTTCACATGGTCTAATAAGCATGCCAATGGTACAATATACTCCAGGATTGACAGGGAAATCTGTAACACTGACTGGTTCCAGCATTATCCTGAGCATGTGCTGAGTATCTTTCCTCCAAATGTTTCTGACCACTCTTTTCTCCATATCAGTGGACCTACTGAGACAAAGAGAAGGAACCACTTTAAATTTAACAATCACCTCATAGACATCAATGGTTTCAAAGAGATGGTAAAGGCTTCCTGGGATAAACCAGCTCGTGGGGACCCAATGCAAGTTTTATGGTACAAGCTCAAAGGCTAAAGGAAGATGTCAAGAACTTCAACAAACAGGTTGGCAACATTAAGCAGAGGTTACTAATTGCTAGGGAGAAGTTACATACAACCCAAAATGAGCTAAAAAATAATAGGCAGGATAGTAATTTGATAGAGAAGATCAAAAACTCCACTGATGATATCATAAATCTCTATGAACATGAAGAGAGTAGGTTGATCCAAGGGCAAAAATTGACTGGATTAAAAAAAGTGATGGCAATAACAAGTTCTACTTTGCGCATACTAAAGCTGGACACCAAAGGAACTACATCAAGTTCCTACAGCAAGATAATGGTGAAGTTATAACAGGGCACAACAATATTGAAAAGAGATCATGAACTTCCACCTCCATCTGATGGGAGAGAAAACCTAGCCAAATCAAGCATATTGATGTGGAAGCTATGAGGATGGACAGGCAGATTCTGAATGACCAAAAAAGCTTCCTTGTTAGCACTGTTTCTGTTCAGGAGATTGAATAAGCCCTCAAGAATATTGGCGATAACCAGTCCCCAGGCATTGATGGGTTTACTGCTAAATTCTTCAAGAGCTGCTGAGACATTCTGAAGAAGGATGTTATTACAGCAGTTAAGGATTTCTTCAGAACAGGCACTATTCTAAGCAAGTTTAACAGTACACTGGTCACTCTAATTCCTAAAGGAGACAGAGCTATTGGAATAAAGGCCTATCGGCCAATTTCTGGATGCACTGTTTTCCTCAAGATCATTTCGAAAATTCTTACAACTAGACTGAAGAATATATTGCCGTCCATTATTAACAAAAACCAGGCTGCATTTGTCTATGGTCAAGATATCCACAACCAGATCCACTTAGCTTATGAACTTGTTAAAGGTTATGAAAGGAAGCATGGTACTCCCCAAGGTG
>CATIWC010002553.1:0-85486 GCA_948472305.1 Vicia faba | reverse complement strand
TTTATTATTATTTATATTTATTATATATATATAAATATATATATTATTATATATATATATATATATATATATATATATATATATATAAATATATATATATATATATATATATATATATATATATATATATATATATATATATATATATATATATATATATATATATATATATATAATATATATATATATATATATATATATATATATATATATATATATATATATATATATATATATATATATATATATATATATATATATATATATATATACTTGAAAAATAAAACATAGAAATATTATACTTTTATTTTTTATTATTATTTATATTTAAATAATAATTTTTTTAAAATATATTTTATTTTTTGTATATAGATTATTTTATTCTATTGTATATAAATAATATAGTCAATATATTTACATTCTTAAAAATTAGGGTTTTACCCTTTATAAAAAAAAATCTTTATTTATTTATTTATTTATTTATTTCCCTTTGCATTAAATATCTTTACATACACAAAAAATAAACATAAACATGTTTGCATATTATTTTGTATATTTATTTAATTTGTTTATTTAAATATTATTCATTTATTATTTATGCCATTGATTCAATTTGGATGTAATAGTAAAATTGGGGTTTTAATTTCTTGTCAAATAATCCTCATTCAAAATTGTATCCCTCTCCCCATAATCATGTTGTAATAGTGGTAGATTTATTTTTACGCATTTACGCTTTCAATTATGCCATGATTAGAGATTAGGGTTTGTATGCCAAAAATCCAAAATTAACAAGTAGCTTGACCTAATACAAAGACAAAAATGCATGAAAATCAATATACAATGCACACTTGCACCCCTATGGTTACATCCACTTGTTGCCTTAAAAATGGGCCATTTTATACATGTTGAATACTTTGGCAAAACAAAAACAAAACAAAAGATCATAGTCCCTCGATGACGCTATCTTGGTTGCCTAAACAAAAGATCATAGTCCCTCGATGACACTATCTTGGTTGCCTAAACCAAATGATCAAGTCCCTCGGAAAATTGCTAAAGATACTTGGCACAATTGCTATCATGGTCTATACGACGACCCGCGCCTGTCCCGTTTAACATCCTAATATAAGTTTGTTTACCAAATGCAATGGTAAAACAACATTGTCAAAAGGGTTAAAAACATATAGGAAAGATCTTTGAGTAAAATAGGGTAGACAACTCTTAGTTACTTGATCAAAACTTGCAAAACATCCTCGCTATTTTCAAACACACCTCACAACACAATTCCAAAACAAAACAATTTTCAAACATTGAAATCTTTTCAAAAGACAATACACCTTTGTATATATTCAAACAAGAATCATTACAAAGATTGCCACAACAATGGCCCCTTTTCAAAACATTTTCAAAAACCACACACACAAAGCACCATTTCAAACAATTGAAAAGCAAAAGCAAGTGATCTAAACAAGTAACTAAGAGCCCATGGATAACCATGGATGAAAAGGGTGCTTGCACCTTCTGTTTTCATAATCTACTCCCCGAACCCAAGAAAACATCTCAAAGGTCTTTCCTGTGCTTTTTGATCTTTCCTTAGGATAAAATAAAAAGTCGGTGGCGACTCTTGCTAAATCGAAACATTTGCAAACACAAACGCAAAACCTAAAGTCAGTTATCCCACCGTATCACAATCATCATAAGTCGTGATGTGGAGTTTGACGAAAAAGATTATTGGGATTGGAGTGCTGAAGAAGACAAGTATGATTTTCTTCCTTACTTTGAAGAAGAAGAAGAAGAAATGGAACAACCAATGATAGAGGAACATATTACACCACCTTCCTCACCGACACCAAGGTTGGATGAAACAAGTTCAAGTGAGAAGACACCACGACTAAGGAGCATTGAAGAGCTTTATGAGGTAACCGAAAACCAAAACGACATTAACCTCTTTTGTATTTTTGGTGACTGTGAGCCTCTAAGCTATCAAGAAGCGGTAGAAAACATAAAGTGGAGAGACGCCATGGACGAAGAAATCAAGTCTATCACGAATAATGATACATGGGAACTTACTACACTTCCACAAGGACATGAAGCAATTGGAGTAAGATGGGTGTACAAGGAAAAGAAGAATGCAAAAGGATATTTGGAGAGATACAAAGCAAGATTGGTGGCGAAAGGCTATAGTCAAAGACAAGGAATTGACTATGATGAGGTATTTTCTCTTGTTGCTCGCCTTGAAACTATTAGACTGGTCATTTCCTTGGCAGCCCAAAATGAATGGAAGATCTATCAAATGGATGTTAAATCAGCCTTCTTGAATGGTTTTCTCGAAGAAGAAGTTTATATCGAGCAACCACTAAGATATGAAGTAAAAGGGCAAGAAGAAAAAGTCTTGAAGTTGAAGAAGGCATTGTACGGTCTCAAGAAAGCACCGAGAGCTTGGAATGTTCGAATCAACAAGTACTTTCAAGACAAGAACTTCATCAAGTGCCCATATGAGCATGCACTCTATATCAAAGCGCAAAGTGGAGATATTTTAATTGTGTCCTTGTATGTAGATGACTTGATTTTCACAGGGAACAATCAAGCATGTTCTAAGAGTTCAAGAAAGACATGTCAAATGAATTTGAGATGGCAGATATGGTGTTTATGGCATATTATCTTGGCATCTAAGTAAAGCAAGAAGACAAAGGAATTTTCATCACCCAAGAAGGCTATGCCAAAGAAGTCATTAAGAAGTTCAAGATGAATGATGCCAATCCAGTTGGAACCCCGATGGAATGTGGTAGCAAGTTAAGCAAGCATGAAAATAGGGAGAATGTGGATCCAACTCTTTACAAAATTTTGGTTGGAAGTCTATGTTACTGAACAAGTACAAGGCCAAATATTCTCTATGTTGTAGGAGTTGTAAGACGATACATGGAAGCTCCAACAATAACTCACTTCAAGGCGGCAAAGAGAATCCTTAGATACATTAAAGGTACAACTAACTTTGGCTTGCACTATTACTCTTCTAATAATTATGAGATTGTTGGCTATAGTCATAGAAATTGGAGTGGAGACTTGGATGATAGGAAGAGCACTACTGGTTATGTGTTCTTTATGGGAGATGATGCTTTCACTTGGATGTCAAAGAAGCAACCAATAGTCACACTATCAACTTCTGAAGCTGAGTATGTCGCCGCCACCATCATGCATTTGTCATGCAATTTGGCTAAGAAACTTGTTGAAAGAGTTAAAAATGCCACAAGAAGATCCAATGGAAATATGTGTTGACAATAAATCAACAATTGCTTTGGAAAAGAATCCAGCCTTTCATGAAAGAAGTAAGCACATTGATACCCGTTACCACTTCATAAGAGTATGCATTGAGAAACAAGAGGTGAAGTTAAAGTATGTAATGTCTCAAGATCAAGCTGCCGACATTTTCACCAAGCCACTAAAGTTGGAAACTTTCGTGAAGCTAAGGAGTATGCTTTGAGTCACAAATCAAGTTTAAGGGGTGATGTTGAAAATATTAAACTTTATTTGGGCCTAAATTTATTAATTGGTTTTTGGGCTTAGTTATTTTGGGCTTAAGTAGTTTTCTAGAGAATTCTTGTAATATTTGAAATCTCTAGGTATTTCTTATAATTGTAATATTTTCTAGAATAGTCTTTGGATCTCTAGAGTTGAGAACTCTCTAGAATTAGTGTGTCTAGAGTTCTCCTTAGAGTAATATAAATAGAGATGCAATCCCACACATTTGTATCAAGCAAAAATACAAAGTTCTTCTCCTCCATAAAGAATTATCCTATTTATCAAATTTATATTCAAACCTTCAATATTCCCACACACTTCTCCTTAACATAAAAGGTCTTATTTCCAACAGTAAGTTCCCAGATATTGGAGTAGCTTTTGGGTGCTCATGGTCTTGGCTTTCTCGGAATCTTTACGAGCATGAAGATGGTCGTACAGGAAACTTAAACCATCAAAACTCTAATCCAATAACTTAAATTCATCATCACTCTTGGAGGAAGAACCACCTACATTTACCCCAATAATTCACATGCTTCCTGATCAACGGAGGCCGAAGTTGCATCACCAACAACATATTTTCTAGTTTTTTCTTTATTCCTCTTTGCAGGAGATGACTTAAAGGCTCCAAGGACAGTTTGGATCATCACATGAACATTGTTAACCATGGTGCGTTATGACACATTTTTCTCTTTTTAGTGGCCAGGGTTTGAACACCGACAGGGTCACTCTGACGCATAGGTTAGATTTCACCATAACGGGCTTTGGCCTTGACCCATTAGCGCTTTCTTCTAAGTAGATGTAATGTTGCTCATTTTTTTGCACAGATGATAATGAATCAAGTCAGGAGTCAGTTAAAGAGGAAACAATCACTACTACAAAAAATCCATTTAACAACGGTTGGTAAATACATATAATCACGCAAGAACATGTGCTATTGTATGGAGTGTTGTTGTAAATTCACTACTAACAATCACGGTTCTGGGACCGTTGTAGTATATTGGTTATCTTACATGATATCACAATTATTATACTTATTAGCCGTTATGATATATATAAGGTACTGGGTTCGAAACCCAACAGCAAATAAATTACATTAGATCATAGTTAATATAAAAATCCTGTTGTGGAACGTACCCATAATTTATTAAATACAAATGTATATTGCTTGTTTTACCATACGCCTAATTAAAAAAATACAACCATTAAAATTGGTAAAGAATTATATAATCTGAAAATTAAACTATTCTTGAAAACTAGCATAAACACACCATTGTATTCAGAATTGCATGCGTCTCATTCAACACATTTTATGTTCTATAACACATATATGGTTCAATGGTCGGATTCATTCAATGCATCAATATTTTTTATTATTTTTTACCTCATCATCGTCGCTTATCATCATAACAATCATGATCTTAACAATCACAATGATAAGTGATGACGACGAGGTAAAGTAGAATAAATGATATCGATATATTGTAGGAAACCGACCATTGAATCATATATTATGGGTTAAGAAACATAGAATTTGTTGAATGAAACCCATGAAATTCGAAATACAATGATTGATGTAAGTTGGTTTTCAAATACATCTTAACATTCAGATTATAGTTTCTATGTCATCTTAAATGGTTGCATTTCCATTAAAAGGTTAGTGAAACAAACAATATATATATATAGTATATAATAAACTATACTACATATTGACATGTAAATCAGTATAAGAATTTAAAGAAAACATTGCTAAGTCACAAGAAGCTTTTTTCTTATGAGTTAGAAATGTTTTATTCTTGTTTTGAGAACATTTGTCAACAAAATATCATACAAAAGCACAACAAATACGTGTAACACAATAAAAACAACATACATTTTAGCAACAAAACACTAACAACATACAATATCATAAAATATATTATGTTATTTATAGAACGCACCTTTTATTAAAAATAATCATGAACCTATAAAGTTCATCTAGTTTGTGAAGCAATGAAAAAGGAATACAATGTGAATGAAGTTTCTACAATGACTTCATACTTCTTGTATTTTTCTATTGCTACACAAACCATATGTATCATTATCAAATCATGTTATACTCTTTCTACCACATCATCGTCACCATATGAGGTTCATCTAGTTTGTGAAGCCATGAAAAAGAAGTATAAGGTGGATGAAGTTTACACAATAGCTTCATACTTCTTATATTTCTTCTCATAGCTTCTCAAACTAGATAAAGTTTGTTGCTGTTTTTATTTATTGAGTCCTACAAATACCATGAATATTATCAATATGTGAAACTGCAGGCTTAATTGTCAATAACACAACATGAAACATCAACATAGAACAACATACAACTAGAAAAGAACAATAAACTATCTAACAAGAATAAAATTATAAGAAAATCATGTGAAACATAACAATAACATACACAAAAAAGAGAGAATAAGGAAAAAGAAGAATACCTTTATATAAGAAGAATAAGATTGACGATTATAGTGTAGAATAAGAATGCTAATGATGAAGAAGAAGAGAAAAATTGGTTCTAGGGTTTTGTTGTGAAAGATACGGCACTAATGTTAAAGAGCGAGTGTAAATTCTCTTATATATAAATATACTCACAACTGTTTACAACACCAACCATGGTGATATATATAAATGTGTCACAACGGTGGAATACAAGAACCATAGTCATAACCATTTAATTTTTTATTTAAAAATATATAAAAAGAAAAGGTGCGCCTTAACATTAAAGGAATAATATATATATAAGGCCGCTGAGATTCAAACCCATTAAATCTTTATGGTATCACCATGGTTGGCTTCTCAACCGTTGTTATATACAAATAATTCTTAATTAAAAAACAAAAATAATACGGTAGCGCCTTAGTTTAGAGATGTAACCACGGTGTAGGGAAGAACCGTGGTGACCATGGCGTTGTTGTTTATGCATTTTGTAGTAGTGAATGAATAGGGTGGCATGAGAGTTACTGTACTAATAAATTTGACAAGTCTATCCAGGTCACCTTCATACTTGAATAAATCATGCACCCACATAGCCTAGAATTGCTTTAGAATTTCAACCGTGTCTCTTTTAGTGGCGCCCAATTTGTATGGGTGATAACCCATAATTGAGGTGGCACTACTATAAAATATACCTTTCATAACATGTTATTACCTCGAATGTTCAATCAACCAAAGTAATAGGTGATATTTAGGTGTCTGCATTTTTTTTATTAAAATACTTTTCACTACGATCTATAATAACAACCTTGGTGAAAAGTAGGAAGATGTCACTTTTAACCACGGTTGGAAAATGGTGTCTGATCATGGATTCAAATTCCAGTACCAACATTTATGGTTTTTTACTTATTTTTAAGCCACTTTTTACCACAGTTTGAACTCCAACCATAATGAAAAGTGGCAGCTGGTCATGGGCTTGTTAGCACTAACATTTTTTATTTATTACTTCTTTTCAAGCCATTTTTCACTTCTGTTGGAATTCCAACCGTGGTGAAAAGTAGAGACTTCTTATTTTGTCTTATATATATATATATATATATATATATATATATATATATATATATATATATATATATATATATATATATATATATATATATATATATATATATATATATATATATATATATATATATATATATATATATATATATATATATATATATATATATATATATATATTGCTCTTAGTTTATTCACCTTTTCCCTAGACGTACTTAGCAAACTTCATCTTCTGCCTCCAAACATCTTCCATTTATGAAACAATATTCCTTCACTAAAACAAACTTGAAAACATCATTTCTTCCATAAACGAAAATAAAAAACATTTCTTCCATTAACGAGTTTAAGAACTCCATCATCTTTTCTCCAAATTGAACGAGGCATGGAAAACATGGATTTAACTTAACAACATTAATTATTGTTGTGTCAGGTAAAATGTTCTTGTTTAATGATTCTATTTATTTATTTCATTGTTGTTATTGTTGTCGTTCTTGTTGTTGTTGTTGTTGTTCTTGTTTTTGTTGTTTGTGTTGTTGTTCTTGTTGTTTTTGTTATTGTTCTTGTTGGTCTTATTGTTTTTTTGTTGTTATTGTTGTTGTTGTTATTGTTTTTCTTGATATTGTTGTTGTTTTTGTTGTTCTTGTTGTTATAGTTCTTGTTGTTATTTTTGTTATTTTTGTTGTTGTGTTAAAAATATTTAATAATATATATTGTGATGAAAGTTATCAATGTAACATGTGGCAAAAATGAAAAATGTTGACTAACCTTTCACTACGGTTGTTTATTACAATCGTGGTTATATTTAGCTTTCTTTTCAGTTTATTGCCATCGCCAATAGATTGTGGTTGTAAATAGCCTACTTACAACCACACTCTACCTCACCACGGTTGCTCAACCGTGATTATAGGACTTTCACAATCATGATTATAGGTGTTTTCATAGTAGTGTGGGGTCATTGATCTAACAAAAAGGAAAATGATACATCCCATCTTCCTTATATATGACTTCCTAGCATTGGGCATTAACCCTTACCCCTAGAAATTTGTCCTTACAACCTTTATAGTTCGACATGTAAGAGGAATAGATGGTCTTCCCGTGCATGGCCTTCACAAAAACCTAACCTCCTTTGTACACTCTTCTAGACTCATTAAAAAAGAAAAAAAAAGATTCCAATGGTGTGCATAATATTGAGAACCAAAGAGAGTACCTCGAACGCCCTGGAAAATTCCCAACTATTAGGATGAAGTTGGGAAAGAGAGACATTTAGGGTATTTAGAAGCTCATAATAGAAAATAATGACCGAGATACCCATATCAAAATCTTCAATAACATTGGGGTATAAGTAGAAATACCCATCAGGCAAGCAAAGTAGTCGTTGCATACAAACCTTCTTATTTAGGATACAAGTTTCCAAGATAATATTGGCTCATCACCAGTATTATACAATTCCAAACGACCTCAAAAGTTTTGCACTCAAGGATCATTAAGGAAACGCGATTTTTAACTCATAACATTTCCATTAATAGAGCTATAGAGACAGTCCATGATGATCTCGACCAAACCTGGGGAAGAAGACATTGATTTAGTGCCACTATCCTTAGAAGTGCTATCAAATAGAATGTCTTACACCTCTTTCCCCACAAACTCCCAATCCTCATTTCCTGTAGCGCATCTAGACACTTTAACACACTATTTCCATAGTGCATGCCTCTCAGAGACATTTTTAGGGTAAATTACCATTCCACTATAATCACACTCAGGAATCAGAACCATTGAAATTGTTAGGCGATGTATGAAAAGGAAGGGAAAGCAAACACATTACCAAGATTAGGAAGAAAGAATGGAAGCCTTGAGGAGAATAGATTTCTATACGGGGAAATGGTAAGTATGGAGAGAGACAGAGGGGTGGAGGGAGACAGAGGGAGGGAAAAAGAGGGGATGGTTGTGCTTCTTAAAAAATTAAGAATTATGTGGGAGAAAATACATCTATTTAAACAAAGCCTTGGGTACATGAAGGGTCTTCTAGGCAAAAGGATAAAAAGCTCTGGTAGTAAAGTGAAACGAGGACAACATGAGAGTTATAAGTCTTAAAAAAAGTAATCATGAGACATTAAGTCACTTCCTGAAGCACAAAAGACCAAGAGCTCAATGATGGTAATAGGTCAACTAAAGTGGTTTGGAGTTAGAGAATAATCATGTGTTTTCCTCAATCTAGAAGACCTTAATCTTAAGCATCCCCCCCCCCCTCCTCGAGGACCTCATGTGTGATGGGATGGTTCTAGATCCATTGTGAAGGACACTACAGGTAGAGCAGAGTCTATGAGCTCATCTGAGACAGTTAAGAGAGAAGTTATGAGTAGTAGAAGCAATAAGGAACATTGAAATCGAATAAAAACATCATACCCAAGTTGTTCTTGATGGGAAGAGAAATAGGATTAGAGAATTTACCATAGTGGTAAATAAGAGGTTTAATTTTCTTGGGAATAATATGGACTTTGTGTTGATAATGTTAACAATAAAGGACTTAATGTTGTTCCTTAGGCTCATCCTATTTGTTACAAAATTCTTGGTGGACTTGTCTTCTATAAGTATATAACATTTTGGGAAATTGTAAGGGTTGGATTTGTACTTTGATCAAGTAACATGATATAATTTGCTCGAATGACTTCACCTTTAAGAACTTTTCTTCTCTGGGCCTCATGCTTATGATGATGTGTACATCTAAGAAAATTGCAATGGTTGGAACATGTTTCATGATCAGAATGATAGTCAACATGAAAAACATAATCAAATTAACATGGTAGGTTCTCCTATAGGCATCTCTCCCCTCTGGGCCTCATGCTTTGGAGGGGTGTACATCACATAAATTGAAAGTGGGTCAGGTTAGGGTTAATGGTCAAACCAAACACGGCCTATTTCCGGGAGCACGATAATAGCAACCCTAGGCAGAATGGCAGAGGACGTCAATATATTCCAATATGTCCCCCCGGTGTATTAGTTACAAAATGAAGGGTCATGAATGTCCATTATGCAAATTAACAACATTCAAAGCCCTCGACTCGAATCCAATAACGAAGAGTTATTATAAAAAGGGTGTACAACAATAAGGAGAAGACATACTCAATTTCCTAAAGAATAGTTAACCATTATGACTCTATATGACTTGCATCAAAGAAGTCATCACTTAGTGTTCCTGCACACACACACACACACACACACACACACACACACACACACACACACACACACACACACACACACACACACACACACACACACACACACACACACACACACATATATATAATGCAATAAAGTTCCATTCTTACCAGATCCTTCTCAAGCAACAAAGGTAACTACTATAATGATCCCAAGAGATCTCCACTTTAAAGCACATCCAACGACCATCTACAAAGGATGACGAGAAAATAGCTAGTTCATAATTCTTTTCCCTCTATATATAGAGTCGGTGTTGTCACGGCTAAAGAAATTATAGAGTCGCCACCATCTTTTATTTTTCCTAAGGACGGGGGAAATAAGAGGAAAACCCTAAATTGAAAGGATAATGGGTTCAATAGTCAGTTAAGGTGTTAGCCACCCCTCACTTCTGCTGTACTCAACGGGAACCTTATTTAGTTTAAGGGTTAGGGTGTGTTTATAAGGGAAAGCTTTCCTAATTAATTTATTTACAAAGAAAGGGGAATTGTACATGTTAATAGTTAGTGTACTCGCCTTGGTCTTGCAACCGTGTGCCTAAATACCTTCATTAAGATATGAGAGAAATAAGAGTCCTATGTAGTTCGGCTAAAGTTTGATTAGCTGGTTTTAGTTTCTGAAAATGTGTTTAATCTTGAGTTAGATGCACAGGGGCATGAAGATTGATTTGTTATCACATGGGGAGACAAGAGTTTGATTATCACATGGAGCGGGAAAAAAACAAGGTTGAGTGTGTTTAATTGATTTTAAGTGTTTTGAAAGTGTTTTTGATCTTTTTGATTTTTTTTGTTAGTTGTTAATAATTTATGTATGGGGCATGGATTATTTACGAGCTTTGAATTATATACAAGGATGTCAAAATAATTATTCACAAGAAGCAATTTAATAGCATTATTTTAGTGTTTTTTATTTTTACTAAAACTAAACTAGAAAGATAAGAAAATTAACTAATAAAAAATGAACTAATTAAAATCTCTATTTTTGTGATTTTTTTAATGAAAAAATGCATAAAGTTAAATACAAATTTTGCAAGTTCGCATCAGTTGTTCAACTTTCACAATTTGTTACCTTCTCGATTATTGGAGTAAGTAACTGTAGTCAAGCGTGAAGATCTATCGTGTTTTGAGTCAACCCCACACAACTACAATCTCAATTCCTAATGATCTGTCATGTTTTGATTTTTATTTACAAGAAATATGGTTGGATCCAAGGCTACAAGATTCACCACTGCAAGGAAAGTTGTTGATGCTGCCTCAACAACACATAATCATCCGTCTCTTCCTCTGCCACTAAATGTTATAGATCTTGTAGCAATAATTTCTTCACATCTTGATATAATCTTAGCTTCACAAGTGGTCAGATCATTTCTGGAAAATCTAAGAGGGATCATCTAAAAGAAAAAGGAAAGTTTTCGATCGTATATCGATCGATTTACTAAAGTTTCGATTAAAGTAGATGGTGCTCAGGAAGGCATGTGGTGCTGGATATTTGATAACGATCTTCTGAGTGATCATCTGTTTAGGAAAAAGTTGGGGAACACGAAGGTAAAATATGTTTAAAAAATGTTTACCATGGCCTAACCTTTTGTGCTTTTAGAATAAAAATTGACCGCATATTTTGACAACCACATGTCCAGCAAATTTCATTTTGGTCGCCCATTTGGAAAATAATCTCATGGCTTCGAGATGACTCGGACAGAAACATGCCAGGGAAGTATGAAAGATAGACCCCTCCGACAGTCTCTCGAGAGAGCATCTATTAAGAGTGTGTAAACACTGAATTCTGAAAAACTAAAAGTCTCAACCGTCCATACCCCATCAAGGAAAACTTCTGATTAGATAGATCAAAATAATATCGATTACATAAAATTCATGGCCATAACATTGATAACTGCATCCAGCTGAAGGATTCCATCGGGGAATTAATAAAGAGAGGTTAGATGGCTGAATACTTAAAGGGAGGAAAGCGATAAAGAGAAGAATATCCTAGGGGTAATTCCCCCATAAAGGTTGCCACAGTTAGAGGCGAGGATAACAAAGAGGCTATCAAAGGAAAATGCCTCTATATTATTGCCATTATGGGGGAGCACCTCGGGTAAATCTCCCTTCCAAAGGGACCATGAAGAGTAAGATTGCATAAATAATGGTTGTCTACTATAAAAATGGAAACACATATGTAAAAATTCTCGACCGTTCTATGTTGGGATTCTGAGATTCAGAAAAAATTGGAGGTATTCCAAATGAGGTTTTCTCCTCGTGATCATCACCATGATTAGGAAATTTGATGTGTCTCAGATCCTCATTAATGAAGGCAACTCTTGTGAAATTATGTACTTTGAGCTATTTGATAAGATGTACCTAGAGTGAAACAAATTGTTAGTGCACAAAGGCTCAAACCTCCAAGCATTTAACTGGACTACAACCCACCCCTGGGGATATATGGAACTAATAGTTTTTGTATGTAGTGGAGAAGACATTCGGGCAATAAATTCTCCATTTCTTGTTGTTCCTTACAGGATCGTATAAAATTGCATCTTGGGGCGAACTTTCACGACTATGCTAGACGTTGTTGCCTCTATAGTCCATCTCAAACTTAAATACCATAACCTAAAAGAGGAACCGGACACCGTCAATGTTTATTTGGAAGAAGCGAAGATAATATATCAAGCTCTTTAAAAAGATCAGGGAGGAGACATGACCAGTGGTTTTTACACAAGAATTTTTCATTTATTTTAGTCATTGTTTCTTTTAATTGACTAGTGTTTTATTCCATTTTACCATATTTTATGCTTTGGTTTGGTATTTTAGTGTTTTTAGGAATGAAAGAATGAAACAGGACAAATCGGGGAAGAAAAGTGAAGAATTCAGATGTTCAGAAAGAAATGCTTCAGGAGCCCTGACACGGGTGGTCATGTCACCTGACACGGGCTGTATCAGGGGGAGAATTTGGAAAGAACTGAAGATTGGAGCAAGGCAGAAGCGACACGGGCGCTCGTGTCACACGACATAGCCCGTGTCAAAGTAGCTGAAGCATGTGTTTTTGGAGGAAGGATCACATGCGCTGACACGGGTGCCCGTGTCACACGATATGGCCCGTGTCAATTAAGTTGGACGAAGAGGTTGAAAGGAGCAGACCACAGATGCTGACACGGGTGCCCGTGTCCAGTGACATAGCCCGTGTCAGCTCAGGCCCTGAAAATTCTTAAGTTTGGGAATTTTTAGTGTTTTTGAACCCTGGAGGCTACTTTGGACTTTTGGTATCACCTAGGGAAAACGAGACTACCTAAACCTATTTTGTAGAGGAAAAAAGGGATGTTTTTTTACGGGAGAATAATTTCATGATAGAAGATTTTAGTCTATGTAAGTTTTCGGAGAACGGTAACCTTTCATGAGCGGAAGCAATTGAAGATCAGAGTTTGCCATCAATTTGTGTAATGTTTATCTTTATTTTTATTGAAATTTCTTTGAACATTATGTGTGGCTAAACACCCCAATGCTAGGGGTGTCCCTGATTTGCAATGTAAGAATAATGATCTCTTTGTTTTATTCAACATAAAAGTTTTATGCATCAATTTAATTGTTTAGAAGAATTTATAGTTTTACCCTATGGGACCATAGGGTTTCACTGTTATTAACACATTACAGTCGGATGGTCGTGTTAAGGTTTTCTAAATAATGATATTATAGATTATTTCACCTAGGACTAGGGGAATTCTGTGATAACCGGAATAGTTCTTGATAATTACATGCTTAACCTCAACACTAATTTGAATGGAAATTGAAATTAGGGTAGAAGTTAAAGGTTTTTCACTAAGGACTTAGGGAAAGATAATCTTAAGAATTGGTAATTGGGGTTGATGAACTTGTTGAAAAGATCAAAGAGTGAAGGTTATTTCATGGCAAATCATACACTCAACCCTAGCAGCTTTTAGCCGAACAGAAAAAGTCAAATTTTACTTTCAACCATTTAATCTTTCGCAGAGATATTTTCGAATCAAACCCTAAACTATTGTTTTTGTTTGATTGTATTAATAATAAAACTCAGTATTTCCTACGCAGTCCTCGAGATCGATATTTGGGGTAAAACCCATTATTACTACATCGGTGAAAATAGTACACTTGCTATTTTTCCGATCATGTTTTTGGCGCCATTGCCGGGGGCTGCCAAAATACTGAGTTTCATTGAATATTCAATTGAAATTTTATTGCTCTATAATTAAAATTTTATTTTTCAGTTATTTTTGTTTATTATTATATTTGCACTAATATTTTATGCGAGGTAAGATCTCAGTTAAACTTCTTTTTGACGCAGAGATCGAAAGAACTTTTCATGCAAGACGAAGACAAGCTACACTAGTCAGACTAGCTTCCAAGGAAGATATTGCCTCAAATCACTCAGAGCACCAAGACACAAATTCTGAACACCAAGAGACATAGTCAAATTCAGAAACTGAAAACATGGGCGAAAACCCACCTGAGAGACTACTTGGTGACTATGGTGGAAGGAATGCACAGGCTAGTAGACTCACTATTGTAAACCACCCGGTGAATGTTCCAAATTTTCAGTTGCATCCTAGTACTATCACTTAACTTGAGAGAAGGTCATTTTCGGGAAGGTGAATGAAGATGCTAATATTCATTTACAGATATTTCTTACCATGAGCACCACTTTGAAGATAAATGGTCATACCGAGGAACAAAATAAATTGAGAATGTTCCCCTTCACGTTGGCTGACAATGCTGAAGAATGGTTCTTTTCTCTTATGGCTGATAGTATAACAACTTGGGAAGAAATGGAAACTGCTTTTTTGAAGGAACATTTTCCAATCGCAGTGTTCATAAGAAAAAGGTATGATATACTGAATTTCAATCAAAAAGAGGGAGAATCATTGAGAGATGCCTATAAAAGGTTCAAAAGACTCCTAGTGGTCTTCCCGAATCATAATCTGGACCAGGCTGATCAAATGCAAACGTTTATAAATGGTCTTAGATTCAAGACAAAGCAGCTGATAGACACAGCAGCTGGTGGCTCATCAAATTTCTTAACAGCCATTGGTGTAAAGAAGATAATCAAAGCAATTGCTGCAAATGAGCATTTGGAGTTATATGACAGGTTTGCCAGTAAGTCTGAAGGAGTCATTGATTTAAAGTTGGAGCCCAACAGACCATTAAAAATTGAAGAAATAATTGTTGTAGAGGTAGACAAGAAGCTGAAAGAGCTGAAGTTAGGTACTCATCAAGTTGCCAAAGTTCAACAAGCACAAATTATTGTATGTGAAATATGTAATGGGCCACACAATATTATGCACTGTTTAGCTTTTCCATAACAAATTAAAGATATTAAGTTCTTAAAGCAGAATAATCTATATTCGAACACCTACAATACTGGGTGGAAGAATCATCCGAACTTCTCCTAGAAAGATAAGCAACAACAAGCTCCTCAAAAGGCAGAGTGGGAGGTGGCTATTGAAAAAATGTCTGCCCAAGCCTCTCAATTTCAAGAAAAGACAAGGAGTAATTACAGGAACACCACAACTGCAATAACAAATTTGGAGGTTCAAATGGGACAAATTGCACAACAGGTAGCGCTGCGAGCACAAGAAAGTCAGAAAAGTCATGAGAATGTGAATGCTGTTAAAACAAGGAGTGAGAAAGTTGATAGAGAAAAAAATATGAGGTGAAGTTTGATGACAATATCATAGAAGTGGAGCTGGAAGTGAGAGAACTGGAACAAACAAGAAGAAGTGGTATCGCTTGTAAAACCAGTTGAAGAGAAAACTAAACCAGTGATCAAGTTGTCGTATCCATCTCGAGTGGAAAAGAAGGACACAAAAGAAAAAGATTTTGAGAAATTTGTCAAAATCTTCAAAAATTTAGAGATCCACATACCGTTCTTTGAAGCACTCGACAAAATGTCTTTGTATCAGAAATTCATGAAGGAGGTATTATCAAAAAAGAAATCAACAGGAGAGGGATAGGTATCCATTGATGAGAAATTATATACAATTGCGCCCGAGAAAAAATACCTGTCAAGTAGAGGGATCTGGGGTCAGTTGTAATACCATGCACAATAAAAGATAGAGATTTCAAGAGGGTTCTGGTTGATTCTGGCTCTAGTGTGAGTTTAATGCTATTATAGATTTTCAAGAAGCTCGGTATTGAGAAGATAAGCGGGAGTGAAACAAAATTGAAATTTGTGAATCACACCATCAAGAAGACATACGGAATAGCTGAAGATGTATTAGTGGAAATTGACAATTTTCCCATTTGATTTTCAGATCATGGACATACCGGAAGATGAAGAGACTCATATCATTCTTGGTCGACCATTTATGTTAATGAGTCGATGCAATTTTGATATCAAGACAGGTAATCTGACACTGAAATCATTTGATGAGGAGATAACCTTGAAGGTGTTGGAAATCTGGAAGTAAGGTGTAGGTGGAAAGGATAAATATTCGTTCGGAATGATCAAAGTAGAAGGAGAAGGCAACAACTCAAAATTGCAAGCGGGAGAAGTCTCAGGAAAATCTCTCAGGTGGCACTAATAGAAATTCATAAATGCATTCAACAAGGAAAGAAGAGAAAGAAGAAGGAACACCAAGCTGAAAAGATGGAAGTTGGAAATGGCTGGAAGCACAAATGGGTTGAGACGTTTGATCTGAATGAGTTCCGGATTGCAGATGAAACAAGCAACAAGGTATGGAACAGGAAGTACCCCCCATAAGGGGATGAACCGTCAAGCCATGTGATGTTAAACAAAGCGCTTCGTGGGAGACAACCCACGCTTTTAATAATTTAGTATTTCTTTTTGTTTTATGTGCAGGTAATAAAAAGGGAGTCTTACTGGTGAGAGCTAGGAGGCTGCAGCATGTGTTGCACTAGCCTCTGTGAGTCACCTTCTCGAGCTTGTTCCAAAACATTGGGGTCAATGTTTAGTTAAAGTTTGGGGTGGTGTTTATTTTCTTCTTTTTGAAATATTACTTAGTGCTCTGCGAATTTCTATGTAAATCCACAAGTCAAAGTCCTCCAAGTTGGCCAAAAAAATATTTTGAGTCTCATAGAGTTCGAGAATAGTATATAGAGACAAAGGGATGGTTATTCATGGGTAGGAAGTTTGGAATAACGTAACAGGGATACGAGTCTAACATGTAGATTTGTACCATGGTGCTTAAATCCTGAGAAGTACTCCTAAAGTAGTTTATCCTCACAGTCTGGCATAACATAGATTCACATGCATGTATGATTGAAGGAGAAAGAAATAAATTTGGAACCAAATGATGAAAAGGGTGTTGATCCCCAAATGTCGTCTGTTGTACCTGTAACGCCCGTAATTTAAATAATTATTTAATTAAATTATTTTTAGAATATTTATGAAGATGTGTTATAATTATAATTGGATTATTTGATTAAGTGGAGAAATAATATTAGAGATATAATATTATGTGGTGAAATAATATTAGGAGTGTAATATTATTTAATGTGGGCTTATTTTGAAGGAATAGAAGTAATAAGGGGGTGTATTGGTTTTAAGCCCAATAAGGAGTTAATAGAATAATAGGGTTATTTTATTATTTGTTGTTAGAATAGAAGAAAGAAGCAGTAGAAATAATAAGGATTTGGAAGAGAACGTGCAAGCTGCTAGAGAAAGTGGAAAACAGCAAGAACGAGAATCCAACCAGAAATTGTAGAGCGACCTTAAATCCAAGGTAAGGGTGGGGTTCTGACTCTATAATTGGGTTTATGATGATTGGTATGTGGGGTTAGTGGTGATTGTTGTCTTGTTCTTGAATTGAAAATATATGATTGTTGTGTGATGAGAATCAATGAATTTTTGGATGAATAATGACATCTTGATGTTTTTTAATTGCTGTAGAATTATAAGGTAATTATGGGTGATGAATTTTCATGATTAGATTAAATTTTATGGCTTTAGGCATGAATCCCGTAGCGAGATGCAGCGATGAAAAACGCAGAAAGTAGCAGTTCTGATGTTAGAATTATGTTGTTAGAAGTTGCGTCATATTAGCAAAAAGTAGCAGTTCTGTTGTTAGAATTATGTTGTTAGAAGTTGTGTTGGATTATTAGAAAGTAGAAGTTGTGTTATTAGAAGTTGTGCTATTAGAAGTTGTGCTGTGAGAAGTTGTGCTGTCAGAAGTTGTGCTGTCAGAAGTTGTGTTGTCAGAAGTTGTGTTGTCAGAAGTTGTGTTGTTAGAAGTTGTGCTGTCAGAAGTTATGCTGTCAGAAGTTGTGCTGTTAGAAGTTGTGCTGTCAGAAGTTGTGCTGTCAGAAGTTGTGCTGTCAGAAGTTATGTTGTCAGAAGTTGTGCTGTCAGAAGTTATGTTGTCAGAAGTTATGCTGTCAGAAGTTGTGTTGTCAGAAAGTCGTGTTGTCATAAGTGGTGATGTCAGAAGTTGTGTTGTCAGAAGTTATGTTGTCAGAAGGTATGCTGTCAGAAGTTGTGTTGTCAGAAGTTGTGCTGTCAGAAGTTGTGCTGTCAGAAGTTGTGCTGTAAGAAGTTGTGTTGTCAGAAGTTGTGTTGTCAGAAGTTGTGTTGGTTAGAAGTTGTGTTATTAGAAGTTGTGATGTTAGAAGTTGTGTTGTTAGAAGTTGTGTTATTAGAAGTTGTGTTGTTAGAAGCTGTGTTATTAGAAGTTGTGTTGGTTAGAGGTTGTGATGTTAGAGGTTATACTGGTCAGAAGTTGTGTTGGCCTTTACGTTGTTTTGTGCAGAATGTGGAAGTTAGATGCTTAGAAGCTGTTGTTTGAACTATAACAGTAGGATGGTGTCGGTCTAGACGTTCGAGTTACAGAATGGCAGTGTTAATTTACTGTGGAAATTAAAATACAACTCAGTTGTTAGTGAGAAGTTATTAATAATATTGTGTGGATGATTTATAATAAATAAATGATGTTTGATGAATTATTTTGATTATTTGAGATGTTTTTGAGATGATTATTTGAGATGTTTTTGAGATGATTATTTGAGATGTGTTTTGAGATGATTATTTGAGATGTTTTTGACATGTTTTTGAGATGATTATTTGAGATGTTTTTAAGATGATTATTTGAGATGTTTTTAAGATGATTATTTGAGATGTTTTTGTGATGATTATTTGAGATGTTTTTAAGATGTTAATTTGAGACGTTTTGAGATGATTTGAGATGTTGTTAACTTGGGTGTTGTTATTACATTCATGGTTGTGTCGCATACATTGCATTTTTTGAGATGGAGCTTATGCTCGTTGAGATGGTCTGGATTGGCAAATTTTGAGATGAAGGTTATGCCTTGTTGATGCCTCTATTAATTGGAAAAATTTTGAGATGGGAGTTCTGCTCCAATGGTACCACATGCATTTGCATTGTATTGAGTCGCATTATATGATTGAATAATGAAGTGTATATTGATGTTGAGGAATGTGTATATATGTTGTAATTGTCATTGATTTTGAGATGAGAAGTGGTGATGTTGTTGATCTAATTTAATATATTAATTATCATGCACTTTATTATGTTGTTAGATATCCCACCCCTTCTGTTTGAATGTTTCCCTTATGTTGGTAACATGCAGGTAATCGAGAGTGAAGGCTGTATACCTTCATTAGTTCGAGTCAGTGTCATTGCTCTGATATGTAACACTCGGGGGGATGAACTTTTGCTGATTTTTGATTGTTGATTCTCAGTTGTTGAACCTTAAATTGTTTATTATATTATTTGAGATGTTTTGAAGTTGTTGTTTTGTTAGAGATGTTATTAAGAATTTTGCTGCGTAGATGTTGATTTATTTTCTTAAAGATGTTATGTTGATGGTTCGTCCGATGTTTGAAAAAGTGTTATATATCCACGATGAATGCAATGAATTTTGTTAGAAGAATTTGTGACGTCCCAATTCATTTGTATGATTGAAATTTTATACCTCTGATTTATCTATGTAAATTTCCGGGGTAGAATTGGGGTGTTACAAAGTTGGTATCATAGCAAAAGGTTGGTCTGACCTTGTCGTCGAGTCGCAGTTGTCTAACAATCGAGTATCGATATTTTGAGTTCTAACCATTGTTTATGTTGTAGTGATAAGTTGAGATGGTTGGAAGAGGTTAGTTTTCTTGGTCATGTGATTTCAAGTAGTGGCATTGTTGTAGATCCATCGAAGGTTGATGCTGTGCTGCAATGGGAAACTCCAAAGTCAGCTATTGATATTAGAAGCTTCTTGAGATTAGAAGGTTTATCGAAGGGTTTTCTAAGTTGTCACTTCCGTTGACTAAGTTAACTTGTAAAGGTAGAGCATTTGTATGGGATGTTCAATGCGAAGAAAGTTTTACGGAATTGAAGAAAAGGTTGACGTCGGCTCCGATTTTGACGTTGCCTAATCCAAGAGAGCCATTTTGGTGTCTTGTGATGCTTCTAAGATGGGTTTAGGAGGTGTGCTTATGCAGAATGGTAAGGCAGTTGCTTATGTGTCAAGGCAGTTAAGGACTCATGAGAGGAACTATCCTACGCATGATTTAGAACTTGCTGCAGTTGTTTTTGTGTTGAAGATTTGGAGGCATTATCTTTATGGTTCTAGATTTGAAGTGTTTAGTGGCCATAAGAGCTTAAAGTATTTATTTGGTTAGAAAGAGTTGAACATGAGGCATCGAAGATGGTTGGAATTGTTAAAGGATTATGATTTCAATTTGAATTATCATCCAGGAAAATCAAATGTTGTAGCTGATGCATTGAGTCGAAAGACTTTACATATGTCAGCAATGATGATTAAAGAGTTGGAATTGATTGAGCAGTTTAGAGACACGGGCTTAGGTGGCGAGGTTACTCCGCAAAGTGTGATGTTGCGAATTTTGAAGATTAATAATGAATTTCTAGACAGTATTAGAGAAGCTCATAAGTTGGATGTGAAACTAGTAGATTTGATGTTTGGGACTGATCAATCTTAGAATAGTGATTTTAAGCTATATGAGCAAGGTGCGTTGAGATTTCGTAACCGGATTTGTATTCCTGATGATGCTGAGATGAAGAAAGTGATACTTGAGGAGAGTCATAGAAGTAAGTTGAGTATTTATCCAGGAGCTACAAAGATGTATCGGGATTTGAAAGGTTTGTTTTGGTGGCCTGGGATGAAGAGCGATGTAGCTCGGTTTGTCTATGCATGTTTGACTTGTCAAAAGTCGAAAGTTGAACATCAGAAGCCTGCAGGATTGATGCAACCGTTGGAAGTTCTCGGATGGAAATGGGATAGCATTTCAATGGACTTTGTGACGGGGTTGCCTAATACTTTAAGAGGACATGATTCGATTTGGGTGATTGTTGATAGGCTTACGAAGTCAGCTCATTTTATTCCTATTAACATCAGTTTTCCAGTGCCGAAGTTGGCTGAGATTTATATTAGTGTGATTGTGAAGCTGCATGGTGTTCCTTTGTGCATTGTGTCAGATAGAGATCCAAAATTTACTTCTGATTTTTGGAAGAGTTTGCAAGAAGCGTTGGGTTCTAAGTTGAGGTTGAGTTCAGCGTATCATCCTCAGACAGATGGTCAGACTGAACAGACTATTCAATCATTGAAAGACTTGTTGAGGGCATGTGTTCTTGAGCAGGGAGGTTCGTGGGATACTTACCTTCCGTTGATAGAGTTCACTTATAATAACAGTTATCATTCCAGTATTGGGATGGCACCTTTTGAAGCGTTGTATGGTCGAAGATGTAGAACTCCGTTATGTTAGCATGAATCTGGTGAAATTGCAGTACTTACACATGTACTTGTTCGTGAGACTACTGAGAAGGTAAAGTTGATTCGAGAAAAGATGAAATCTTCACAAAGTATACAGAAGAGTTATCATTACAAGCGAAGGAAGGATTTAGAATTTCGAGTCGGTGATCATGTGTTTTTGAGAGTTACACATGTGACTGTTGTTGGGCGAGCGTTGAAGTCTAAGAAGCTCACTTCTCGTTTTATTAGACCGTATCAGATTTCGGAGAGAGTAGGAAATGTTGCTTATAGAGTGGCTTTATCGCCTAATCTTTCGAATTTGTATGATGTGTTTCACGTGTCGCAACTTCGGAAGTATATTTCAGATCCATCTCATGTGATTCCTATGGACGATGTGCAAGTACGGGATAATCTTACGGTGGAGACGATGCCTTTACGGATCGCGTATCGTGAAATGAAGACGCTGAGGGGAAAAGAGATTGCTTTGGTTAAAGTGGTTTGGCTAGGAGATGCTGGTGAAAGCATGACTTGGGAGTTGGAGAGCAAGATGAGAGACTCATATCCTGAATTGTTTGATTGAGGTAAATTTTCGAGGACGAAAATATTCTAAGTGGGGGAGAGTTGTAACGCCCGTAATTTAATTAATTATTTAATTAAATTATTTTTGGAATATTTATAAAGATGTGTTATAATTATAATTGGATTATTTGATTAAGTGGAGAAATAATATTAAAGATATAATATTATGTGGTGAAATAATATTAGGAGTGTAATATTATTTAATGTGGGCTTATTTTGAAGGAATAGAAGTAATAAGGGGGTGTATTGGTTTTAAGCCCAATAAGGAGTTAATATAATAATAGGGTTATTTTATTATTTGTTGTTAGAATAGAAGAAAGAAGCAGTAGAAATAATAAGGATTTGGAAGAGAACGTGCAAGCTGCTAGAGAAAGTGGAAAACGACAAGAACGAGAATCCAACCGGAAATTTTAGAGCGACCTTCAATCCAAGGTAAGGGTGGGGTTCTGACTCTATAATTGGGTTTATGATGATTGGTATGTGGGGTTAGTGGTGATTGTTGTCTTGTTCTTGAATTGAAAATATATAATTGTTGTGTGATGAGAATCGATGAATTTTTGGATGAATAATAACGTCTTGATGTTGTTTAATTGCTGTAGAATTATAAGGTAATTATGGGTGATGAATTGTCATGATTAGATTAAATATTAGGGATTTAGGTATGAATCCCGTAGCGAGATGCAGCGATGAAAAACGCAGAAAGTAGCAGTTCTTATGTTAGAATTATGTTGTTAGAAGTTGCATCATATTAGCAAAAAGTAGTAGTTCTGTTGTTAGAATTATGTTGTTAGAAGATGTGCTGGATTATTAGAAAGTAGAAGTTATGTTATTAGAAGTTGTGGTGTTAGAAGTTGTGCTATGAGAAGTTGTGCTATGAGAAGTTGTGCTGTTAGAAGTTGTGTTGTCATAAGTTGTGCTGTCAGAAGTTGTGATGTTAGAAGTTGTGTTGTCAGAAGTTGTGTTGTCCGAAGTTGTGCTGTTAGAAGTTGTGCTGTCAGAAGTTGTGCTGTCAGAAGTTGTGCTGTCAGAAGTTGTGCTGTCATAAGTTGTGCTGTCAGAAGTTGTGCTGTCAAAATTTGTGTTGTCAGAAGTTGTGCTGTCAGAAGTTATTCTGTCAGAAGTTGTGTTGTCAGAAGTTGTGTGTTGTACCCCAAAATTTGCCCTCCAATATTCCTCAAGATTTGCAAAGAAGCATGCTTCAAAATCTCCCCAAGGGTTGCACAGTTCAAGGGCCCCCTAACAGTCAAAAAACTAGGGTTTTGGTTCTGACAAAGAAAATGAAGTTTCCAAGGGTCCAATCAAGTCCCACATGCCTATAAACATGGTCAAGCATCCTCATACCAAGTTTCAAGACTTACAGTACAAAATTGCACAGTCAAAAACCCTAATTGCCCTACAGTCAACTGCAGGGGCAAAATGGTCATTTGACAGTCAAAAGTTCAAATTTTTGGTCAACATCTCATTTTGAAGCCACAAACATCATTTGATCAATTCTTGATCATGATTCTCAAAGCATGGCTCAAAAAGTCTCAAGATGCAAAAGTTTCCATATTTGGACAATTGAAAAAGTCAACTGTAACTTGACCAAGGCATAACTTCCACATGGTTTATCAGAAAAATCCCATCCAAAGCTCATTTTGAAGAGAAAGACATTTCCTACAACTCCTCTTCACACTTCAAGTCCAAGAAATGCTCTCACAAAAAGTTATCAATCTCAACATTATAGGTCATTTTCAAAAGTCAACAAAAAGGCACTTTAAGTCAAAGACCATAACTTGAGATTGGTAAATCAAAATGACATGGGACCAAAGGCAATGGTAAGAGGACTTCAAGACCTTTCCAAAATGTCCAAGAACATGATAAAAGCTTAAAAATTGAGCAAGATATGCCTTGTGGAAGTTGGGAAATTTTTGGGAATTTTGAAAAGTCAACTTTGCTTCAAATGCCTTAAAATTGCTAATGGGCCACATTTTCTTCCAAGATTCATCATCCAAAGGCTATGCACGACCATTTGGCCCAAGGGGAGTTATTTCATCATTTTTTTATTATTTATTTGAATTTTTAATCACCATTAATTCATTTAATTAAATAAAATATGAAAAAAAATACTCATCCATGCTTTTCAAATCTTTTTGTGCATAGAATACCTTCAAGATTTCGTGCACTATCCAATATGGAAAGAATCAAGGTGATTTGGTCATGATTGGCATCAAAACACATGGAAAAGATTTGAAAAAATATGCCATTAAAATCAAATATTGGATTCATGATCACAAGGGTTTTTGGACTCAAATTGCAACCCTAATCCATTGGCATACATATACTGATCACAAACCTGATGCCAGGAACCTTCAAGCTGTGCCTAAGAACCAAAATAAACTTTGCATTTTTGGCCAAAAAAGTCAAAACTGAAAACTGCCTTAGAGTACGTTTCAAAGCCAGATAACGATTCCATTGCACTCCCAAGGCATCAAGGAACCTAACTGAGTCCTTTTCCACGCTTCCAACCTCAAGAATTGGTAGATAGAAGTTGAAATTTCTCATACTTTATGCATAATCGTATTTCAATTTCTGGGCATTTTTCATACAATTTAATTGTTTTTTTACACTAATCTAATCATGCTGAAGCTAACCATGCAATTTAATTGAGTTTTCGTGTTATGTACGTGAAGTTACCATTGAAGCTTGCTAGGGTTTCAGAGTTGCAAAATTAGGGGTTTCCTCTTCAGGAAAAATCAGACCACGAGACCCACGCCATTGAAACCAGAAGCTTATGACTAATTGATTCCATGCCTCGCGATTAATTTATGATTAACAGGTTTCTAATCGCTATTTTTATGTGCAACGTTTAGTGGGGGTTTAAAACCCCCGCTATCTAACTGTTTTTTTTTCAGGGCAAAACGAATCAACGAAGAAGAAGGCATGTTGTCAACCGGCCATTGGTCTATTCAAGTTTAGCGTGTTTTTTTTTAATTAACATCATTAGCGTGTTTTGTTTTATATATTGTTTACTTTCTATCATAATAACAAAGAAAGCAAATGGCACAAGTGGTAGATGCGCTGTCCTCTGAACACTGGGACCTGGGTTCGATTCCCAGGTCCCCTCCCTTTCTCATATTATTTTCTTTTCCATATTCCTACGCAGCGCATATTCCAGGGGTTCATCATACATCCCCCATCCAAGCTTGCCACACGCCCACTGATCTCCATCCAATGGCCATGATCTGAGGAGTACCCTACGCCTTGGTCAATGAAGCCACTCACGTCCCAGAAAAGTCAATAAGGCCAGGAATTAAATGGGCCTAATTGCTGGCCAGATACCTCCAAATTGGGGTCAACACCCCCCATTGGTTTGCATTAATTTTTCTTTCTTTTTTATTCTTTTCTATTTATTTGTTTTATTTCTTTTTTTTAGTTTAATTCATAAATTAATTTTTCCTTTAACATAAAAAATAATAAAAAATCAAAAAGACAAAAATAAGAATATATTTTATTTAATGTTATTTTGTAAATAAATTGTATTAATTAATTTAGTTAATTCTAGGTTTGAATTTTAATATTTTTGTAATAAACTAAAAAAATATAGAATTAGGGTTTTATACTTTTATCCTTTTTTTTCACCATATTTAATTATTAATTATTATTTTGTAAATAAAATTTGCCATGTAAATAATTAATTAAAATTAGGTCAAACTTGAATATTTTCTTAATAAATTAAAAATAGTTAGAATTAGGGTTAATTAACTTTTCTTTTTAATTCCAATTTAATTTTCTTACTAAAAATCCATAAATACAAAAAACTCAAAAATAATTTCTTTTTTCTCATTATGTTTAATTAATTTCATAATTGTAATTTAATTTCCTTAAAAGGGTCCAACGCCCTCGCATTCCCGACTTTACTTCTTCGCGCATTTTATTCTTATTTCTTTTTTTGTGAATATAAATGTAATTGCCCAAAAGCCATGTAATAGTTTAATTAGGCATTTATTTTCCGCACTTTATTTTATTTCAAATCGGGTCTTGGATTAATTTGGCGATGTGGACCCGCGCCTTTGTAATAACGTAGGACTTTAATTCCGCATCTTTTAAACTGTTAATTAACCTGCATGAAAGAATGAATGTCAAAAATAAAAGCAACGCGTAGATCACCAATACATGACAAGATAAAAATATCTGAAAACGACACACAAATCACACACCACCCCTAGGGTACGTCTCACTGTTGCCTTGCCCCTCGAAAGGTGATCGTCGAGTAGAGGACGTCTTAGTAAGTCCTCATGTCCATGAACATGGCATGAGGGTAGCTTCTAAGGTGTCTTCCTATTGCTCCGGTGATCACCATGTCCTGAACCCTCGAATTGACCAGAATACCTCCAACAGTGGTGCTACCTACCTCTCAATGGTGGGACGGCACTACTTCAAGGACATTTACACAGACGAATTCCTTAGGGTAGGTAGACGACTCTATATACTTGCTCTAATTTCAAAACAAATCAAAAAAATACTTTTCACACCGACACCTTTTCAAAAAGCTTTCGAAAGCAACTTTTCAAACACTCTTGAGGACTGATACAAGAGACGAACTGAAATTTTCAAAGAAACTTTTTTTTTAAACCCACAGTTGAAAAGCAAACAAATCATTTTGAAAACACAAATGAGCAAGTGTCTAAGATCCCATGGATAACCATGGATAGAAAGGGTGCTAACACCTTCCCTTTTTATAATCTACCTCCTGAACCGAGAGCAATCTCTATAAGGAATTTTTCTGTGCTTTTGTCCTTTCCATTTGGAGAAAATAAAAGACGGTGGCGACTCTTGCTTCCGCGACATTTCACGAACCAGCGTTAAATGGTCAGTTCCAGATCCACCGATCACAGAACTGGCGACCCTGCTGGGGACTCTTTATAAAGTGAGGTGTACCTTAGGATTAAGATCACTGTGTTTTCAATTGCTTTGACTTGTTTGCTTTAAATTGTGGGACTGTCTTGGGAGTTCTATAGATCCTAACTCGGATCTGGGGATACCTTCTTAGAAAGTAGCAACAAGGCTGTGAGGGAACTGTGCGGGGTATACCGACATGGTTGAAACAGTCTGCTACGTTGATGTGGCACTTTGGTGTGTACCGGTAACCCTTGAGTTCAGTCAAGGAGAGTACGGGGCCTCCATGTGGTGTCATGAAGCATCAACTGACCTTAGGAACCTTAATTGAACTATCTTGGCCTCTTTAGGGTAGTGAGATAACTGACTTTGGTGCAGTCCGAGGTTGGTTGATACTCGATACTACACTCAATTGAGGGTTGCTTTCTTGGAATATTTCGGTCGCCGGTTCAGTGGCTAAATCGAAATGATGAACAATGAAAGCAATCCAGTGACATTGGGACCCTTAGAACCCGGTTACTTCTGATAGGACAGGTTGAGCCCACAAACTTCAAGAGGGTAATACCCAGACCCCATGCTGGCCTAAACTCTAAGGGCTCTTTTGTGTGACTTGTGTGCCTTCGTACTTGACTATTTGCATGCTTGTTATCTGACACTTGAATTTCTTGCAGGTTGTGTTTATAGTCCTTAATTGGGACTCATAACAGGGTTTACCTACATTACCCCATGCATACCATACCATCATACCATTGCATACATCCTGCATAAAGACTAATCCATTTTAAGGATCTCAAGGGTCTGTGATGCAGGTCATGATGAACCAACTATCTAGCAAGGGGCACAAGGATTTATTTTCCTCTAGCCAAGGTTGTCAGGGGCTATGACCCACTTGATATGGTGAGCTTTGACACTTGAAGAAAGTTCCCTGAGTCAAGGTTGTCAGGGGCTATGACCCACTGGATATGGTGAGCCTTTGACCCTCGAAGAAGGACTCTCAACAACATGAAGTTCCTTCAATCAAGCTACCGGATTCAAAATCTAACAATTTGTCTTGTTTACCCCGAGAGGTCCTTGAAAACATTACATGCATATCATACATATCATTGCATAACAGGTATCTTTGTTGCAGGTCACTTACCTTTCTCGCTGTTTATTTCAGCAATGGCTTTCCAACCAGACAACCAGGACCTTCTTGCTCAAGAGACTCGGTTCGGGGAAATCCTCCTGAATCTATCCAAGGGGCAGGAGGAGCTGAGAACACTTCTCATGGAGACTTTGGTCAGGAACAGCGCTGAGGATGAACGGCTGAAACATCTGCAAGCTGAAGCGGATGCAATGAGAGCCCAGATGCTGGGGCAGGTGACTATCATCCAAGACTTAGTTCAAAGACAAGAAGAGCTCAGAGTTCTCGTCAACCAACTGCTCCAGAGTAACCAACTGGGGCAAACGTCTAAGGGTAAAGGGCCAGTCATTGTTCAACCACCTTTGAGACAAGGAGATAAGGGGAGAGCTCCTCAGATGGCTTCAGGGTCACAAACTCAGCAGCAACTTCACCAGCTTCAGCCAGACAAGCCCAGGAGGCAATTCACCCAGCTCAACATGTCGCTGTTTCAAGCTTTACAACGCCTGTTGAGGTTGAACCTGATCACATTAAGGGCTCATCCCCGGAACCCCAACACAGCATCTCCTATCTATGATCCCAATAAAAGGTGTGCCTACCACTCTGCCAGTCCAGGACATGATACAAATGAGTGTTGGGCTCTGAAGAACAAGATCCAGGACCTGATTGATGAAGGAGCATTGGAGTTCACACAAGATGGTCAGGCTGAGTTTTTCTACCATCCCTCCAAGGCTCACCATTTGAAGTAACAAGCCCTAAGATGAAAAGACTTTTGTTCATTAGGATTTTCAAGTTGTAACTTTCTTTTGTTCAAACATTTATTCACGTTAAACGTTGTTATTCCATTAATGCATCACATACGTCTGTTTTGAAGCAATATATTCGTATTCACTATACGCAAATTATTTTCATATTTTTTCTGATGATCAACGCTCGATTAATAATTCTAAGCCTCTTGAGGGAGGATGACGAAAACGATACCACAATCTACAGTATGCTTTTGAACAGACCCCGCTGATGAGGTACAGGCATTGTTTCAATTCTTAAACACTGGAGTTATAAGGAAGATAATCCCTCGTCAACCCCTCTGAGCCAAAGAAGTAGGAGTTTTTCTTTTCGAAAATTAAAACCCTTTATCATAACCTGGGGCAGGGTAGTTCTCTCAGTTGATCCAAGTGCATAACAAATGGCACCAAAGAAGTCCTTCCGAGACAAAAGACAGCGATGGTTCAGAATAATCATGATGACAGGCAGTCATTATCAAAAAATAATAATAATAAAAGCCCAATAAGTGAAAACCTATGAAGGAGACTTACGAAACGGGGCATCCCGCTGACTGTAATCACCAAAAGAAAAACAGTTCAGACAAAAAACAGGGATAACAAAATAAAAAAAGAAAGAGGTCCTACAAACCCTCAACAAAAAAGGAAATGACTGCCTATTCAAAATCAATTGTCAACATCCGAACCATCACTGAAAACCAGAGCAAAGACTCAAACAAGGTCTAATGTATGATCAACTGAGTTTAGGTTTGGAGAACATCACGAAGAGCGGGTGGGTACAAATAATTTGAGCCTTTATCCTTTGTTTCTTAAACCGTGAACCAAGGCCATGTTATAACCCTTAAAAGTCCTAGCTGAAGCATGGGTTAGTTCGAAAGCATACTGTTACGAAAGGTATCCTGACTCCTTAAGGCCTACGGTAAATACGGAGTTGACATCACGTTTTACAAACATTCGCTTATTTTATGAAAAAGAATGCATTTTCAAAATCTTCAAGACAGACATAAGCTTTGCATTTTTTATATAACATCGTTTGCATATGACTATTTGTTTGAACAGCAGGGAAATTCGCACAATGAATACATAGTGAACAAAAGCACTTCCAATCAAGGGGCACGACATGATCATGGGCTACCATCTGGGGCAGTTAAGTCAAGATTCGGAGAATCTCTCAAAGGCCAAATAGCCTGGGGCAAATCTCCGCCTGAGTCACTTGGGGCATTCCAGCAATGAATCTTGCCTGATTAAACATCTTCTGGTGGCATGACAAAACACTTCTAACAGGGGCAACTCCCTACATTCTGAGAGCGTGGACATAGTCGAAAAGAATACTACGCGTAATCAAAGACCCGCTAGGTTGACACACCTAGGCAAAAATAAGGGCTTCCCGGCGAACCAAAAGGGTTCGGGCAAAATGAAGGGATGAAATGAAAAAAATCTGTACACCCGGCAAGTCGAAAACCTGAAAAGGCGGCTTGGGCAAAAATGGGTATCCCGGTGGACTGAAAACCTGAAAGGGCGGTCCAGGAAAAAGTTAGGGATAAAAGCGTACGACTATGTCCTGTCATCTTGTCACCTGCCTACCAGAAGAAGGTTGGTCCATCAACAACTATCAGCACCTCACAGGTCTTCCTCTCCCACCTCAGAAACAGGGGCAATGATGAGTTGCCCAAACAATCTAATTGCTCTGTCAACCAAAGTACCAAGGAAAGGTTAATACAAAGATGATTACCATATACCTTTACAAATTCCAGATCATGGGTTAATATCTGAAACCAAACAGGATAATCATCCACTTAATCATCATCAGGCAACCCTACACCGGTTCCTTCTCAACTTTCAGACAAAGTCTTACACGGACTCATCCACAGGAAACCCTACACCGGTTCCTTTTCTTTCAGAAAAAGTCTTACACGGACTCACCCTCCACAAGTAACCTTACCTCGGTTCCTCCAGAAGTCTTACACGGACTTATCTCAAGGTAACCCTACACCGGTTCCTCAAGAAGTTTTACACGAACTTACCTTGCAGTAACCTTACCCCGGTTCCTCCAGAAAGCAAATGGCACAAGTGGTAGATGCGTTGTCCTCTGAACACTGGGACCTGGGTTCGATTCCCAGGTCCCCTCCCTTTCTCATATTATTTTCTTTTCCATATTCCTACGCAGCGCATATTCCAGGGGTTCATCATACATCCCCCATCCAAGCTTGCCACGCGCCCACTGATCTCCATCCAATGGCCATGATCTGAGGAGTACCCTACGCCTTGGTCAATGAAGCCACTCACGTCCCAGAAAAGTCAACAAGGCCAGGAATTAAATGGGCCTAATTGCTGGCCAGATACCTCCAAATTGGGGTCAACACCCCCCATTGGTTTGCATTAATTTTTCTTTCTTTTTTATTCTTTTCTATTTATTTGTTTTATTTCTTTTTTTTAGTTTAATTCATAAATTAATTTTTCCTTTAACATAAAAAATAATAAAAAATCAAAAAGACAAAAATAAGAATATATTTTATTTAATGTTATTTTGTAAATAAATTGTATTAATTAATTTAGTTAATTCTAGGTTTGAATTTTAATATTTTTGTAATAAACTAAAAAAATATAGAATTAGGGTTTTATACTTTTATCCTTTTTTTTTCACCATATTTAATTATTAATTATTATTTTTTAAATAAAATTTGCCATGTAAATAATTAATTAAAATTAGGTCAAACTTGAATATTTTCTTAATAAATTAAAAATAGTTAGAATTAGGGTTAATTAACTTTTCTTTTTAATTCCAATTTAATTTTCTTACTAAAAATCCATAAATACAAAAAACTCAAAAATAATTTCTTTTTTCTCATTAAGTTTAATTAATTTCATAATTGTAATTTAATTTCCTTAAAAGGGTCCAACGCCCTCGCATTCCCGACTTTACTTCTTCGCGCATTTTATTCTTATTTCTTTTTTTGTGAATATAAATGTAATTGCCCAAAAGCCATGTAATAGTTTAATTAGGCATTTATTTTCCGCACTTTATTTTATTTCAAATCGAGTCTTGGATTAATTTGGCGATGTGGACCCGCGCCTTTGTAATAACGTAGGACTTTAATTCCACATCTTTTAAACTGTTAATTAACCTGCATGAAAGAATGAATGTCAAAAATAAAAGCAACGCGTAGATCACCAATACATGACAAGACAAAAATATCTGAAAACGACACACAAATCACACACCACCCCTAGGGTACGTCTCACTGTTGCCTTGCCCCTCGAAAGGTGATCGTCGAGTAGAGGACGTCTTAGTAAGTCCTCATGTCCATGAACATGGCATGAGGGTAGCTTCTAAGGTGTCTTCCTATTGCTCCGGTGATCACCATGTCCCGAACCCTCGAATTGACCCGAATACCTCCAACAGTGGTGCTACCTACCTCTCAATGGTGGGATGGCACTACTTCAAGGACATTTACACAGACGAATTCCTTAGGGTAGGTAGACGACTCTAGATACTTGCTCTAATTTCAAAACAAATCAAAAAAATACTTTTCACACCGACACCTTTTCAAAAAGCTTTCGAAAGCAACTTTTCAAACACTCTTGAGGACTGATACAAGAGTCGAACTGAAATTTTCAAAGAAACTTTTTTTTAAACCCACAGTTGAAAAGCAAACAAACCATTTTGAAAACACAAATGAGCAAGTATCTAAGAGCCCATGGATAACCATGGATAGAAAGGGTGCTAACACCTTCCCTTTCTATAATCTACCTCCCGAACCGAGAGCAATCTCTATAAGGAATTTTTCTGTGCTTTTGTCCTTTCCATTTGGAGAAAATAAAAGACGGTGGCGACTCTTGCTTCCGCGACATTTCGCGAACCAGCATTAAACGGTCAGTTCCAGATCCACCGATCACATTGTGCTTTCAGAAGTTGTGCTGTCAGAAGTTGTGCTGTCAAAAGTTATGCTGTCAGAAGTTGTGCTGTCAGAAGTTGTGCTCTCAGAAGTTGTGATGTCAGAAGTTGTGCTGTCAGAAGTTATGCTGTCAGAAGTTGTGTTGTCAGAAGTTGTGTTGGTTAGAAGTTGTGTTATTAGAAGTTGTGATGTTAGAAGTTGTGCTGTTAGAAGCTGTGTTATTAGAAGTTGTGTTGTTAGAAGATGTGTTATTAGAAGTTGTGTCGGTTAGAGTTTGTGATGTTAGAGGTTATGCTGGTAAGAAGTTGTGTTGGCCTTTACGTTGTTTTGTGCAGAATGTAGAAGTTAGATGCTTAGAAGCTGTTGTTTGAACTATTACAGTATAATGGTGTCGGTCTTGACGTTAGAGTTACAGAATGACAGTGTTGATTTACTGTGGAAATTAAAATACAGCTGTGTTATTAGTGATAAGTTATTAATAATATTATGTGGATGATTTATAATAAATAAATGATGTTTGATGAATTATTTTGATTATTTGAGATGTTTTTGAGATGATTATTTGAGATGTTTTTGAGATGATTATTTGAGATGTGTTTTAGGATGATGTTTTTGAGATGATTATTTGAGATGTTTTTGAGATGATTATTTGAGATGTTTTTGAGATGATTATTTGAGATGTTTTTGAGATGATTATTTTAGATGTTAATTTGAGATGTTTTGAGATAATTTGAGATGTTGTTAACTTGGGTGTTGTTATTACATTCATGGTTGTGTCGCATACATTGCATTTTTTGAGATGGAGCTTCTGCTCGTTGAGATGGCCTGGATTGGAAAATTTTGAGATGAAGGCTATGCCTTGTTGATGCCTCTATTAATTGGCAAATTTTTGAGATGGGAGTTCTGCTCCAATGGTACCACATGAATTTGCATTGTATTGAGTCGCATTATATGATTGAATAATGAAGTGTATTTTAATGTTGAGGAATGTGTATATATGTTGTAATTGTCGTTGATTTTGAGATGAGAAGTGGTGATGTTGTTGATCTAATTTAATATATTAATTATCACGTGTTTTATTATATTGTTAGATATCTCACCCCTCCCGTTTGAATGTTGCCCTTATGTTGGTAACGTGCAGGTAATTGAGAGTGAAGGTTGTATACCATCAGTAGTTCGAGTCGGTGTCATTGCTCTGATATGTAACACTCGAGGGGATGAATGTTTGCTGTTTTTTGATTGTTGATTCTCAGTTGTTGAACCTTAAATTGTTTATTATATTATTTGAGATGTTTCAAAGTTGTTGTTTTGTTAGAGATGTTATTAAGAATTCCGCTGCGTAGATGTTGATTTATTTGATTAAAGATGTTATGTTGATGGTTCGTTCGATGTTTGAAAAAGTGTTATATATCCACGATGAATGCAATGAATTTTGTTAGAAGAATTTGTGACGTCCCGATTCATTTGTATGATTGAGATTTTATAACTCTGATTTAGCTATGTAAATTTCCGGGGTAGAATTGGGGTGTTACAAAGTTGGTATGAGAGTAAAAGGTTGGTCTAACCTTGTCGTCGAGTCGCAGTTGTCTAACAATCGAGTATTGTTATTTTGAGTTCTAACCGTTGTTTATGTTGTAGTGAGAACTTGAGATGGTTGGAAGAGGTTAGTTTTCTTGGTCATGTGATTTCAGGTAGTGGCATTGTTGTAGATCCATCGAAGGTTGATGCTGTGTTGCAATGGGAAACTCCAAAGTCAGCTATTGAGATTAGAAGCTTATTGGGATTAGCTGGTTATTATAGAAGGTTTATCGACGGGTTTTCTAAGTTGTCACTTCTGTTGACTAAGTTGACTTGTAAATGTAAAGCATTTGTATGGGATGTTCAATGCGAAGAAAGTTTTACGGAATTGAAGAAAAGGTTGACGTCGACTCCGATTTTAACGTTGCCTAATCTAGGAGAGCCTTTTGTGGTGTATTGTGATGCTTCTAAAATGGGTTTAGGAGGTGTGCTTATGCAGAATGGTAAGGTAGTTGCTTATGCGTCAAGGCAGTTAAGGACTCATGAGAAGAAATATCCTACGCATGATTTAGAACTTGCTGCAGTTGTTTTTGTGTTGAAGATTTGGAGGCATTATCTTTATGGTTCTAGATTTGAAGTGTTTAGTGACCATAAGAGCTTAAAGTATTTATTTGATCAGAAAGAGTTGAACATGAGGCAACGAAGATGGTTGGAATTGTTAAAGGAATAGATTTCAGTTTGAATTATCATCCAGGAAAAGCGAATGTGGTAGTTGATGCATTGAGTCAAAAGACTTTACATATGTCAGCAATGATGATTAAAGAGTTGGAATTGATTGAGAAGTTCAGAGACACGGGCTTAGGTGGCGAGGTTACTCCGCAAAGTGTGATGTTGCGAATTTTGAAGATTAATAATGAATTTCTAGACATTATCAGAGAAGCTCAGAAGTTGGATGTGAAACTAGTAGATTTGATTGTTAGGACTGATCAATCTGAGAATAGTGTTTTTAAGCTAGATGATCAAGGTGTGTTGAGATTTCGTAACCGGATTTGTATTCCTGATGATACTGAGATGAAGGAAATGATACTTGAGGAGAGTCATAGAAGTAAGTTGAGTATTCATCCAGGAGCTATAAAGATGTATCAAGATTTGAAAGGCTTGTTTTGGTGGCCTAGGATGAAGAGCGATGTGGCTCGGTGTGTGTATGCATGTTTGACTTGTCAAAATTCGAAAGTTGAACATCAGAAGCCTGCAGGATTGATGCAACCATTGGAAATTCCCGGATGGAAATGGGATAGCATTTCAATGGACTTTGTAACGGGGTTACCTAATACTTTAAGAGGACATGATTCGATTTGGGTGATTGTTGATAGGCTTACGAAGTCATCTCATTTTATTCCTATTAACATCAGTTTTCCAGTGCCGAAGTTGGCGGAGATTTATATTAGTGTGATTGTGAAGCTGCATGGTGTTCCTTTATGCATTGTGTCAGATAGAGATCCAAGATTTACTTTTGATTTTTGGAAGAGTTTGCAAGAAGCGTTGGGTTCTAAGTTGAGGTTGAGTTTAGCGTATCATCCTCAGACAGATGGTCAGACTGAACGGACTATTCAATCGTTGGAAGACTTGTTGAGGGCATGTGTTCTTGAGCAGGGAGGTTCGTGGGATATTTACCTTCCGTTGATAGAGTTCACTTATAATAGCAGTTATCATTCCAGTATTGGGATGGCACCTTTTGAAGCATTGTATGGTCGAAGATGTAGAACTCCGTTATGTTTGCATGAATCTGGTGAAAGTGTAGTACTTGGACCTGAACTTGTTCGTGAGACTACTGAGAAGGTGAAGTTGATTCGAGAAAAGATGAAAGCTTCACAAAGTAGACAGAAGAGTTATCATGACAAGCGAAGGAAGGATTTAGAATTTCAAGTCGGTGATCATGTGTTTTTGAGAGTTACACCTGTGACTGGTGTTGGGCGAGCATTGAAGTCTAAGAAGCTCACTTCTCGTTTTATTGGACTGTATCAGATTTCAGAGAGAGTGGGAAATGTTGCTTACATAGTGGCTTTACCGCCTAATATTTCGAATTTGCATGATGTGTTTCATGTGTCGCAACTTCAGAAGTATATTTCGGATCCATCTCATGTGATTCCTATGGACGATGTGCAAGTACGGGATAATCTTACGGTGGAGACGATGCCTGTACGGATCGCGGATCGTGAAATGAAGACGCTGAGGGGAAAAGAGATTGCTTTGGTTAAAGTGGTTTGGCTAGGAGCTGCTGGTGAAAGCATGACTTGGGAGTTGGAGAGAAAGATGAGAGACTCCTATCCTGAATTGTTTGATTGAGGTAAATTTTCGAGGACGAAAATATTCTAAGTGGGGGAGAGTTGTAATGCCCGTAATTTAATAAATTAGTTAGTTAAATTATTTTTGGAATATTTATGAAGATGTGTTATAATTATAATTGGATTATTTGATTAAGTGGAGAAATAATATTAGAGATATAGGAGTGTAATATTATTTAATGTGGGCTTATTTTGAAGGAATAGAAGTAATAAGGGGGTGTATTGGTTTTAAGCCCAATAAGGAGTTAATAGAATAATAGGGTTATTTTATTATTTTTTGTTAGAATAGAAGAAAGAAGCAGTACAAAGAATAAGGATTTGGAAGAGAACGTGCAAGCTGCTAGAGAAAGTGGAAAATGGCAAGAACGAGAATCCAATTGGAAATTGTAGAGCGACCTTCAATCCAAGGTAAGGGTGGGGTTCTGACTCTATAATTGGGTTTATGAGGATTGGTTTGTGGGGTAAGTGGTGATTGTTGTCTTGTTCTTGAATTGAAAATATATGATTGTTGTGTGATGAGAATCGATGAATTTTTGGATGAATATTGACGTCTTGATGTTGTTTAATTGCTGTAGAATTATAAGGTAATTATGGGTGATGAATTGTCATGATTAGATTAAATTTTAGGGCTTTAGTTATGAATCCCGTAGCGAGATGCAGCGATGAGAAACGTAGAAAGTAGCAGTTCTGATGTTAGAATTATGTTGTTAGAAGTTGCATCATATTACCAAAAAGTAGCAGTTCTGTTGTTAGAATTATGTTGTTAGAAGTTGCGTTGGATTATTAGAAAGTAGAAGTTGTGTTATTAGAAGTTGTGATGTTAGAAGTTGTGCTGTTAAAAGTTGTGTTGTTAGAAGTTGTGCTGTCAGAAGTTGTGTTGTCAGAAGTTGTGATATCAGAAGTTATGTTGTCAGAAGTTATGCAGTCAGAAGTTGTGTTGTTAGAAGTTGTGATGTTAGAAGTTGTGTTGTCAGAAGTTGTGTTGTCAGAAGTTGTGATGTCAGAAGTTGTGTTGTCAGAAGTTGTGCTGTCAGAATTTGTGCTGCTAGAAGTTGTGTTGTTAGAAGTTGTGCTGTCAGAAGTTGTGTTGTCAGAAGTTGTGCTGTCAGAAGTTGTGCTGTCAGAAGTTGTGCTGTCAGAAGTTGTGCTGTCAGAAGTTATGTTGCCAGAAGTTGTGTTGTCAGAAGTTGTGTTGGTTAGAATTTGTGTTATTAGAAGTTGTGATGTTAGAAGTTGTGTTGTTAGAAGTTGTGTTATAAGAAGTTGTGTTGGTTAGAGGTTGTGATGTTAGAGGTTATGCTGGTTAGAATTTGTGTTGGCCTTTACATTGTTTTGTGCAGAATGTGGAAGTTAGATGCTTAGAAGCTGCTGTTTGAACTATAACAGTAGGATGGTGTCGGTCTTGACGTTAGAGTTACAGAATGACAATGTTGATTTACTGTGGAAATTAAAATACAGCTGAGTTGTTAGTGAGAAGTTATTAATAATATTGTGTGGATGATTTATAATAAATAAATGATGTTTGATGAATTATTTTGATTATTTGAGATGTTTTTGAGATGATTATTTTGAGATGTTTTTGAGATGATTATTTGAGATGTGTTTTGAGATGATTATTTGAGATGTTTTTTAGATGTTTTTGAGATGTTTTTGAGATGATTATTTGAGATGTTTTTGAGATGATTATTTGAGATTTTTTGAGATAATTATTTGAGACGTTTTTGAGATGATTATTTGAGATGTTTTTGAGATGATTATTTGAGATTTTTTTGAGATGATTATTTGTGATGTTTTTGAGATGTTAATTTGAGACGTTTTGAGATGATTTGAGATGTTTTTGAGATGTTAATTTGAGACGTTTTGAGATGATTTGAGATGTTGTTAACTTGGGTGTTGTTATTACATTCATGGTTGTGTCGCATACATTGCATTTTTTGAGATGGAGCTTATGCTCGTTGAGATGGCCTGGATTGGCAAATTTTGAGATGAAGGCTATGCCTTGTTGATGCCTCTATTAATTGGAAAAATTTTGAGACGGGAGTTCTGCCTCAATGGTACCACATGCATTTGCATTGTATTGAGTCGCATTATATGATTGAATAATGAACTGTATGTTGATGTTGAGGAATGTGTATATATGTTGTAATTGTCGTTGATTATGAGATGAGAAGTGGTGATGTTGTTGATCTAATTTCATATATTAATTATCATGTGCTTTATTATATTGTTAGATATCTCATCCCTTCTGTTTGAATGTTTCCCTTATGTTGGTAATGTGCAGGTAATCGAGAGTGAAGTTTGTATACCTTCAGTAGTTCGAGTCAGTGTCATTGCTCTGATATGCAACACTCGGGGGGATGAACATTTGCTGATTTTTTATTGTTGATTCTCAGTTGTTGAACCTTAAATTGTTTATTATATTATTTGAGATGTTTCGAAGTTTCTGTTTTGTTAGAGATGTTATTAAGAATTCCACTGCGTAGATGTTGATTTATTTGATTAAAGATGTTATGTTGATGGTTCGTCCGATGTTTGAAAAAGTGTTATATATCCACGATGAATGCAATGAATTTTGTTAGAAGAATTTGTGACGTCCCGATTCATTTATATGATTGAAATTTTATAACTCTGATTTATCTATGTAAATTGCTGGGGTGGAATTGGGGTGTTACAATACCCCAAAATTTTCCCTCTCATTTTTTTCAAAGCATTCTTTCAAGGCTCTTCAAATAGTCAAGACACTCAAGGGTTGACTAGTCAAGATGCTACTCCTAAGCCAAAAGCCTACAACTAGGGTTTGGAGTTTCTCAAGGAAATTTGGTTTGAAAATGTCTCAAGTGTCTTCCATGGTTCTTCATAGGTCCTTTACAATGTTCTTGTCATGTTTCAAGCCCTACATCACAAGTTTGCTCAGTCAATGACTCAAATGATTGAAAATCAACTATATTGGTCAAAAAGTCAATTATGGTCAACATACAGTCAAACTTTAAGAATTTTGGACAACATCAACATTTTGAAGTGACATTCATCATTTGATCAAGGGTTGATCATGATTCCTCAAGGAAATCCCTCAGATCATCAAAAGTCAAAAATTGCCAAATTAGGGTTTCCTTAGGAGAAGTCATTTGAAGTTTGACCAGGCATAACTTTCACATGCTTCATTAACTTTTCCCCAACCAAAGTCCATTTTGAAGAAAATTGAATTTTCTACAACTTTTCTTTTATTCTCAAGTCCTAAAAATGCTTCATTTGTAAGATATGACCTAATACATTATAGGTCATTTTCAAAATTCAATAAAAGACACTTTTTTTCAAGGCAACTTACATCAAGATAAAATCTTCAAAAGCAAAAATGATAAACATATAGATTGTATACGACATCTTATGCTTTCCAAAAAGTTCAAGATCATCTTCAAAAGATGCAAATTGAGCAAGTTATGAGTTACACAAGTTTGGAAATTTTGAAGAAATTCATGAAGTGCAAATTGAGCAAAATTGCAATTTTGAACCAATGAACCTAGTTTTTTATTTTCAAACATGTTCATAACATCTTAGAGGACCTCTAAATTCATTTATATATGGCTTTCATTTTTATTCATATTTATCTTGATTTTATTTAAATTAAAATCAAATAAATTGAATAAAATCACAAGAAATCATTGGCTAGTGCATATGGGCTTGACTTGATCAATTATAAGGCCCAATATTTTCGTGCAAGACACACACAAACTGTCCAGGTTCATGCAGCATCAAGAATGGCAAGAAATATCTCATTTTTGGTAACTTCTTAATGTGTTTTATTCTTATCTCAAAGGCCATCAAAGCTTGATTCTTGTTCACCTCCTCTCTTCCCTCTATAAATACACAACATTACAAGTAAAAAGAACCACGAAATTTCTACATGCAAAAGCTCTCCAAAAAAGCTTTCCAAAATATCTCCAAAAACTATCCAAAAAAATCAAAGAATTGGTGCAAGTCATATCTCAAAGTTCCAGCCTTTCTCGATTGAAACCAAGCCTCAATCCATCCTCTTGAAGTCCCCAAGAGTTTTTACCAGGCCCAAGATCAGTCCATCACAAGCCTAGAACACCCCATTTGATAACATCGGTTTGGTAAAGTTTAAAATTTCGAATCTCTGATTTTAATCACATTTCATGGTTGTTGTACCCCCAAAATTTTCCCTCTCTTTTCTCAAGATATTTCTCACAAGATTTTCAATAGCTCAAGCCTATACAAGTATTGACTAGGTCAAGCCATTTCCTAAACATTGATACCTCAAATTAGGGTTTTGGTTTTCTCAAAGAAAAATGGACTTCTAATGCCTCAAGTGACTTTCATGGCTCATTATATACCTCCAAGAATACGCATGTTAAGTTTCAAGTCTTGAGTCACAATTTTGCTCAGGCAATTGATCAGATGACTGAAAATCAACTATATTGGGTAAAAAGTCAACTATGGTCAACCTACAGTCAAACTTCAAGATTTTTTTACCAATATCAACATTTTGAAGTCATATGTGTCAATTGATTAATTTTGGGTCACAATTCCCCAAGAAAAGGCCCAATTCACCAAAAGGGCAAAATGGTCAAAATTAGGTTTTTGACTGTATTTGACTGATCAGGGACTTTTGACCTAATGCATAATCTAATGGCTTGAACAATAATCTCAAGGATTCAAATACAACATTTTTACCTAATTTCATGGCTCAAAACATTCCTCAAGATCAAGGATTGATAGTTGAAATTTGATCAACTGATGAAAAGTCAACTAATGCACAAAAAGTCAAGCTTTAACTTTTCGATCAAGATTTGATTTCAAAGATCACAATTCATCAATACATTAAAAAATATGAAGCTTGATCATTAAGAAATCAAGAAAGTCAAAAGTCAATGTGAAAAGTCAAACCTTTCAAGACTTAGACATTTTTCTAAGTTGTTTTTATACATGATAATTTCATTACTTCATGTCAATCTTTCACCAAGATGCAAGATGATTCAAAGAAAACTTTCAACATTAAAGTTGTAGATATTGATTAGATCTACCACTTTTCTTTGCTTACCAAGTCCTATAAGTTCTTGGATTTTGAGTTATAAATTCCTAAAGTCATGACATTTTTCATAAAACACTTAGAGAAATTTTCAACAGGTTTTGGTCAGTTTTTAACTCAACTTCTTGGCCAATTTTCACCAGGTTCCAATTTGATTTATCCAAAATGGTCAACATGAAAGTTGTATACAATGTTTCAAGCTTTCCAAAACATCCAAGACCATGAATTTATCATACTTGAGCTGGGAGATTCAAAGGCATGAAGTTGGACATCCATTCTTGAATTACAAATCATTTTTGGTGAAGAACACATAACCCAATCTACATGTTATGCTGCATAATCTTGTGTTGCAGGCCTTCTAACTTGAAAATGTCACCATAATTTAATGCTTACACCTACTCTTGAGATATTACCCAAGTGTTTGAGCCATTGTCCAAAATATCTTTCCATTGATGGCATAAAGGCACCATTGATATTCTTGAAAAGCAAGCTTTTTGGTACAAAATTTATCTTGAGCCTATATCTTGCTTACTTATAATTATACTCCACCATAAATCATGGAAAGTAGCCCTTCTATACCAGCAACTTTGGTACTTCATCTTGGGACAATGGAAGACTTGACATAACTTGATATTTGCATTCCAACCAAACCAACATGTGATCTTGTAAAATATGATCAAACCTTTATCCCAAACCTTTTGCCTATAAATAGAGAGATCAATTGCAAGAGATAGAGGGAAAAAAGAAAAAAAAAGAAAGAGAAACAAGCACTCAAAATCCCTTTACTCTCAAAAATAAGAATTTTCCACAAAACCTCCATTTTTGAGCTTTGAAGTTTAAATCTTTGAGTCTCAAAAACCTTGCTAGTTTTCCGCAAACAAACCACCCAAATACTTCATATACATCATATAAAAGTTTTTCAAACACAAGAACAATTTCTGTAACATCACTATCATCATCTTCCAAACTCAAAAAACAGTACCTTGTAACTTGGTTGGAGTGGTTCAGCCATTTTTGGCACAAAAGGAGGGTCGGAGCAACTTCAAGAAGGTTCAAAGGAGCTCAATCAATCAACACTTTGCGTCCGGAACATCCGTATATGCTCTAAAGTTTTCCCTTCGAGAGGTAAAACTTTCTCAAACTGTGATATCTTTATCTATACATCATTTTATTTTTCCTTCAAAAGATATAACAGGATAGATCAAAGAGAAAACTTAGCAAAAATCCAGGCCAGGGGCTGGCACGGGTGCCCGTGTCACATGACACGGCCCGTGTCAGTTCACATGGTTTGAAAAAACTTAACAAAATTCAGGGGCAGGCCTTGACACGGCCCGTGTCAAATCAACTGGTTCAGGAACGTGCAGGGTGTAACGCCCGTAATTTAATTAATTATTTAATTAAATTATTTTTGGATTATTTATGAAGTTGTGTTATGATGATAGATGTTGTGTTGTGATTAGTTAGATTTAATTATTCTATTAAGTTGTGGAATAATATTAGATAATAATACTATTTGATGTGGACTTATTTTAAGGATTAGAAGTAGTAGAAAGGGGTGTATGAGTTTTAAGCCCATTAAGATATAATGAGAATTATAGGGTTATTATATTAGTTATTTAGAATTAATAAGAAAAAGAAGTAGAAATAAGAAGAGAAAGAAATAAGGGTTGGAAGAGAACGTGAAAGTTGCAGAAAAGAAAGAAAAGAGCCAGAACGGAATTCAATCGGAAAAGTTGTAGAGCAACCTTCAATCCAAGGTAAGGGTGGGGTTCTGACTCTGTAATTGGGTTTATGATGAGTAGTATGTGGTATTGGATTTAAAAAGTTATTTTGTTTATGATTGAAATATATACATTGTTGTTTGATGAGGATCAATGATTTAGAGATGAATAATGATGCCATAATGATGTATAATTGATGTAGAAACAAAGGATCATTATAATTGAGGATTACATATGATTAGAGGATGTTTTTAGGACCTAGGGCAAGGAAATAGCAGTGAAACCACATTGAAATTGCAGAAAATATTCAGCACGGGTCAGTATGAGTCGACCTCAAAGACCATGGGTCGACACATGCAGGAATTAAGACTCAGATGAGTCGATACATAGGATCATGCATCGATACATGCAGTGTTTTAGACTCAGTAAGAGTCGACACAAGGGTATTATGTTTCGACTCATGCAGGATTCTAGACCAGTACGTGTCGACTAAAAGAAGTATGTGTCGACTCATGCAGTCTGCTTTTTGACAGATTCTTCCAAAGACTGTACCTTGAGTTTTCGGACTCCGTTTGAGGTGCCGTTTGAAGCGTTGGATAGCTAACTCGATGAACTTCATTCTTAAGGATCAAAGTGAAGGATAATAAGAATAATCCTAGTACCCAAATTAGGATTATAGTTAGCTTCCCGCGTTAATCGCTATGATGATTTTATGAAGTATGATGAGGATAAGACGATCTTAGATTATTACGTGGTTCATGACAGTAAGATTAATAATGATAATGATGTAGTATTGCAGAATAATAATATGTAGAGGTTTGGTAATTAGAGATAAGCCTTAGATGATTAATTAATTATAGGTATTATCATGTTGTAGGCCTATGGCCAACATTGAGAGATTGTCGATCTGTCGTTGTATTGTTGTTATGGCTGAGTTGCTGTGGAATTATGTTGATGAATGATGTTGAGATGCCTCTAATAATTGGCAGCTATTAAGTTGTAGGCTTCTGGCCAACGATGATGTTGTGTTGAGATGTTGTTAGTTATGGTTGATGTTACTGCATTCATGATTGTGTCGCATACATTGCATATTAGGATGGAGTTGATGCTCGTTAAGATGGTCTGTATTGGTGAATATTATGATGAAGGCTTATGCCTTGTTGATGCCTCTATTTATTGGAAATTATTTTGAGATGGGAGTTCTGCTCCAATGGTACCACATGCATTTGCATAGTATTGAGTCGCATTATATGAATGCATAAAGAAGTTGTGTATTGATGTGGTAAATGTGTATATTGTTGGTATTCTATTGTGATTATTGTTGTTTATGAGATGTGAACTAGTGTTATTATATGAGCTGATCTAACATATTATTTATTATACGTCTTATTATATTGTTAGATATCTCATCCCTTCTGTTTAAATGTTACCCTTACGTTGGTAACGTGCAGGTAATCCAGAGTGAAGGCAGTATACCTTCAGTAGTTCGAGTCGGTGTCATTGCTCTGATACGTAACACTCGGGGGGATGAACGCTTGTTGCTTTTAGTTATTGCTAATTTCAGTTGTTGAATTTTAATTTGAATGTTACTAATTATGTGTTATTTTGAAGTTGCTGTAATTGTTGGACAAAGATGTTATTATGATTCTGCTACGTAGTTGTTCAAGTTGCTGAATTAAGAGATTAAATTATTTTGCTGTTGGTTCATCTGAAGTTTTAAAGTGTTATGTATCCATGTTGAATGCAATGGTTTTTAATTTAAATTTGTGGCATCCTGATTCAGTTGCATGAATTTTTATAACTCGGATTTACATTATATTGTCGGGTAAAATTGGGGTGTTACAAAGCTGGTATCAAAGCAAACTTGGTTTGTCCGACCAATTTGTCGAGTCATAGTTGTTTAACAATTGAGTATTGTTAATTTGAGTTCTAACTGTTGTTTATGTTGTAGTGATAACTTGAGATGGCTGGAAGGAATGATGTTGCACTTGTTGTTGCTTTAGAAGCAATGGCTCATGCAATAGAGAATCATCTGAATGCTGACGGGAATGCTGGATCTCGTACTTTGGCGACTTTCCAGAGAGAGAATACGCCTACCTTCAAGGGCAAGTATGATCTTGATGGAGCATTGGATTGGCTGAAAGAGATTGAGAGAATCTTCCGTGTGATGGACTGCACTCCAGCATAAAAGGTTCGATATGGTACTCATATGCTAGCAGTCGAAGCTAATGATTTGTGGCTAGAGACGTGTCAGAGGTTGGAAGCTGCAGGTGAAAATGTCACTTGGGCTGTGTTCTGTAGGGAATTTCTGAGGAATTGTTTTACTGAAGAAGTTCGTGGTAAGAAGGAGATTGAGTTACTTAAGCTAAAGCAAGGGATTTTATCGGTTGTTAAGTATGCTGTAAAGTTTGTTGAGTTGGATAAGTTTTATCCTCACTACGGAGAGGCAGATGCTGAGTTTTCGAAGTGCATCAAGTTTGAGAACGGGTTGCGCCCGGAGATCAAAAAGGCAGTTGGATACTAGAAGATTCGTGTCTTTGTCGATCTGATTGATAGTTGCAGAATCTATGAAGAGGATAATAATGCTCATTACAAGATTATCAGTGGGAAGATGAGTAAGCACCAACAGAATCGTGGTAAGCCTTATGATGCCCCAGCTGGTAAGGGTAAATAGAAAGCTGCTCAGGGTCATAGGACTAGTGGGGGAGATGCTCTTGTTGGTGTGGTTTGTTTTAAATGTGAAAAACCTGGGCATAAGAGTAATGTGTGTACTGCTGAGGTAAAGAGGTATTTCCGTTGTGGTAAGACTGGACATGTTGTATATGAGTGAAAGCATAAGGAGGTGATTTGTTTCAATTATAGTGAAGAAGGGTACATTGGTAGTCAATGTCAGAAACCAAAGAGGGCACAGACAAGTGGTAAAGTGTTTGCTTTGGTTGAGGATCAAGCAACTGTTGAGGACATACTTATCAGAGGTACATGTTTCATTAATAGTACTCCTTTAATTACTATTATTGATATTGGTGCTACATATTGCTTTATTGCTGCTAATTATGTTGAAAGATTGGGTCTTATGTTGTCTTCTATGAATGGAGAGATGGTCATTGACACTCAAACTAAGGGGTCGGTGACTACTTCTTTTATGTGTTTAAAGTGTCCTTTATCGATTTTCGATAGAGACTTTGTTGTTGATTTGGTTTGTTTTCCTTTAAGAGGGTTGGATGTGATTTTGGGTATGAACTAGTTAGAGCATAACTATGTTCATATTAACTATTATAACAAGTCTCTGAGGTTTTCTACTCCTGAGGAAGAGGAAGATAGTCTATTATCGGCTAGACAGTTAAAGAAGTTGATGCAAGAAGAAGTACAAATGTTCTCGTTGATGGTGTCGCTATCTGTAGAGACTCAAGCTATAATTGAGGAATTGCAGGTGGTGCATGAATTTCTTGAAGTTTTCCCAGATGAAATTCCTGATGTACCGCTAGAGAGGGAGGTTAAATTTGGAATTGATCTTGTACCTGGTACCAGACCTATGTCTATGGCACCATATAGGATGTCTGCACCTGAATTGTGAGAGTTAAAGAATCAATTGGAAGATTTACTTGAAAAGAAGTTTGTAAGACCAAGTGTATCACTGTGGGGAGCTCCAGTGTTGTTAGTAAAGAAGAAAGATGGGAGTATGAGGCTTTGTGTTAATTATAGACAGTTAAATAAAGTGGAGATTAAGAACAAGTATCTGCTTCGAAGAATAGATGACTTAATGGATCAATTGGTGGATGCTCGAGTAGATAGATTGATTTGAGGTCAGGTTACCATCAGATTAAGGTGAAGGATGAAGATATCCAGAAAATGGCTTCCAGGATGTGTTATGGATATTATGAGTATTCGATGATGCCTTTCGGTGTTACTAATTCCCTGGGAGTATTCTTGGAATACATGAACCGTATCTTACATACTTATTTGGATCGGTTTGTAGTGGTGTTCATTAATGACATTTTGATTTACTCTAAGTCAGAAGAAGAGCATGTAGAACACTTAAGAGTAGTATTGCAAGTTTTGAAAGAAAATAAGTTGTATGCAAAGTTGTCCAAGTGTGAATTCTGGTTAAAAGAGGTTAGTTTTCTTGGTCATGTGATCTCAGTTAGTGGCATTATTGTAGATCCATCGAAGGTTGATGTTGTGTTGCAATGGGAAACTCCGAAGTCAGCTACTGGGATTAGAAGTTTTTTGGGATTAACTGGTTATTATAGAAGGTTTATTGAAGGTTTTTCTAAGTTGACACTTCCGTTGACTAAGTTGACTTGTAAAGGTAGAGCTTTTGTGTGGGATGTTCAGTGCGAAGAAAGTTTTACAGAATTGAAGAAGAGATTGATGTCGGCTCCGATTTTGACGTTGCCTAATCTAGGAGAACCTTTTGTGGTATATTGTGATGTTTCTAAGATGGGTTTAGGAGGTGTGCTTATGCAGAATGTTAAGGTAGTTTCTTATGCATCAAGGAAATTGAGGACTCATGAGAAGAACTATCCTACGCATGATCTAGAGCTTGCTTCAGTTGTTTTGGTGTTGAAAATTTGGAGGCATTATCTTTATGGTTCTAGATTTGAAGTGTTTAGTGACCATAAGAGCTTAAAGTATTTATTCGATCAGAATGAGTTGAATATGAGGCAACGAAGATGGTTGGAATTGTTAAAGGATTAGGATTTCAGTTTGAATTATCATCCAGGAAAAGCGAATGTGGTAGCTGATGCATTGAGTCGAAAGACTTTACATATGTCGGCAATGATGGTTAAAGAGATGGAATTAATTGAATAGTTCAGAGATATGAGTTAGTTTGCGAGGTGACACCACAAATTGTTATGTTGGGTATGTTGAAGATTAATAATGAATTTTTAGACAGTATTAGAGAAGCTCAGAAGTTGGATGTGAAACTGGTAGATTTGATGGTTGGGATCGATTAGTCTGAGAATAGTGATTTTAAGTTAGATGCGCAAGGTGTGCTGAGATTTCGTAATCGGATCTGTATTCCTGATGATGCAGAGGTGAAGAAAGTGATACTTGATGAGAGTCATAGAAGTAAGCTGGGTATTCATCCAGGAGCTACAAAGATGTATCAAGATTTGAAAGGTTTATTTTGGTGGCCTGGGATGAAAAGTGATGCGGCTCGGTTTGTGTATGCATGTTTGACTTGTCAGAAGTCGAAAGTTGAACATCAGAAGCCTGTAGGGTTGATGCAACCGTTAGAAGTTCCAGAATGGAAATGGGATAGCATTTCGATGGACTTTGTCATGGGGTTACCTAATACTTTAAGGGGACATGTTTTGATTTGAGTGATTGTTGATAGGCTTACAAAGTAGGCTCATTTTATTCCTATTAACATCGGTTTTCTAGTGTCGAAGTTGGCTGAGATTTACACTAGTGTAATTGTGAAGCTGCATGGTGTTCCTATGTGCATTGTTTCGGATAGAAATCCGAGGTTTATTTTTATTTTTGGAAGAGTTTGCAAGAAGCATCGTGTTCTAAGTTGAGGTTGAGTTCCGCGTATCATCCTCAGACGGATGGTCAGACTGGACGGACTATTCAGTCGTTGGAAGATTTGTTAAGGGCATGTGTTCTTGAGCAGGGAGGTTCGTGGGATACTTACCTTCCGTTGATAGAGTTTACTTATAATAACAGTTACCATTATAGTATTGGGATGGCACCTTTTGAGGCGGTGTATGGTCGGAGATGTAGAACTCCTTTATGTTGGCATGAATCTGGAGAAAGTGTAGTACTTGGACCTGAACTTGTTCGTGAGATTGCGGAGAAGGTGGAGTTGATTCAATAAAAGATGAAAGCTTCCCAAAGTAGACAAAAGAGTTATCATAAAAACCGAAGGAAAGACTTAGAATTTCAAGCGGGTGACCATGTCTTTTTGAGAGTTACACCTGTGACTGGTGTTGGGAGAGCATTGAAGTCTAAGAAGCTCACTTCTTGTTTTATTGGTCTATATCAGATTTCAGAAAGAGTTGGGAATGTTGCTTATAGGGTATCTTTACCACCTAATCTTTCGAATTTGCATGATGTGTTTCACGTGTCGCAACTCTGGAAGTATATTTCAGATCTATCTCATGTGATTCATATGGATTATGTGCAAGTACTGAATAATCTTACTGTGGAGATGATGCCTGTACAGATCACAGATCATGAAATAAAGACTCTGAGGGGCAAAGTGATTGCTTTGGTTAAAGTGGTTTGGCTAGGAGCTGTCGGAGAAAGCATGACTTGGGAGTTGGAAAGCAAAATGCGGGACTCCTATCCTGAGTTGTTTGATTAAGGTAAATTTTCGAGGACGAAAATATTCTAAGTGCAGAAAAGAAAGAAAAGAGCCAGAACGGAATTCAACTGGAAAAGTTGTAGAGCAAACTTCAATCCAAGGTAAGGATGGGGTTCTGACTCTATAATTGGGTTTATGATGATTAGTATATGGGATTGGATTTAAAAAGTTGTTTTTTTTATGATTGAAATATATACATTGTTGTTTGATGAGGATCAATGATTGAGAGATGAATAATGATGCCCTAATGTTGTATAATTGATGTAGAAACATAGGATCATTATAATTAGGGATTACCTATCATTAGAGGGTGTTTTTAGGACCTAGGGCATGGAAATCACAGTGAAAACACAGTAAAATCGCAAAAGATATTCAGCACAGGTCAGTATGAGTCGGACTCAAAGACCATGCATCGACACATGCAGGAATTAAGACTCAGGATGAGTCGATACATAGGATCATGTGTCGATGCATGGAGTATTTTAGACTCAGTAAGAGTATACATAAGGGAATTACGTGTCGACTCATAAAGGATTCCAGACCAGTACGTGTCGACTCAAAGAAGTATGCATCGACTCATGCAGTCTAATTTTTGACAGATTCTTCCAAAGGTTGTAACTTGAGTTTCCGGACTCCGTTTGAGGTGCCGTTTGAAGCGTTTGATAGCTAACGCGATGAAATTCATTCTTAAGGATCAAAATGAAGGATAAGAATAATAATCCTAGTACCCAAATTAGGATTAGAGTTAGCTTCCCGCATTAATCGCTATGATGATTTTGTGAAGTATGATGAGGATAAGACGATCTTAGATTATTGCGTGGTTCATGACAATAAGATTAATAATGACAATGATGTAGTATTGCAGAATAATAATATGTAGAGGTTTGGTAATTATATATAAGCCTTAGATGATTAACTACTTATAGGCATTATCATGTTTTAGGCCTATGGACAAAGTTGAGAGATTGTCGATCTGTCATTGTATTGTTGTTATGGCTGAGTTGTTGTGGAATTATGTTGATGAATTATGTTGATGAATGATGTTGAGATGCCTCTAATAATTGGAAGCTATTAAGACGTAGGATTTTGGCCAACGATGATGTTTTGTTGAGGTGTTGTTAATTGTGGTTGATGTTACTACATTCATGATTGTGTCGCATACATTGCATATTAAGATGGAGTTGATGCTCGTTAAGATGGCTTGTATTGGCGAATATTAAGATGAAGGCTTATGCCTTATTGATGCCTTTATTTATTGACAATTATTTTGAGACGGGAGTTCTGCTCCAATGGTACCACATGCATTTGCATAGTATTGAGTCGCATTATATGATTGCATAAAGAAGTTGTCTATTGATACGGTAAATGTGTATATTTTTGGTATTATGTTGCTGTTGTACCCCAAAATTTGCCCTATCATTTATCAAGACTTTTCTCACAAGACATCTCCTTGCACTGATAACCTGAAATTAGGGTTTGATTTTGCACAAGGATTTTTGGACCATCAATGCTTCATGTGACTTTCATACATCATGTTGGACCTCTAAGATTGCTCATACCAAGTTTCGAGCCTTGAACCAAATTTTTTATCAATCAATTGGACAGTTGACCTAAAAATCAACTGTATTGGGGAAAAAGTCAACCATGGCCAATTTACAGTCAAACCTCATAATTTTTTATCCACAACAACACTTTAGACTCCTATGTACCATTTGATCAAGTTTGGATCATAATTCCTCAAGAAATTTGATCAAATCATCAAAAGGGCAAAATGGTCAAAATTAGGGTTTTGATTGAGAAAGGGCAATTTCTGATTTTTAACCTAGCCAATGGACAATTGAGTTCAAACATGGTTTCAAGGATCCAATGTCATCATCTTGACCTAATTGCATGGTTCAAAAGATCTCAAATGCATTGGATTGATAGATGAATTTTCCAGTCAACTGATCAAAAATCAATTGTACATTGAAAAGTCAAACTTTGACTTTTTGTCAAAATCAAGTGCCAAGGGTCATAATTCATCAAGATACGTCAAAATGTGAAACTTGTTGACCAAGAAACCTAAAATTGCAAATTAGGGTTTTAATTTGAAATTTTTCATAACTTAGAATTTTTCTAAGTATGGAAAATTTCTTATTTTTCCCAACTTTTCCCAACTTTTTCACCATGATGCAATTGGATTCAAAGGAAACTTCCAACATGAAAGTTGTAGTCCTCCGTGAAATCTACAACTTATATTTACAAAGTTTTCCCAAAATATTCTTGGATCTCATGTTATGAATTTGTGAATAGGGGTCCATGAGCTAAAAGACTTAGTGAAAATTTGCCCTAATTTAGGCAGGTTTTTGACCCAACTTCATGGACATTTTTCACCTAGTTCCAAGATGTATCTCAAAATTCATTTCAAATATGGATTGTAGATCATGTTTCAAGATTTCCAAAAAGTCCAAGAACTCTCCAAGATCATTTATGGTTAGGGAGAATCGAAGAAGAGAAAATGGCATTTTGTCACTTTTGTCCAAGCCATTTTTACATGAGATCAAGTTGCAAATCATATTCAAGCATGCTTGTACCTTGCATTATAGGTACTAAATCCCTTCTACACTCCATAATTAAATGCTAGCTCAGTGGATAATGGCTTTATTTTTGCTTTTGGAGTATTGTACAAAGAATAAGTCCATTAATGGCATAAAGGGTACTATGCCATTTTGATAAAGCAAGCTTTTTACAACTTTACAATTCTTGAGCCATGGACCTGTTTCTTTGTTACAAGCAATGTCCATAGACATCAGGCAATGTTTGCCAACCCTTGGCAGCCCTATAACTAGCAAGTACAAGCCTTTGGCACAAGTCATTTCACTTTTCTTCAAAAGCAAGAAAAGTTGCAAAAGTCAAGAGAACTTGTACATCTGATAAAGGGTGGACTTGGCTTCATTCAAAACAACTTCAAAAACTTATCTCAAGCTAATACACGAATGATTATGATCTGAAACTCTCCCAAACAGAAAAAACATAAATTTTTGCCTAAACAGGGCAGTTTCTGCAAAACTCTTGCTAACTCAATATTTGTTCGTCGTTTCTCCCTTCAACAATTGAAACACCTTCCATAGATCACATCCAAACTATCCAAGCCTTTACACTACAACTGTGAGCTATGTTTCAGACATCACCATTTTCAAACTTGAAGGTTGCAGCTTGACTTCTACAGGGAGTTTCAGCCATCCACAAAGCCAGCTAAGCATTGGAAAAGCTTGAGGGAACTTCAAGGAAGCTCACACGATCCTCAGGCCTCACTCAAAGTCCCCATATTGCCATATTCAAATCCAGATGAAGGAGGTATTTTTCAAAACTTTATCTCTCTATTTAGGCATCCTCAAGCCACGATTTGTGTTGCAAAAATGTAGTCTCTAGCATGGTGAAGTTGTACATATGCATAGTTGCCATTTATATTAACTAAGCTAAGAGAATTTGAATGTTGCAAGTTTTTGTTTTTGTGCAAAGAATAGAGAGTTACAGGTTGAAGGCAAGAACGTGCGTAAATGTTTGGCTGGAGGACAGGGACAACCTGGCTTGGGCCTGGCGCGCCTTGGGCTTGCTATTTCTACTTTTCACACCCCCTGACTTGATATCCACACCCCTGACTTTTTTTGTATTTTTTTTTATATTTTCTTATATTGTCATGTTTATTGTTTTTTAATATTTTTTCTAAACATTAAAAAATTATGAAAAATATTTTCTTTATTTTTTGCATTTTATTTTATTTTTTATCTTATTTTTTGCATTAAATATTGATTTATTAGAATAAATAGAATCTATTTTCTTAAAATAAATAGTAAACACATTAAAAAATATTATACATTCTTATTTTATCATTTATACACATAAAATATTATTTTCATACATATTTTATTTTTTCTTATATTTATTAATAATATTATTTATTATTTCTTATACAAAAAAGTGGATAAAATAAATAATAAGAAACATATATTTTCTTTAATAAAAAACTAGGGTTTTTCACCCTTTCAAAAAATAACAATATTATTTTTCTTATTTTTAGGACTTAAATATTTTTTTTTTCATACATAAAATTAATACAAAATATTTTTGCATAAATATATTTTATTTGCATATTTAAATATTTGTATATTTATTTACCTTGTACAATAATTCAATTTGGTTGTAATAGTATTTTAGGGTTTTATTTTGTGCAAATATCCCCCATTCAAAAACTTGTATCCCCCCCATAATAATTGTTGTAATAGCTTAGATTTATTTTACGCAATTTATCGCATTATATACATGTTTAGTAAAATTAGGGTTTTTATGATAAGACATAATCAAACAAATAGACATGACCTAATACAAGACAAACAAAATGCATGTAAAATGACAGACATTGCACACAAGCACTCCTTAGGGTTTCACCCACTTGGTTGCCTTAAAAATGGCCATGGTATGCATGCAAAGTATCTTGACAAAACAAAAAAAAAACAAAAGATCATAGTCCCTTGATGACGCTACACAAGGTTGCCTAAAAACAAAATGATCTTGGTCCCTCAAACATGCTAAGATACTTGGCAACATTGCTATCATGGTCATACGATGACCCACGCACGTCCCGTTTAATATCCAAAGATAGGGTTGTTTACCAAAGCAATGGTAAATCAACAATGTCAAAGGAATAAAATGCATAGGAAAGACATTTGAGTAGGGTAGATAGTTCTAAGTTACTTGCTCTCTTCCAAACAATCCTTGCTATTTTCAAAAACAAACACACAACACATTTCAAAACATTTCCAAACAACTTTCAAAACGTTGAAACATTTTTCAAAAGACAAACATCTTTGTATACATTCTTACGAATGAGAATCATTACAAAGATTGCCTAAACGAAAGGCCTCTTTTAAAAATACTTTCAAAACCACACAAAGCACCATTTCAAACAATTTCAAAAGTGAAGCAAGTGATCTAAACAAGTAACTAAGAGCCCATGGAAAACCATGGATGAAAAGGGTGCTAACACCTTCCCTTTTCATAATCTACCCCCCGAACTCAAGAAAACATCTCAAAGGTCTTTCCTGTGCTTTTTTACCTTTCCTTTTGGATAAAATAAAATTCGATGTTGACTCTTGCTAAACCGCGACATTTGCGACGAAATGCAAAACCTCAAGTCAGTTCTCCCACCGTATCACATAACTGGCGACTCTGTTGGGGAAAATTATAAAAGTGGGGTTACCTTAGGGTTTAGATCACTTTTATTTTCTTACAATTGCTTGACTTGATTGCTTTACACTTTATTTCTATTGTTTGGGTTTTGAATCCTCTACCCGGATTTGGGAAACATTCATAGGTAAATAGCAATATATTGTGGAAATTGTGCGGGGTATACCGACACGGTCTAAGTAATAACTATGTTAGTGTGACATATTTGTGGGTACCGGTAGCCTTTGAGTCAATCAAAGTGAATACGGGGCCGCTGAGTGATGTCATGAAGCACTAACGAACTTCTAGAACCTTTACTTGACCAACTTGGCCTTTTAGGATGTAGTGAGATGACCGGCTTTGGTGCAGTCCGAAGTTGGTAGATACTCGATACTACACTCATTGAGGGTTGGTTCCTTGGAATATTTCAGTCGCCAGTAAAGAGGCTAAATTGAAACAATGAACAAGGAAACAATCCAGTGATATTGAGCTCCTTAGAACTCGGTTACTGATTCTAGGACAGGTTGAGCCAACTAAACTTCAAGAGGGTACTTACCTATGAAACCCCATGCAAGCCTAAATTAGGAACTTGTGTGATTTGCTTGTACGTATATACTTGTGCATAACATCATGGATATCATGAAGCATCATATGCATCCACTAACCATTTCAAGGATTTTGGAATTTCATCTTTGTCCCTATTTTGTAGGTTATGGATTCACTTCGCAGGAAAACTATCCAAGTCAACCTTGTAAGAATTCCTCCACAACTCAAGGATCTAGCTTCAAGGATTCTTGAGAATTCTCCATTCACCGAGAGGCATGGTCGTATTCTCAACTTAGTCACTTCCAACACAGAGGAAGACATGATGAAAGTTCTCTTCCAGTTCTTTGACCCTTTGCATCACTGCTTCACATTTCCTGACTACCAGCTTGTGCCCACTTTGGAGGAATTTTCTCAACTCTTGAGGATTACTATTCTCAATCAACTACCCTTCAACGGTACGGAAAGAGATCCAAAGCCAGAGGATATTTCTCAAGCCCTGCACTTGCATTCATCTGATGTCACAACACATTGGGAAACTAGAAGTGGTGTCAAAGGCTTATTGAAAAAGTTCTTGTTTGAGAAGGCCCAAAGCTGCTGGAACTCCTTGGACTTGCAAGATTTTGAGGAGATTGTAGCCCTTCTCATCTATGGGATGGTCTTGTTCCCTAATCCTGACCAACTCATAGAGGTGAGTGTTGTCAAAATCTTTATGTCTCGCAACCCGGTGCCTACATTACTTGGGGATATCCTACACTCTTTTCACACTCGTACAATGAGGAAAAGAGGTGTTCTCATGTGTTGCACTCCTCTACGGGAAAGATGATTTATTTCTCATCTTCCCCAATCAGTCTTGAAGAATGAGCAAGGTTTGAGGTGGTCACAACGATTGATGACTCTTACACATTCAGACATTCATTGGTGTTCTCGATTAAAAGAGATTGTTATCATCATTGACCGTTGTGAGGAATTCCCTAATGTCCCTCTACTTGGCATTAGGGGAGGCATCACCTACAACCCCTGCTTGGCTCTGAGACAGCTTGGTTATGCCTGAAGGGATAGCCCACATGATATGCTAGTTCAAGGCTTGGTTTTCGACTTCGACAATGACGATTAAGGACTCCAACAAAGGTTCATCCGAGCTTGGAGGATGCCCAACAAGGTAGACAGTAAGACTCTGGGACATAAGAATTCCATCCCTCTTGAGCCTTACCTCAGGTGGGTATGAACCCGCGCCCAAAGTCTTATGATGTCTTACCCCTCCATTCTCCCTATGATTATAGAGCCTATTAAGGAAGGAGAGGTTCCATACACCCTCCTACATCCTGACATGCCAGCATCACTCGAAGATCTGCAAAGGAGTTGGATACAGCTCAAGGGAGAACGCGATACTTTTGAAGCCCAATTATACGCAAGCGAGAAGAAGGTTTTGGAACTCACTCGGTTACTTCACGAAGAGCAGACTCTCAACACCTACATTGCACCAAAGAGGATGCGCAACGTCTTTTTATCTTAGAATTTTGTACTATTTTGCCCTAGGGGCATTGATGTGAACAAATTCTATTTTATTAATATAACGTTTGTTCCTTTTTGTCTGATACAAATTTGAATTTTTAAATCCTTGAATGAATTGCATGAATACATATCATTCATCATAAGCATAAACAGGTCTTCACACCAAGTTTCCTCATCTCTCTGCTATTTATTTCAGCAATATGGATATTGAAAAACGGTCAAAGATTTGCAAGCTCAGAATTCACAATTTCAACAGATACTCTTGACCTTAGCCAAGGGGCAGGAGGAGCTCAAGACTCTTCTAGAGAAAGAGAAAGAGAAAAAGAAGAAGAAGCGAGCCGGTGTGGTTATCATGGGAAGAAGGTTTGAGGGACAAGCCAGAAGGACCTTGGAATTTCCATCAACCTCTGAGGAAGGGGAAAGAAAAGGAAAGGAGACGGTAGTACCATCTGATTCTGAAGCAGAAGAAGAAGAGGACGAGGACTACTCTGAACAGCAATACCCTCCGGCCGATGACAAATACAAAAACTTGGAAGAACGTCTAGTTGCTATGGAGATATAGATAGTACCGGGGTTAGACTTTGAGGAGTTGGGGCTGGTATCAGGAACTGTAATCCCTCCTAAGTTTAAAGTACCACTATTTTCCAAGTATGATGGGGTGTCTTGTCCCAAGATGCACCTACGATCTTATGTCAGGAAAGTTCAACCACATTCTGCTGACAAAGATTTGTGGGTCCACTTTTTCCAGGATAGTTTGTCAGGGACGCAACTTGATTGGTTCTACCAGTTGGAGAGGTCTGATGTGCATAATTGGGAAGACTTGGCGGCCGCTATCTATGAACAATATCCATACAACGCCAACTTGGCACCAACCCGTACTCAACTCCAGAGTATGGCCATGGTGTCCAATAAGGGCTTCAAAGACTACGCCCAAAAGTGGAGGGATTTGGCCGGAAGGGTGCAACCACCATTATCTGAAAGGGATCTAGTTGACATGTTCTTGGGGACTCTGTCAGGTCCTTTCTTTAATCACCTGATTGGAAGTTCCTCTGCAGGTTTCACTGAGTTGATTCTAACTGGCGAGAGGATAGAAGCCGGTATTAGAAGTGAGAAAATTCAGAAAGACGCGTCTACCTCTACTATTGTAAAAAATCCCTTCACAGGAAAGAAGGAAATGTCTACTGTCTATGCCCAGAGAAGTCAGGGAAGAACTGAACGACGACCAACTGTGGGGGCCGTTATGATTCAAAAGTCTGCATCAGACCAACCAAGAAACAACCAGCCGAGAAATGATCAGTCGAGGAACAATCAGCAAAGGGTGGAAAGGACTGTAAGGCAATTCACCAAGATAAACATGACTCCCGCTCAAGTCTTACCACATCTTTTGAAGTTGAATTTGGCCATGCTAAAAGAGGCCCCTAAAAATCCCAATATTGCATCTCCACACTACCATCCGAATGTCAGGTGCACTTACCACTCTGAAAGTCTAGGGCACGACACCAATAACTGTTGGGCTCTGAAGAACAAGATTCAAGATCTGATTAACGCAAAGGAAGTTGAATTTGAAGCTCCTGAAAAGCCGAATGTTATCTCCGCTCCAATTCCTAGGCATGGACACAATGCTAGTGCTATTGAAGAAGACCTATTTGTTGACACTATGGATGAACTATTAACTCCTCTCTTAACCATCAAGTTGAATTTTTTGAAAGCTGGGGTGTTCCCAGGTTGTGACCAAGATTACCATACTTGCCTGTCCTCATCATTTGACTGCCCTCTGTTGAAGAAAGGTATCCAAGAACTGATTGATAACCAGGAAAGTTTGTTTGAGAAAGCTCTTGTTTCACCCATTCCAGTTCTAGAAGTTTCAATAATAACCATATATGTCAATCCTTCCAGGGTTCCTAAAAAATCCGTTAGGATTACATCTGCTCCTATTACTGCTCCATTGAAGATAACAATGCTCGGGCCAACCCCATACAAATCAGATAAGACGGTACCATGGAACTATGGTGGAGAAATCTACTATCATGGTGTCAAACAGATTGAACAGACTTCCGAAGACGAGAGCTCCGAGGAGGACAATTCCGACATCAGTAACATTGCCGGAACAAGCAAAATTACTCGTAGTGGAAGAATTTTCTCTCCAGAGATTGCCCCTCCAAAGACAGTCTCTGGACCCATGGTTGTTCCGAAGATTACAGTTATACCAGTGATTACACCTGCAAGTGTACCTACCAACAATGACAATACAATTCCTATCCCTGTTTCCGCTGCTGAGAATAAAGGAAAGAATGTTCAAGAGGAGCCTGTCTTGACGAAGGCTCAATCACTAGTTATTCCTGAGACATCCAAGAAGGAGATGGAAGAAATCCTGAGGATAATTAAGAAAAGTGATTATGATGTGGTAGAACAACTGGGGCAGACCCCCTCCAAAATCTATATGTTAGCATTGCTACTGTGCCCTGAGGCACATGCTAAAGCTTTGGTCAAGTTTTTGAAGACAGTGCACGTGCCGCAAGAGACTTCGGTTGATCAATTCCAAGAGTGTGTAGCCAGTCTGACAGATGACAATTGCCTGGGTTTCTCCGATGCCGATTTGACCTCCAAAGAGAGAAAACATAACGATGCACTACATGTCTCGGTGGAGTGTAGGGGAACCACCCTAGCTCATGTTTTGGTTGATACCAGATCATCTCTGAACGTCTTGCCAAAGAAATCCTTGGATAGGTTAGGTTGTGAAGGCCTAACCTTGAAATCCAGTAATATAATTGTGAGAGCATTTGATGGCTCTAAAAGGATGGTCCATGGGGAGGTAGACATCCCGATCAAGGTAGGTACTCAGACGTTCAATTCAACATTCTACGTGATGGACATCCGTCCTTCTTACTCTTGCATGTTGGGACGTCCCTGGATTCATAATGCCGGTGCTGTCACCTCCACCTTGCATCAGATGCTGAAGTACCCCGTCCAAGGGAAGATCATAAATGTCCATGGGGAAGAGGAATACATGATTAGTCATCTGAATTCATTCCGATATGTGGAATTGGATGGAAAATTCATTGAGACCCCTTTCCAACATTTTGAAGAAGTTTCTCAGGAAATAGCAGCGACCAAGGTGGTGTCCTCAACTCCTGTGATCACAAGACCTGTACCTCAGATGTCTTCTCTAAAGGATGCAAGGGTAGTAGTGGAAGAAGGCGGATCCACTATCTGGGGGAAGCTTCCCGACTTTCCTTTCAAATCAGACAAGTTCGGCTTGGGGTTCACCTCAACTGCTCAGAAGGTCGTGCACCGCGCCCGTGCCGGAGGGCCACCTGTGAAGATCAGCCACCAAGGGGTTAATGCACTAGAGGACAGTGGAGAAGACGGTAGCTTGGAAGATTGGATTTTTCCTACTGTTGGCGGAGGACTGTGCAATTGGGAAGCAAAAGACTTTATTCCGATTACTTTCATACCGCAATAATTTATCTTTTCCATTTCTGTTGGATCTGTAATAATTCACAAACAATTCATACTTTTCAACCTTGTGTCTTACCCGAGGCACATAGGTCCATTTGTAAGGGTTATTATTTCATTTTCATATGTCATTTTAATGAATCATGGACGCTTTTCATATATAAACCTTTTGTGCTCATTGTCTTTCTTTTACATTTTGTTGTTTTAAGATGGCTATGCCCTTACACACACCCACACTCACAAATGCAGGTACCCTTCCATTCCGGAACCCATGGGTAACGATATTGCTATAGCCTTCAGTGACTCTGAAGATTTGATCTACCAAGCCGAATACGAAGGTGAGGAAGATTGTGAGTTGCCATGGGAATTGGCCAGACTTCTGCAACAAGAGGAAAGAGAAATTCAGCCTCATGAGGAGTTGTTGGATACAATCAACTTGGGTACTGACAAAGACAAGAAGGAAATCAGAGTGGGTGCCAACCTAGAGATGAGTGTCAAGGAACGCTTAATTCGTTGCATGAATATGTTGAGATCTTTGCCTGGTCATACGAAGACATGTCGAGACTTGATACATACATTGTGGTACACCGTCTACCCACAAGAGAAGACTGTCCACCAGTGAAACACAAAGTCTGCCGCATGAGACCTGACATGTCAGAGAAGATCAAAGCAGAAGTTATGAAGCAATTCAATGCTGGATTTCTGGCTGTTACTTCCTATCCACAATGGGTTTCTAACATTGTGCCCCTGCCTAAAAAGGATGGCAAAGTGAGAATGTGCGTGGATTATAGAGATTTAAACAGGGCCAGCCATAAAAATGATTCTCCACTTCCGCACATCGACATCCTGGTTGATAACACAACTCAACACAAAGTATTTTCTTTCATGGACGGATTCTCAGGCTATAACCAGATCAAAATGGCTCCTGAGGACATGGAGAAAACTACTTTTGTTACACAGTGGGGTACGTTCTGCTACAAAGTGATGCCATTCGGACTGAAGAATGCTGGGGCAACCTATCAACGCGCCATGGTAGCTTTGTTTCATGATATGATACATCATGAGATAGAGGTCTACGTAGATGACATGATAGCTCGATCACAAACTGAAGAAGAACACCTTGATCACTTGGAAAAGTTGTTTGTCAGGTTGAAGGAGTACAAGCTAAGATTGAATCCAAACAAATGCACATTCAGAGTCCGGTAAGCTCTTGGGTTTCATTGTCCGCAACAAAGGCGTCGAGGTTGATCCTGCCAAAGTCAAAGCTATACACGAAATGCCTACTCCTCGCACTGAGAAGGAGGTCAGAGGTTTCTTGGGACGCCTAAACTACATTTCTAGGTTCATTTCTCACCTAACATCTACTTGTGAACCAATCTTCAAGCTGTTGAAGAAAGATCAGGTAGTTAGATGGAATGGTGACTGTCAAATTGCTTTCGATAAAATCAAGGAGTATTTGCTAGAGCCTCCTATCTTGATGTCACCCATCGAAGGAAGACCGCTAATCATGTATCTGACCGTCCTAGAGAATTCAATGGGGTGTGTATTGGGGCAGCATGACGAGTCTGGCCGAAAAGAGCATGCCATTTATTACCTTAGCAAAAAGTTTACCGACTGTGAAACAAGATATTCACTGCTCGAGAAAACTTGCTGCACTTTGGTATGGGCTGCTCGCCGGCTAAGGCAGTATATGTTGACTCATACCACTTTGCTGATATCTAAGATGGATCCGATAAAGTACATCTTTGAGAAGCCTGCTCTATCTGGAATAATATCCAGATGGCAAATGATCGTGACTGAATACGATATACAGTACACAACCCAAAAAGCTATAAAGAGGAGTGTACTAGCTGACCATCTGGCCCATCAAGCTGTAGAAGATTACCAATCCATGAAGTTCGACTTCCCTAATGAAGACATCATGACTTTGGACAATGTTAAAGATTTCAGACCATATGACGGACCTGAAGAAGGATCCCGATGGACACTGTACTTTGATGGAGCCTCCAATGCGCTTGGTAACGGTATCAATGTTGTGCTTATATCTCCAGAAGGATGCCATACTCCTTTCACCGCCATACTTTGCTTCAATTGTACAAACAACATGGCAGAGTATGAAGCTTGCATCTTTGGACTCAAGGCTGCCATAGACTTGGGAATCAAATCTTTGGTTGTGTTTAGGGACTCATCTTTGGTCATCAGTCATATCAAAGGAGAGTGGGACACTAAACATCCAAACCTCATCCCTTACAAAGAACGTGTCTTGACATTGCTACCACATTTCGAGCAGATCACCTTCGAGCACTTCCCGCGAGAAGAAAATCAGCTAGCGGATGCTCTAGCTACAATGTCATCCATGTTCAAACTTAATTGGGATAATGAGGCTCCCCAAATCACCATTGAACGAATGGACGAACCTGCACATTGTCACGAGATTAATACCGAGGACGTAGTGGACCAACCGTGGTTTCATGAAGTCAAAAGGTATCTCGAGGTGCAAGAATACCCTGAAGGAGCTTCAGTCAATGACAAAAAGTTCTTAAGGAGATTCAGTTCTTCCTAAGTAATGGCATCTTGTATAAGCGCAATCTTGATTCTGTTTTGCTCCGTTGTGTGGACAAGGCTGAAGCTGAAAGGATTATGGCTGAATTGCATGAAGGTACATTCGGCACTCACTCTAGCGGGCATACGATGGCTAAGAAGATTCTAAGGGAAGGCTATTACTGGTTTACCATGGAAGCTGACTGCTATCAACACTCCCTAACTTTCCATAAATGTCAAATCTATGCAGACAAGGTGCACGTGCCCCCAATTCCTCTAAATGTCTTAACAGCTCCTTGGCCCTTCGCTATGTGGGGAATCGACATGATTGGGGAGATCAAGCCTACAACATCCAATGGACACCGCTTTATCCTGGTGGCCATTGATTATTTCACAAATTGGGTCGAAGCAGCTTCCTTCGCATCCGTTATAAAGAATGTTGTTGCCCGCTTCATCAAGCAGAACCTTATCTGTCGGTACGGTATCCCTGAAAGGATCATCACTGACAACGGTACAAACCTTAACAATACTATGATCACCGCCCTGTGCGAGCAGTTCTAGATTCAACATCACAATTCATCTCTCTATCGGCCAAAGATGAACGGTGTTGTCAAAGCTGCGAACAAAAATATCAAAAAGATCATACAAAAGATGACAGTCACCTACAAGGACTGGCATGGGATGCTACCGTTTGCTCTCCACGGGTAACGTACCACGGCACGCACATCAACTAGGGCAACACCCTATTCTTTAGTTTATGGCATAGAGGTTGTTTTACCTATTGAGGTTCAGATCCCCTCTTTGAGAATCATGAAGGATGCTGGTTTGAGTGAAGACGATGGGATTCAGACCCGGCTTGATCAGTTAAACTTAATTGACAAGAAGAGACTTACTATTGTTTTCCATGGTCAGACGTATCAAAAACGGATGATCAAGGCTTTCAACAAGAAAGTCAGACGCCAGACATATCAAGTTGGAGATCTAGTGATCAGGCACATCATCTTGCCACAAAGTGATCCCAGGGGAAAATGGACTCCTACCTACGAAGGACCATTTGTAATCAAAAACATATTTTCTAATGGGGCAATGATCTTAACCACCATGGACGGCGACGACCTGCCGCACCCTGCGAATGCAAACATAGTCAAAAGATACTACGCATAAATGACCCGCTAGGTTGACACACCTAGGCAAAAAAAGGGCATCCCGATGAATCGAAAACCCAAAAGGGCGATTCAGGCAAAAATTAGGGATAAATTAAAAAAAATTGTACACCCGGCAAGTTGAAAACCCGAAAGGGCGACTTGGGCAAAAAAGGGTTTCCCGGTGGATCGAAAACCCGAAAGGGCGATCCAGGCAAAAGTTAGGGAATTAAAGCGTATGACTATGTCTCGTCGGATCACTTTAAGGACAATCTCTTCACTGACAAACCTGGAGCTTCTGATCAATCCAATCATCTTCGGACGAAGCAACGAATGGACAAGATATTCGGAGTTACGAAGGGTATAGCGGAATGGGAACCCCATGGGATTTTTTACACATAGCTATCTTTCTTTGTATAATTTTTTCTCATTTTTATGACACCATCCTCTTACTAGGATGTCTGTCTCCTTTGTACACAAATACTTATTCAAAGTAAATACAAAGATATCTCTTTAAAGTGCAGAAAATTATTTGTCTTTTTACACCTGTGTTTTATTTGCAAAAACGTCCAATGATTCATTAATAAACATATGCATTTGAGCATGATTACTGTTTACAAATAAACAGGATGAAAAAGAACAATTACTGATAGACTTAAAGGATAGGAAAACATCTTTAGGCTATTCCATGAGCAATCCCTACAGTACGTCTTCTAGATCCTCAGCAGAACTAAAATTTCAAACCTTTAACCCCCATCAGAGTTAGAACTTCAAACTCCCAATCCCCAGCGGAGCCAAAACCTTGAACTACAGATCCCCAGCAGAGCTGAAATTTCCAACTATCAGCCCCCAGCGGAAACCATCCAGTTTCTCTAAATTCCCCAGCAAGTTACCTTGAAGCCTGAAAATCAACCAGATAACAGTTAACTTTTGTCTCTCCCCAACCTAGAATAATTCCCCAATAGAATGGCAGACAATCCAAACTCCTGAACCTACTTCCCAGCAGTAAGCCTTCTTCCCCATAGAGTTTTTATTCCTCAACAGAATGAAGATTCTCATTCTTAATTCCCCAGTGAAGTCTTCAAAGTTTTCATTGCTCCTCAACAGAATGAAGATTCTCATTCTTAACTCCCTGCAAAAGTCATCAGAATTTTCCCAATTCCCCAGCAGAATAAGGATTCCCATTGTGTAAACCCCAGTAGAAGTCATCAAAGTTCTATGGATTCCCCAAGCAGATTTTCTCAAGCAGCATTTGGCATTACTTTCTCAACAGAATTTTTGTCAATACTCCGACTTCAAGACATGAAGGAACCCTATATCCCCAGAGAAGTCAAGGATTTTTAAATCCCCAACGGTCGCCAAGGATTTCTCATCCTCAGCAATCAATGATTTATTTTCCCCGGCAGCAGTCAATGAGTTATTATCCCTAGCCGCCAAAGATTTCTTATCCCTAGCTGTCAAGGATTTATTTTCCTCAGCAAAACAGCAAATCAGCTTACATGCGCATACATTACATCCATATATCATAAACATTGATAAGACACATTTATTGCATCATACATTTCATGCAACATAACTTTTGTGTTTCAGCTAACATTTTACCGTTTTCAGTATAAGATTAACAGCTACCATTAACAATGTTCAGAGATTTCAGATACAATACAGTTATGCACTAGACAAGGATGTCATTCTGATACTTATTCAGGTCTCAACAACTTTTAGATACAGTAAAGATACGCTTCAGACACGAAAGTCATTCTATTACTCATTCGGAATTCAAAGTCCAGATACAGTACGAATACACTCCAGACACGGAAGTCATTATGTTACTCATTCAGGAACCAACTTCAAGAAATAGTAGATACACTCCAGACACGGAAGTCATTTTGTCGCTTATTCAGATTCCTCAATTTAAGATATAGTACAGATACACTCCAAACCGGGATGTCATTCTGTCACTTATTCTGATTTTCCCCAGCTTAGATACACTCCAGACACGGATGTCATTCTGTCGATTATTCAGATTTTAGATTCAGATACAATACAGATACACTCCAAACATGGAAGTCATTCTGTTATTCATTCAGATTCAAGTATAGTTGCAGCTCGGATACGCTCCAGACACGGCTGCTATTCCCTTGCTCATACAGATTCAGTCTCCAGATACAGTTCAGATACGTTCCAGACACGGATACCATTATGTGATACAGTGGGAGAACTGACTAGAGGTTTTGCGTTTGTTTTCGCAAATGTTTCAGTTGAGCAAGAGTCGCCACCGACTTTTTATTTTATCCTAAGGAAAGGTTTAAAAAAAGCACAGCAAAAACCTTTGAGATTTTTCTTGGGTTCGGGGAGTAGATTATAGAAGGGGAAGGTATTAGCACCCCTTCTATCCATGGTTATCCATGGGCTCTTAGGTACTTGCTTAGATCAACTTGCCTTGGTTTTCAATTGTTTGAAATGGTACTTTGTGTGTGGTTTTGAAAAGGTTTTGAAAAAGATGCCTTGTATAGGCTACCCTTGTAACAATTCTTTACTCGAATGTTTTACAAAAGGTGTTTGTCTTTTTGAAAAGATGTTTCAAGGTTTTTTTTTTTGAAAGTTTGTTTTGAAAGTGTTTGTGAAGTGGGTTTTGAAATAAGGCAAGTGTTTTCTTGGCAAATTGACAAGTACTTAAGAGTTTATCTACCCTAAAGTTTTCTCAAAGATTCTCGTTATGTTTTAAACCTTTTGACAACTTTGTTCCACCATTGCATTTGGTGGACAATCTTGTCTTAGGAGGTGAAAGGGACGGGCGCGGGTCATCGTTTAGACCATAGTTGCAATAGTGTTAAATGTCTTTGGGCAATTCCTCTTTGAAAGGGACTTGATCATTTTAGGCAACTTTTCGAAAGTGTCATCGAGGGACTATGATCATTTGATTGTCTTTTGTTTTACCCAAAGAAATTCAACATGCAATATGGCCCAATTACTTGAAGGCAACAAAGTGGAGTACCCTAGGGGTGTAAGTGTGAAATGTGTTGTCCATTTTCATGCTCATTTATCTTGTATTAGGTCCAACTATTTTGTTCATTTTTATTCGCATAAAAAACCTAGTTCTAGCATAGTATGTTTAGAAAGCGATAAAAGTGCGAAATTTAAATTTCTACGCTATTACAACACAATAATATGGGGAGGGGGGTACAATGTTTCAAATGGGGAGATATTTAGACAAAAATTTAAACTAAGCTATTACATCATGATTTGAATTATTTACAAGATAATTTAATTGCATAAATAAAATAGAAATAGAACAAATATGCAAAAATGCAAAAAAGGGTTTTTTATATGTATGAAAAAAAGTTTTATTTATGTAAAAATAAAAAGAAAATAAAAAGATATTATTTTTTGGAGTATTTTTGAATTTAGGGCAAAACCCTAATTTTTATTAAAAGGAGTATTAATCAATTATTTATATAATTATTATTATTTACATACAAAAATAAAATAAAATATAGTATATTAGTAGAAAAGGTATTTTTTAGTATTAAATATTAAAAATATAAAATATGCACATTTTTTGATATTTTCTCCTAAGTATACTAATATACCTATATATTTATATTATTTACAAATAAATATCATATATATATAAATAATAATAATTAATATTTATAAAAAAATATGTTTTTGTATAAAATATTTTCAAAAGGGAAAATGTAATAAAAATCAGAAAAGAAAATATATTTGCATTATTTTTTGTTCTAGTTTTCTAAATAATAGTGTGTATGTATATATTTATGTATAAATGTCAACATAATCAAATAAATGCCTAAAAAATGGAAAAATGGTGTAAAAATTTATTTTTAGATTTTTAATATCATAAGCAAAAATAAACAAGTCAGACCAAAAAAGAAAAAGTCAAAAAATCATTAAAAATAACAAAATGGGCTCAGGGGGTGCAAAAGTAAATGTATGGTGCACAAAGGAATAACAAACAGGCCCAGCCCAGAAAATGGTTGTCTTCAACCTCCAGACCAAACAATTCAAAAATGCGCGCCTTTCTTCATCAATCCTTAACTCCTGATTCCTGGCTTTTTAACAAAAACTCATAACATAAAAAATGTTCAGCATGAAGAGACGATTCTAACCATATGCATAACTTGATCTAACTCTCTAAGATGAGGGAGAATTTCTCCTCCCCCAAATCCTAACCTAGTTTTTCTGCCATTTTCAAACTCCAAATTCTCACAGCTCAAGCAAAAGAAATGAAAAGTAAAAGAATGTACATGTTCAGTGGCATGAGTAGGACATTGTTTATTCACAAACTTAAGGCTAATGATGCATAATAAGAGAGATACGAGTTCACCAAGATACCTGTTCAGCTGAAGTTCTATCTTGCAATGGGGGAGCTTTCAGTGCAAGGTGATGATTGGAAAAGCTTCCTTGAGGTCCAGGGATGCTATTCCAAGCTTTACTTTGTCTTGAAACTCCTTGTATCGAGCTGTGGAACTTCAACTGCAAAATGAAAAAGTGAAAATGGTGGAACTTGTTAGAGGGATTACAGGTCGTGTTTCAGGTCATGGTCAGCTTGCATAGATGCTAGAGGATGTGTATGAACCGGTTTGGGCAAGAAAGCTTGAGAGAAATGGGAGATAGCACTCAAATTGTAGGCTTTGCCCCTGTTTGTGCAGTTTGAGAGTGATTATGGCAATGGGAGTGTTTGAGAGGTGTTAGGGTCGTGCAATAGCTTGGTTATGATCTTTGGAATGTGTTTGCAATCTTTGCTTAAAGGTTTCTTGACTGATATGAGAGATGTCTTATGTTATGGCACTTTTCTTCACTCTTAAGCAAACAAAAGCAACTTGGTGTTTTAGGCAAGTAGGGGACCTCTAATGAGCTGCATAAACTCTCCTTGATCAGAGTGATTTGTCCATAATCTTGTGCCCATTAGATCTTGCTTGTACTGCTTGGATTTGTAATTGGACATAAAGTGAACTTTTGCAAAAATGGATAGTTTGCTTTATCTATAAATGGATTAAACCTTCATGTAATGTTAGAACACAAAGAACATGGTCTTGGCACAAAGAATATGCATTAAATTTATGAGTGTAATTGAGATAAAAGGCCTGTAATCAAGGGGCATGCTGAGTTTTGAAAATGCATAGTGTTATGAATCATGCTTTGGTCAAGAACAAAAAGTGAATTTTTGCCATATTGTGAAATTCGATTCTCTCAAGTTATGAGGTTGTTTGATGAGTTCTTGGACATTTTGGAAAGCTTGGAATGTGTACTACAATCCATCTTTGAAGTGCAATTTGAAATTCCAAGTGGAAGTGTATGGAAAATGGCCTTGAAGTGGGGTAGAAAACCTTGTCAAAATAGGTTAAAATTTCACTAAGTTAAAAATGGTTTAGTGCCCTTATTCAAAAATTTGTAACTTGAGATACAAGCTTCAAATGAGAAAACTTTGTGAATAAAAGTTGTAGAATATGCAACAAGCTACAACTTTCATGTTTTGACTTTTGTTTGAATCCAAATGGATCTTGGTGAAAAAGTGGGGCAAAGTTGGGAAAAAATTAGGGTTTTTCCATAACTTAGAAAAATTCTATGTTATGAAAAATTCTAATTTCTAACCCTAATTTGCATTTTGTGATTTCTTGGTGAACAAGTTTCATGATTTGGCATGTTTTGATGAAAAATGAATCTTGACTCTTGATTTTGACCAAAAAGTCAAGGTTTGACTTTTCAGTGTACAGTCAAAATTGATCAATTGACTGGGAAATTCAACTGTCAATCTTGTGTACTTGGGATATTTTGAGTTTGTTGAGCATGTCAAGATAATTCCATGGGGTCCTTGAGTCCATATGTGAGCTTGGTTTGCTATTGGCTAGGTCAAACAGTCAAAAATTGCCTTTGTGCAGTCAAAACCCTAAAAATAACCATTTTGCCCTTTTGGTGATCTGATCAAATTTCTTGTGGCATTGTGATCCAAACTTGATCAAATGGTCCATATGAGTTCATAATGTTAATGTGGGTCAAATTTCATGAGGTTTGACTGTCAATTGGCCACAGTTGACTTTTTCCCCAATACAGTTGATTTCTAGGTCAACTGTCCAATTGACTGGGCAAAACATGGAATCAAGACTTGAAACTTGATATGGGTAAACTTGGGAGTCCAATATGAAGCATGAAAGTCATTTTAGGCATTTTAGGTCAAAACATCTTGGTGCAAACACAAACCCTAATTTGGGTCAACAGTGCAAGGAGAAGTCTTGAGCAGATGATACCCTAACTGGACCTTGATCTCCAAGAGCTTTGTGATGGGAAATCAATGAGAAATGGGAGGGCAAATTTTGGGGTACAACACATTCTGATACTCATTCTTCTGACTTACAACTTACAACTCAGCAAACATTCTTGGATGGCATCTTTAAGCCCATCTCCAACAAGATTCTATAACTTCTCCAAATGGCATCTTTAAGCCCATTCCCTCAACTACACTTTGACGAGTGCAAATTTACGGGCACTCTAGTGTCCAATCATCTTTTACCTTCGAGTCACGAACGGAAAAACTCGTCAATCTAACTCTTCAGGTTCAAGAATATTGAAGATGGGCAGCTGTTGTACCCCAAAATCTGCCATCTCATTTATCAAGACTTTTCTCACAAGACATCTCCTTGCATTGATAACCTCAAATTAGGGTTTGAGTTTGCACAAGGATTTTTGGACCATCAATGCTTCATGTGACTTTCATACATCATGTTGGACCTCTAAGATTGCTCATACCAAGTTTCAAGCCTTGAACCACATTTTTGACCAGTCAATTGGACAGTTGACCTAAAAATCAGCTGTATTGGGGAAAAAGTCAACCATGGACAATTTACAATCAAACCTCATAATTTTTTATCCACAACAACATTTTAGACTCCTATGTACCATTTGATCAAGTTTGGATCATAATTCCTCAAGAAATTTGAACAAATCATCAAAAGGGCAAAATGGTCTAAATTAGGGTTTTTACTGAGAAAGGGAAATTTCTGATTTTTAACCTAGTCAATGGCCAATTGAGTTCAAACATGGTTTCAAGGATCCAATGGCATCATCTTTACCTAATTGCATGGTTCAAAAGATCCCAAATGCATTGGATTGACAGATAAATTTTCCAATCAACTGATAAAAAATCAACTATACACTGAAAAGTCAAACTTTAACTTTTTGGTCAAAATCAAGTGCCAAGGGTCATAATTAATCAAGATATGTCAAAATGTGAAACTTGTTGACCAAGAAACCTAAAATTACAAATTAGGGTTTTAATTTGAAATTTTTCATAACTTAGAATTTTTCTAAGTATGGAAAATTTCTTATTTTTTCCCAACTTTTTCACCATGATGCAATTGGATTCAAAGGAAACTTCTAACATGAAAGTTGTAGTCCTCCATGAAATATACAACTTTAATTCACAAATTTTTCCCAAAAGATGCTTGGATCTCAAGTTATGAATTTGTGAATAGGGGTCCATGAACTAAAAGACTTAGTGAAAATTTGCCCTAATTTAGGCTGGTTTTTGACCCGACTTCATGGCAATTTTTCACCTATTTCCAAGAGGTATCTCAAAATGCATTTCAAATATGGATTGTATAGAATGTTGTAAGCTTTCCAAAATGTCCAAGAACTCTCCAAGATCATTTATGGTTAGGGAGAATCGAAGAAGAGAAAATGGCATTTTATCACTTTTGTCCAAGCCATTTTTACATGAGATCAAGTTACAAATCAGATTCAAGCATGCTTGTACCTTGCATTACATGTCCTAAATCCCTTCTACACTCCATAATTAAATGCTAGCTCAGTGGATAATGGCTTTATTTTGGCTTTTGGAGCATTGTACAAAGAGTAAGTCCATTAATGGCATAAAGGGCACTATGTCATTTTGATAAAGCAAGCTTTTTACAGCTTTACAATTCTTGAGCCATGGACATGTTTCTTTGTTACACGCAATGTCCAAAGATATCAGGCAATGTTTAATAACCCTTGGAAGCCCTAGAACTAGCAAGTACAAGCCTTTGGCACAAGTCATTTCACTTTTCTTCAAAAGCAAGAAAAGTTGCAAAAGTCAAGAGAACTTGTACATATGATAAAGGGTGGACTTGGCTTCATTCAAAACAACTTCACAAACTTATCTCAAGCTAATACACGAATGCTTATGATCTGAAACTCTCCCAAACACAAAAAACACAAATTTCTGCCCAAACAGGGCAGCTTCTGCAAAACTCTTGCCAACTCAATATTTGTTCGTGCGTTTCTCCCTTCAACACTTAAAACACATTCCATACATCACATCCAAACTATCCAAGCCTTTGCAATGCAACTGTGAGCTCTGTTTCAGACATCACCATTTTCAAACTTGGAGGTTGCAGCTTGACTTCTACAAGGAGTTTCAGCCATCCACAAAGCCAGCTAAGCATTGGAAAAGCTTGAGGGAACTTCAAGGAAGCTCACACGATCCTCAGGCCTCACCCAAAGTCCCCACATTGGCATATTCAAATCTAGCTGAAGGAGGTATTTTTCAAGACTTTATCTCTCTATTTAGGCATCCTCAAGCCACAATTTGTGAAGAAAAAATGTAGTCTCTAGCATGGTGAAGCTGTACATATGCATAGTTGTCATTTATATTAACTGAGCTAAGAGAATTTGAATGTTGAACATGCTGAAAAAACTAGGTCAGAAATTAGGGCTACTGAAATTCTCCCTGGTCTTTGAGAGTTAGATTATGAATTTTATATCATTGGAATCGTGAGATTCTAAGCTACATTTTTTATGTTGCAAGTTTTTGTTTTTGTGCAAAGAATAGAGAGTTACAGGTTGAAGGCAAGAACGCGCGCAAATGTTTGGCTGGAGGACAGGGATGACCTGGCTTGGGCCTGGCGCTCCTTGGGCTTGCTATTTCTACTTTTCACACCCCCTGACTTGATATCCACACCCCTGACTTATTTTTGTATTTTTTTTTTATATTTTCTTATATTGTCATGTTTATTGTTTTTTAATATTTTTTCTAAACATTAAAAAATTATGAAAAATATTTTCTTTATTTTTTGCATTTTATTTTATTTTTTATCTTATTTTTTGCATTAAATATTGATTTATTAGAATAAATAGAATCTATTTTCTTAAAATAAATAGTAAACACATTAAAAAATATTATACATTCTTATTTTATCATTTATACACATAAAATATTATTTTGATACATATTTTATTTTTTCTTATATTTGTTAATAATATTATTTATTATTTCTTATACAAAAAAGTGGATAAAATAAATAATAAGAAACATATATTTTCTTTAATAAAAAACTAGGGTTTTTCACCCTTTCAAAAAATAACAATATTATTTTTCTTATTTTTAGGACTTAAATATTTTTTTTTTCATACATAAAATTAATACAAAATATTTTTGCATAAATATATTTTATTTGCATATTTAAATATTTGTATATTTATTTACCTTGTACAATAATTCAATTTGGTTGTAATAGTATTTTAGGGTTTTATTTTGTGCAAATATCCCCCAGTCAAAAACTTGTATCCCCCTCCCCCTCCCCCCCCCCCCCCCCCCCCCCCCCATAATAATTGTTGTAATAGCTTAGATTTATTTTACGCAATTTATCGCATTATATACATGTTTAGTAAAATTAGGGTTTGTATGATAAGACATAATCAAACAAATAGACATGACCTAATACAAGACAAATGAAATGCATGTAAAATGACACACATTGCACACAAGCACTCCTTAGGGTTTCACCCACTTGGTTGCCTTAAAAATGGCCATGGTATGCATGCAAAGTATCTTGGCAAAACAAAACAAAACAAAAGATCATAGTCCCTCGATGACGCTAGACAAGGTTGCCTAAAAACAAAATGATCTTGGTCCCTCAAACATGCTAAGATACTTGGCAACATTGCTATCATGGTCATATGATAACCCACGCACGTCCCGTTTAATATCCAAAGATAGGGTTGTTTACCAAAGCAATGGTAAATCAACAATGTCAAAGGAATAAAATGCATAGGAAAAACATTTGAGTAGGGTAGATAGTTCTAAGTTACTTGCTCTCTTCCAAACAATCCTTGCTATTTTCAAAAACAAACACACAACATATTTCAAAACATTTCCAAACAACTTTCAAAATGTTGAAACATTTTTCAAAAGACAAACATCTTTGTATACATTCTTACGAACGAGAATCATTACAAAGATTGCCTAAACGAAAGGCCTCTTTTCAAAATACTTTCAAAACCACACAAAGCACCATTTCAAACAATTTCAAAAGCAAAGCAAGTGATCTAAACAAGTAACTAAGAGCCCATGGAAAACCATGGATGAAAAGGGTGCTAACACCTTCCCTTTTCATAATCTACCCCCCGAACTCAAGAAAACATATCAAAGGTCTTTCCTGTGCTTTTTTACCTTTCTTTTTGGTTAAAATAAAAGTCGGTGGCGACTCTTGCTAAATCGTGACATTTGCGATGAAACGCAAAACCTCAAGTCAGTTCTCCCACCGTATCACAGTTGCGATTATTGTTGTTTATGATATGTGAAATGGTGTTATTATATGAGTTGGTCTAACATATTATTTATCATACGTCTTATTATATTGTTAGATATCTCACCCCTTCTGTTTGAATGTTACCCTTGCGTTGGTAACATGCATGTAATCTAGAGTTAAGGAAATATACCATAAGTGGTTCGAGTCGGTGTCATTGCTCTGATACGTAACACTCGGGGGGATGAATGCTTGTTGCTTTTAGTTATGGGTCATTTCAGTTGTTGAACTTTAATTTGATTGTTACTAAGTATGTGTTATTTTGAAGTTGCTATAATTGTTGGACAAAGATGTTATTATGATTCCGCTGCGTAGTTGTTCAAGTTGTTGAATTAAGAGATTAAATTATTTTGCTGCTGGTTCATCCGAAGTTTTAAAGTGTTATGTATCCATGTTGAATGCAATGGTTTATATGTTTAATTTATGGCATCCTGATTCAGTTGCATGAATTTTTATAACTCGGATTTACATTATATTGTCGGGTAGAATTGGAGTGTTACAGAGGGCAGGGGTTGACACGGGTGCCCATGTCACACGACACGACCCGTGTCATTTTGGCTGGAACAAAAAGTATGCAAGGAGTCAGGAACAAGCCCTGACACAGGTGCCCGTGTCCATTGACACGGCCCGTGTCATCTCGAGTATCAAATTTCCAAATTTTGAGATTTTTTAAGTTACTTTGGACATATTGCATTGCTTAGGGATGACTTAACCCTATGAAAAACCTTTTTCATTAAAAAAACCCTAAAAAAGAAATCTTTTTCTTCATCTTTACATTTTCGTGCATTTTGCTATGTTACATCATAAATTATGTAATTGTCAAAGCCTTGTAATAGTAATTAGGGTTTACTTTACTTGTCATCCTCATTTGTAAATTTGTATCCCCTATCGCCTCAAGTATTGTAATAGCGTAGGACATTTAATTTCCATAATTTATCACTTTCCATATTATTGTTAAGTAATTAGGGTTTGTATGGAAAGACTTAAAATCAAACAAGTAGACAACCTTAATTCAAGACAAAAATGCATGAAAACAAAACACTTTAAACACATGCACCTCTAGGATAACCCACACTTATTGCCTCAAATAAAAACATTCATGTCCCTCGAACGTGAGATACTTTAGCAAAGACCCTCGAATACAAGATCATAGTCCCTCGATGACCCTTCAATATTGCCTTCGGTAAACTATATTAGACCCTTACGATAAATTGCTAAGGTATCCTACAATGTTGCCTTCTATGACTATACGACGACCTCGCCCGTCCCTCACATCCAATGATATGGCTCTCTACTAATCAATGGTAAAGTAGCACTATCTAAAGGAGGGACAAAAGAACAAAGACTTCTTTGAGTAGGTAGATTGCTCGTAATTGCTTACTCACAAATAAAACCATTTACACCTCACACTTTCAAAACATCTTTCAAAACAAAAATGTTGTATACATTCTCAACGATACGAGAATCATTACAAAATTACCTTACAATGGCGTTTTCAAAACATCTTTCAACACACCAATACTTTCTTGAAATATTTTCAAAGTCAACACTTTGTATGCATTCTTATAGAGACGATAATCATTACAAAGTTCACCTAAACGAAGGCACTTTTCAAAAATACTTTCAAAACCAATCATAAACACATTTCAAACAAAGAATTTTCAAAGTGAGCTAGCAACTAAGAGCCCGTAGATAAACTACGAATGAAAAGGGTGCTAACACCTTCCCTTTTCATAACCTACCCCCCGAACTCAAGAAAATTTCTCAAAAGGTCTTTCCTGTTCTTTTCACCCTTTCCTTTATTGGATAAAAGAAAAGTCGGTGGCGACTCTTGCTATCCGCAACAATTGTGATAAAACGCAAAAAACCCAAGTCAGTTCTCCCACCGTATTACAATGGCATGCTAACATTTATTTGAGATTATATGAATCTACAAATCAGTTATGAGTGGGACCAAATATGCGCATCATGCACCTCCAGTTCCTGACCACCAGATTTCATCAGGCTAGATCCAAAGCCTCAAAGGCGTGTCTCCATGATGAACCCCAAGAAGCGTTCCTCACTGGATCTCCAGGCGCCTGGGCCCTATTGCTAATGGGCCTGAGAATTTTTTGCTATTTCACACCCTCTAACTACTTTTTGCAGTTCTTGGCCCATTTTCTTTTTCTTTTTTTGTTTTTTTATTTATTTAATTTACTTTAAATCTTTTTTCTTCTTTTTATGAACATAAAAAATCAGAAAATCAGAAAATCACAAAAAATAATAGATTTAAGTTTTTATTAATTTAATTAATCAATCATTTAATCACCTTTTTTAATTAATTATTTAATCATTTTTTAAACTAATTAGAATTAGATTTCCATTAATTTAATTATTATATTTCTTAAACAAAAACATTTTTCTAATCTTAGGATCTTTTAGGGTTTTTCATCCTTTCCCGTTTCATCTCTGCATGTTATTTATTTCTTTCGCATTGTTATTTTCATGAACAATTATGTAACTGTTGAAGAAATGTAATAGTTAAAATTAGGACTCTTTAAATTTTTATTTCCCCATTTTGGTTTGTAATTTCTCCCATCCTGAAGCGATGTAATAGTGTAGATTCAATTTTCCGCATTTTATTTTCCGTACTTATATATATTTAACTGCTAGATGTATGCTAATAGGCTTGTATGGAAAGACTTAAAAACAAACGTTAGCAAACCTAACACTCAAGATAAACATAACTAAAACACAACACATTCACACACACGCACCTCTAAGGTATCTCCACTTGTTGCCTTCAGAATAAAAAAGTCATGTCCCTCGAACGTGGGACACCTTAGCAAAGTCCCTCGATACAAAGATCATAGTCCCTCGATGACCCTTCGATGTTGCCTTTCGGTAAATGATCTAGTACCTTATGATAAATTGCTAAAGTGTCCCACGAGTTACCTTCATGACTGTACGATGGCCCGCGCCTGTCCCTCAAAACATCAAACGATAGGGCTACCTACTAACTAATAGTAAGATAGCACTGTCTAAAGGAAAAGAGGAAAAGAACAAAGACCATTCGAGTAGGTAGGCCGCTTATAGTTTCTTGCTCACAAAAACAAACAAAATAATTTTTCACACATACACAAACTCTTTTCTAAATATTTTCAAATACAAGAAACACTTTGTATACGCTCTCAACGATAAGAGAAACATTACAAAGTTCTCTGCACTAAGGCGTCTTTTCAAAAATATTTTAAAAACACACAAACACAAAGCATTTTCAAAAGTGAACTAGCAACTAAGAGCCTGTAGGTAACTACGAATGGAAAGGGTACTAACACCTTCTCTTTCCATAACCTACCCCCTGAACTCAAAATCTTTAAAAAAGGTATTTCCTGTTCTTTTCACCCTTTCCTTTATTGGATAAAAGAAAAGTCGGTAGCAACTCTTGCTAACCGCAACATTTGCGATAAAATACAAAACCAGTAAAGTCAGTTCTCCCACTGTATTACATCATCCATAAAGGACAATATATAAACTGCAAAGTTTTGAAAATTTCATCTGAATTTATAAAGGAGAAAAGGATCTTATTTGGTGCCAGAGCAAAAATCTCTCTTAATCAGTCTTGTGCGTGTGATGATCATCAATAATTACCATTGCCTTAATTTGACTGTCCGAATGAAAAGGAGGAAAATCAGAAAGAGACTTAAGCACAAAGCATAGTTAGAGAGGCATCTGAAGAAGAAACTCTAAATTTAAAGATGCTTAAGCAAACTCTTCGTGTCATGTGAACATCGAACAAACTGTTATTTGATCAATTTGAACAGATGTCTCACGTATGAGTATCAGGCTATTGTGATTTTCATGAGTTCTTGTAATGGTCCCTTGAGGTCAAGCAACGATTTAAGTTTGGAGGAGTTTGACCAGTGGTTTTCACACATGAATTTTGCATTTATTTTAGTCATCATTTATTTTAATTGTCTGAGGTTTTATTCCATTTTACCCAATTTTATGCTTTGGTTTAGTATTTTAGTGTTTTCAAGAATAAAAGAATGAAACGGGACAAATCGGGACAGAAAAGTGCAGAATTCAGAAGTTCAGAAAGAAGTACTTCAGGAGCTCTGACACAGGTGGCCGTGTCACCTGACACTGGCCGTGTCAGGGGGGGATTTGGAAAGAAGTGAAGATTGAACCAAAATAGAAGCTGAAGCGTGCATTTTTGGAGGAAGGATCACAGGTGCTGACACGAGTGCCAGTGTCACACGACACAGCCCGAGTCAATTTAGTTGGGCCAAGAGGTTGAAAGGAGCAGATCACAGATGCTGACACGGGTGCCTGTGTCTAGTGACATGGCTCGCGTCAGCTCAAGCGTTGAAAATTCTTAAGTTTGGGAATATTTAGTGGTTTTGAACCCTGTAGTCTACTTTGGACTTTTGGAATCACCTAGGAAAAACGAGACTACTTAAACCTATTTTGTAGAGGAAAAAGAGACTTTTTTGACGGGAGAATAATTTCATGATAGAAGATTGAAGTCTATGCAAGTTTTGGGAGACCGAAGAACTTTCATGAGCGGAAGCAATTGAAGATCAGAGTTCACCATCAATTTGTGAAATGCCTATCTTTATTTTTGTTGAAATTTCCTTGAACATTATGTACGGCTAAACCCCTTAATGCTAGGGGGTGTCCCTGATTTGCAATGTAAGAATACTGATCTCTTTTTTTTATTCAACATAAAAGTTTTATGCATCAATTTGATTATTTAGAAGAATTTATAGTTTTACCCTATGGGACCATAGGGTTTCACTGTTATTAACACATTAGAGTCGGACGATCGTGTTAAGATTTTATAAATAATGATATTATAAATGATTTCACCTAGGACTAGAGGAATCCTATGATAACCAGAACAGTTCTTGATAATTACGTGCTTAACCTCAACACTAATTTGAATGGAAATTGAAATTAGGGTAGAAGTTAAAGGTTTTTCACTAAGGACTTAGGGAAAGATAATCTTAAGAATTGGTAATTGATGTTGATAAACTTGTTGAAAATATCAAAGAGTGAAGGTTATTTCATGGCAAATCATACACTCAACCCTAGCAGCTTTTAACCGAACTGAAAAAGTCAAATTTTACTTTCAGCCCTTTAATCTTTTGCAAAGATATTTTTGAATCAAACCCTAAACTATTGTTTTTGTTTGATTGTATTAATAATAAAACTCAGTATTTCCTACGCAGTCCTCGAGATCCATATTCAGGGTAAAACCCATTATTACTACATCGGTGAAAATAATACACTTGTTATTTTTCCGATCAAGACACAATCATGGAGTTCAATGTCACGTCTACCATCGGACAACTCAACAAGATGGGTGTATGTCCCCCCAAAAGTGGGTGAGATGGTTGTAAGCAACAAATAAATAAGTGGCATCCATCCCTCTTGGTTATGTTTTATGCTCATTAATCATTCTTGATGTTATGCTTATGTCATTCTCCATTTGTATGCTTATATTTTAATACATTAGCAAAATAAATCAATATTTTCTAAGAAATTATTTTCTTTGTAAATGTGCATAGCACCATGAATGTCGGGGTACTGCCAAAGACATTGACGCTTGGCACACATAAAGTCAAGGGTGTTGTCGGAGATACTTTGTACATTCGTATAAAGCAACCAATTCCCTATATAAAGTCATGGGGGTTGTTAGAGACGCTTTGTATGTCTAGCTAAAGCAATCAATTCCCCACATAAAGTCAGGGGTGCTATCAGATATACTCTATACATTCGTCTAAAGCAATCACTTTCCTATATAAAGTTAGGGGTATTATCAGAGATGCTCTGTACGTCTGTGTAAAGCAATAAATTCACCATATAAAGTCAAAGGTGTTGTCGGAGAAACTTTGTACGTCTGGATAAAGGAATCACTTCCCCATACACAATCACGGACCACCCATATCTAGTAGCTAGCCACTATAGATGTTGTGGTGGATTGGCCATTCGTCTACCTCTGACCAATTCTCGCCGGGCAGGGAAAACAGAAACCGACCTTGGCCACGAATGACCCTAGTGACATCCAATAAACTTTAAGGGAAGACCTCGTAAGTTCATAAATATTCGGAGAAATGAAAAGGGTATCTTTCCAACAACATCAAAATATGTATTTAAATCACATTACTTATGTATCCCCCTTTTTCATGTCATAATGACATCCAATTAACTACAAAAAGGATACCTTATGACTTTGCAAAGACAAATGCTTTATATATGGAACAATACTAAATCTGTAAAATGATGGTGTTAAGTCAACCCTAAGGAGAGACTTTGTAAGTCCATAAAATCCAAATTTAGGTATTCAAGACCAAGCACAAATACCTTCAATAGGTAATAAATAGCATCCCATTAAAAAAATCCAAAGTTATGTATTCAAGATGCATTTCTCACATACTCTTCTTTTTAAGAGAGGAAGAGGGGGAGAAGGAGAGAGAGCATGACTACTTCCACAAAAGGAAGATCTTCACACCCACAACATCTTGGGCCGTCCGAATTTTCTCACTAGAATCTGTCAGCGGGCAATGAAAATACTCTACTTGGTCCAAAGCATTTTCAAATGACTATAAAACTGACTCGAGGGAGGAACTCATACAGTCAGCCAGCTACTGTGTTAACAAAGCATTCCGAGAACACAAGAATCTATTTCCTTATGAGAAGCTCCCTGACTACTTCTTACAATGGATAAATCATGATCTTTTATCTCCACGGTCCTCATAAACTAAGGCACCTGGTCATAAAGAGAGCCAGTGAGCTTAAGAGGAAGCAAAAAAAATTTCACCCTGGAGAGAGAGGTAGAAGCTTCATTTGCTTCTTGCAGATATCTGTCTCGTTGAAGTCTCAAATCTCTGATGTTATCTTCCATGCGTTGTTTCTCATCATGATACCATTCAGGCCGAAAAATTTCCAATGATTGGTTGCACCGTTTCTCGCCAAGAGCCATAGTAGTTGGGTATACTAATGACTTCTCGGCAAGTGTACCGATAATTTCAACGTAATAAAAAGATATTGTATCCACGGGGACTGCTATTTAACTAGACAAATCTTGTACAGTGTTATGCAAGTAATAAATTGGGGGTTTTCAAGTTTTAAATTGTGAAAAAGATAAAAGTGTTTTGACAATTATGAGAAAACGGTCAGGTTTTACCTATAATCCCTTATTTCTCCCCTGTTGTTGTCTAATGCATTACATGAATGAAACATTGTTATATTTCCACAGTGAATTAACAAGACCACTATACCAAATCCCTTGGTGTACAACATCACTAATTCCTACTAGAGGTGTCCTATCCCCATTCAACTGGCGTAAGTGGAATTAGGAAATGATATAGTACATTAATTATAATGCCACTACTCGAGGTCTCCTATTCCTATTCAATTGGCGTAAGTACAAAAATTTCCCTAGTTTAAATGCATAGGCTAAGGTCTAGTATTCCCTATATGTCCACAATCACATTCACAAAGTATCTCAAATTATGCGCTTTAAGTACAAGAGACAATTAAATAGAAATATAAATAAGATTAATCATGCAACATCAAATTAAACATATGTCCCAACAGGTTTGAAATAAGTTCATCAGGAGAAATCTAACCTAAGAGTATTTAGATACTCATTATGATTAAATTACAATACCAAATAACAAGAAGAAGTTTATATAAGAAAATCCTTGAAGATCTAGCCTCAAATTGCTTCGAATGCGCTCCAAATTTCACTTCTGGTGTTGAAATTCATCACTTGAAGTCTAAAATTGCAGAACCCTTGAAAAGATTCCAAAAATTCCCTTTTATAGCCTTTAGATCGTATCAGAACGCATCAGAATTTTCCTAGAAAAGGGCCCATCACGCACATCATGAACATTATCATGCACGCGATGAAACTCTTTAGGTCCATCACACACGCGATGACTGACGTGATTTCTCCAATTAGTTGATCTCTTTTTTGCTCCTTTTTTAGCCAAATTTCTATAAGTCCATATTTCTTCATACTTGGCCATTTTTGCATCATTCTTTGTCCATTATTCCTCAAAATTAGCCATCTTCGACTCGTTCCTCTCTGCTTCTTCGATAAAATACATGTAATGAAAAAGTATCATCACAACCCCAAACTTAATTTATTACTTGTCCTCAAGTAACTTTTCTACAACTGCACATTCCAAACAGAAACACAAAATGCAACAATAACAAATAAACATCATTATATACTATTTGTTTTATCTGATCAACATTCTAACTATAATCCGGAAAATTCATAAAACGTCTTCAACCTTGTCAAGTACTTAACATGTCTCTCATCTCACTATAATTCACCTCAATTTATAGGGTAATCTCTCAATCAGCATTCAAAACTTCTTATATTGAGTTTGATCATGTTCTAACAAAATTCATCAAAGTAATCAAAACACACACAATTGGAGGCTTTTCGGTTGTAACACGGCTTAGGTTCGAGTAAGATATTTTGGGAAAGTTGGTTTAAACCTTTGAAGTTAGGTACCTAGTTATCCTTTTGTTATCATACCAACTCTTTTTCTACTTATTGTTACTAGAGATTTAAACTTTTCTTTTGTGGTCTTTGTTATGCATTTAGCATCATTTTTTTTTGAAGAAGTTCTTTTTACTTCTTGATTTTTTTCTCAAAAGTTTTCAACTTTTGACCAATATCTCTAGTACTCCAACCCTAAAATTAACCTTTACTCACTTCCAAGAGCAACCTTAAACTTGTTCTTTTACATAAGACGAGAAACTAAAAATTTTACCTAACTCCAAAGAGAGGGTGGAAAGATTTAATTTTTTAAGTCATTTGGCTAATAGACGTGGCTTAAAAAGGATCAGTATTTAAAATAACAAACTGCCTCAGTGTGTGTAAATAAAACTAGACAAATTAAATCAGAAATAGTCCAAACCTGATAAAATAGTAAAACATGGATACACTAAATGAAAGAAATTGTAAATAATTGAAATATTTGGCTTAAACCTTATTAGACGAGGTATCTGGAGATTGACTACAAGCATGTTGGTTCTGTTTTCATATTTCGCTTTCAATTTGTAAGTCACTTTCTTGATGATCAAGTTATGTCTGATTGTGTCTTTGGTTCATCTGTCAAATGCTAAAGTTGTATTTTTTTGTAAATTTGAAAGAAACAACAAAAGAAAACTTGTTTATTAAAGACAAGCATTAGAAAAGTGGTACAAAATAAAATCGAGTATTGTACCTACTACTCTAAATTGACTTAAGAGATTGACTTGTTAGACGTAAAAGGAAATTGCTGAAAATTATAAATATTCTGGAAAACTTCAAAATTAACAAGTCATTGGAGCGGAAAAATTCTTGCATGTCTTGCATTGTATTGTTGAAGTCTTGGTCCTATTTGGTTCACTCTGTCCTCATCTGATTAATGTTGATGCTCGAGAGGTACATACTCGTTTTGGACCCATTCTCTGAAACAAAACAACAATACTAGAAAGTGCAAAGAGATTAGAGATAAAATTAGGATTGGAGACTTTTTTAATCTCTCTTTCTTACTTTAATCCCTTTTTCACGCCTTTGTCCTCCTGCTCCTTAATACGACATGCTACAAAATAAAAATGATTGATTGGAATAAAATGAAATTTAAATTTGCAAATAAAATAAAAATTTATCTGATGGATTACCTCCCACTAAGCGCTTCTTTAAGGTTATAAGTTTGACCTTTTAATTTTTTTTTAGAGTGACATATATGACACAAAAAACACATCATCCTTCTTCTTCCTTTTGTTTGGTAAGAATTCCATTACTTTGAGAAATTGTAAATCTCTTTTTTTTATCCCTCCCTCTAACTCTCTATTTAATGTACATTAAAATATTAGTGTGATAAAAAAATTTAATCGACTATAAATCATTCAACTATAACTCTTTCAGTTATAATTCGATTAGTTAAAAATAATTTAATTAAAAGTATCATATTAATAACAAAATTTATTAAAAAAATTAATCATTTGTTATTGATCATTAGTATACATTTAATACATTATAAATTTCTCCATGCAATTTTTTTTTGGTAATCTTAATAATGTAATAAATATCTAAAATAACTTCAATAACTATCCATCATTTCCAATACTAAGAAAGTATTATTATTATTATTATTATTATTATTATTATTATTATTATTATTATTATTATTATTATTATTATTATTATTATTATTATTATTATTATTATTATTATTATTATTATTATTATTATTATTATTATTATTATTATTATTATTATTATTATTATTATTATTATTATTATTATTATTATTATTATTATTATTATTATTATTATTATTATTATTATTATT
>CATIWC010002552.1:0-146933 GCA_948472305.1 Vicia faba | reverse complement strand
CAACAACACTCGCATCATCCCGCAGCAGCTTCAACGTTTTCGTTCTAATAAATTTTGATGTTTCAGTGAGTTTCGATTTCTTTTGATCTGTTAAACTGAGTTGTTGTCAAGATTCTGTGATGAATAGCTGTTACAAAATTTGAATTGAACTGATATATTGATATAATCGTCTATGAATCTGTGAAAATGTCGATACGATTGTGTTGTCCTTTTAATTTGAAATGATATGCTGCTTGAGTTTAATATGAGAAACGTTTTATCAGCCTTGAATATGTTAATTCTGTTTGAGTTTCGAGTTCGTGGTTTGTGTCGATTCCAAATTAAATTCTGTGTAATTCTATTGGAATATGATGATAGTGTTAGTATGTTTTGTTTTAATTCGGATTGAAGTCTCAAATTGGTGTTAATATGTTGAAGTATTGATATCGACACCATGTTAAGGTGTTATTTCGTTTTGATTTCGATTGAAGTTGTGAAGTGATATATGTGTTTAGTTTCGATAAAGGTGATGTTGATGCCGGCGTTTAATCGTGTGTGAATCTAACCGAGAAATTATTGAGGGCAGCCAATATGTTTTATCGTTTGTGTTGAACATATTTTTGGAGGGAATTTTTTGAATATTGGTTACCCCGTCGCATTCACACAACAGTGGTATGTTACCCGTTGCGTCCACACAAATTTTGACCTGGTTACCTGTGCACTAGTATGTTACATGTGCGTTCACACGATACTAGTGTGTTACATGTGCGTTCACACGATATTTGTATGGTACGCGCGTTTATGTTTAAAGTGTAATAAAAATGAAATAAAAGAAAGACAAAATTATTTAATCAACTAAACTTATTATTTAAAAAAAAAATCATTGAATATAATTTTTTTTATATAAAAATATATGTGTAAAATAATATAAGTTTTTTTATATAACTATTATTTTTGTTTTGGCATTATTTAAAAAAATATTAGAATCAATACAATATTAATTATTTTGAATTAATTGAATCAACAATAGAAACTTTCTCTATATATAAAAATTATTGTTTTGGTAAATTTATCTTTTATAATTCAATTAAAAATATTATCTATAGTTTGAAATTATTTTTTATATTAAAAAATTATAGAAAGGCCAATCAACTAAAATCAAATAATAAACAACAAATTGAAAAATATACCCAGATTAAAGTTAAAAAATAGATAATTAATTCTTATTCTTAACTATGATGATTTCATAAAAACTATATCATATAGTTATTAATTATTATTATTATAAACTATTAGTGCGATTTTTTTATTAAAATTCACTCAACTTTAAAACTTTTTAAAGAAGAAACAAATTTCAATCTTCATACAATAAATTTCGAATAAAATAATATTACTTTAGTAAATTTTCATAATTTCTAAAAATCTACTTAATTAAATCAATTTAAATGAAATATTTTATATATTTCTAATCATAATTGAATTTAATGGAACTCTAATAATCAAATATTTAAGACAAATAAAAATCAAATTATGTATGACATATTATACCTTTTATTTAAGACATCAAAAGTTTTTTTATATTCTTAAAAATTTATCAACTAACTTAATTAGTAAGTATTAATAATTATTAGTTATTACTGTATTAAGATGGAACTAATTCAATTTCGAACTATTAGGATCCTCCTAAAAATGGCTAGTAATTAACATTCATTTCTTATTATAGTAAATTTAAAAAGACAAATTATTACAATAACTTTTTTGAAAACTGAAAATAATGTTGTCGAATATTTCATTGAAATTAATTTTCATTGCACCCCTTAAATTAATAATGCAAATTAAGCTCATTCATTGGTATATTGTACTTAAATCACTTTGACAACTTCTTTGAACTGAGAAAAATCATACACAATGATAGAAATGGAATTTCTTTTTGCAATAATAAGGTTTTGAAAAAAACAATCGTAAATAACTATGTTTTAGATAAAATTACACAAATAATTATGTTTTAAAAAATTTCACAAAAGATGAGTCATCTCAATTGGCGCATACACCTTATTTTAAAGGGGATACGTCATCTCACTTGGCGCCTAGGTGTTAAAAGTGTATCATAAGTCAAGTGACATGGCGTCTTAGTGCAAAGGGGAGACGATTTTTTTGTACTTTTTATTTTAAATGCGGGACGTTACGTAAAGGATATAGGATCACTAAAATTCGACTTTTTATTTACACAAAACGATTACATAAACAAAAAATATAAAATAATCAGTGGTCCCCCGGAACCCGGTAACGACTCGCGGTTCCGCATCCCGCGTCCTCGCCTTTCCCGTGGTGGGTTTCGTCGCGTTTCCTGTTGTGGTAGGGTCGATGATCTAGCGAAGTCAATGCATTCCGGATCCATGAAATCAGTCAGATCTCTATATCTAGAAGATTCGCTTTGGTACAGTCGGTTACCCATATCCTCAAAGTTTGGTCGTCATGGTGGTGGGTGGAGTTCCATGGTTGGCCTATAGCACTGGTCGTCTGAGTAAGGGTAGTAGGAAGGAAATGAATCCTGGGGTGTTTGGTATTGAGAATGTTGGATGCTTTGGTGATGTGGTGGTTGATGGTAAGTTGGGTCGGTTGGGTCATATTCTTCGGAAAATCCCAGATCATGACTAAGGTTAGATGTTGAGGGGCCTATATTGGGATATGGAGAAGACTGGAATTGTGTGTGGGGCATGTGGGTGTATTGGTATTGTGATTGAAATTATGGTTGGGTGTGGGGCATATGGGGGTATTGGTATTGAGGTGGTGATGGTAGTTGGTTGTGGGGCATGTGGGTGTATTCGTATTGTGGTGGTGATTGTAGTTGGGTGGTTGTGGATCTGTTTCGCCGGAGAGGTTGGTGGGAGATTGATGTGTGTTGTGTTTGTTGTTGGGGAAATGAGGGTTGTGCCCATTGTGTTCGTGGGTCAACCAAATACCTTGGATGAGACACGTGCGTTTTTGGGTTACTAACCGATCTGTACCAAGCTAAATATTGATTTGTGTGTCGTATATTACCATGGTTGAGGAAAATTGAGAATTGCAAGACATGTCGGTGACGCCTCTGCCACATCTTACACCATTCTGGAGCAAAAATATTTTCAGTTGGTAAGACCCCATTGGACATCGACCCTTTTGAGATGTCACACGGACAAACAAGTTGGATCGCAGAGTATCTCTTGATGCATTCTAAACTGCATCTTGATACGGTCGCTGTAGTGCATCTCCACAACATTGAACTGTATAATTGCAGTTTTTGCGCTCCAAATTGCTGCGTCCTCGGAGTTTAATTCATGGTCCAAACCCAAATATGGTCTCCAGATAAACTGTGGATAAAATTAAATCAGCTTAATGAAAACGTAATAAATAAATAATTTAAAAGTAGAAAAGTTCAAAGATATGACGTACATCATCTGGGCCAAGGTGATCCAATAGATTGTGATATAGAGCGATATTTAATGTTGGATTTTTGTCGTAATTCATACCCGTCACGCAGTACCTAAAGGAATTGAAAAATAGTTTATTTTTATCATATATTTGGTGAACAGATGAATAATAAATGATATAAGTTATTGACTTACTTTGTTGCGTATGGGAAAACGAATACGTTATTATTGACGGGGTTTAGGGACTCTATTCTCCACCAACCCCAGTCTTGAAGTAAGAAAGCGCATCCACAAAAAGTACATTTTTCCTTGGTTGCATTTTTACACAAGTCACTGTATAGATGGGCTAAAACAGCAGAACCTCGACTATACTTTCTAGTTTTTTCAAAGTTTCTAAGTAAATTTAAATACATGAAATTTACACTGTTTCCCGTACTTTCGGGAAATAAAAAAGTTCCAAAAAGTATCATTATATAATTTCTAGCTTTTATTACCTTAGCTAGCTCGGAGGAATTTTCGTTCAACTCTAGAGTCACATAATGATTTTTGAGTTCAGTAAGTAGTATATCCTGGCCTCTAGCACCACCACCTTTAACCATATCCTTGCCCAACAATTCCTCGCACAGAGAATTGGGTTGTTGAATCGACCTGTTAACCGCCTTAGCATCGACAGGGAGACCCAATAACATGTACATGTCCTCTAGTGTGACGGTACATTCACCTATTGGTAGATGAAATATGTGGGTCCCTGGTCTCCATCTTTTTCAATATTGCAAGTATGAACTTTGAATCAATCGTACAGTTGGAGATCTTTATAACATTTCTGAAATCTGCGTATTCGAGATAGGGCACGATCAACGGGTCGGGAGCAAGGTAGTTGTATGACTGGATTTTGAATCTTTTAGTATCCTAAATTCAAAATGTAAGAAGTGTAAGAGTCCATAAGATGTATAAATCATTAATATAAATATACAAGAAACTTACAAACGCTGCAATATTGTCCCTTATGCCTCTGTGAGAATCGTCCATTGTGAGAAGAGCCATGGTTGAAATTGTCTGAGATTATGAAAGAGTTTGTAGCAGAGAGTGAGATGATTATTGATGCAAAAGAAGTATGTGAGGCTCTGTATTTATAGGCAAAATTTTATCACAGAGTGAATAAATGAGGTGGTTGGTGGGTGCATGCATGGATGATAAGTGTCACTCTTGCAGTGTAGGTCCAGGCTAGGTGGCAGTCTTGGGGAAGGCATCTCTGCATGCATGTAATACGATTGGACATGTAGGGAGGCGCCATTGGACTTGGAAAATGAGTACAAAATTGAAAGGTGTCGCCATCCCAATTGGCGAATTAAAGGTGGCATGGGTTGTAGTGTAGGTGCAGGCTAGGTGACAGTCTTGGGGAAGGCATCTCTGCATGCATGTAATACGATTGGACGTGTAGGAAGGCACCATTGGACTTGGTGAATGAGTACAAAATTGAAAGATGTCGTCGTCTTAGTTGGCGAATTAGAGGTGGCATGAGTTGTAGTGTAGGTGCATGCTAGTTGAAAGTCTTGGGGAAGGCATCTCTGCATGCATGTAATACGATTGGACGTGTAGGAAGGCGCCATTGAACTTGGCGAATGAGTACAAAATTGAAAGGTGTCGCCATCCCAGTTGGCGAATTAGAGGTGGCATGGATTACAGTGTAGGTGCAAGCTAGTTGACAGCCTTGGGGAAGGTATCTCTACATGCATGTAATACGATTTGACATTCCAGTTGGCGAATTAGAGGTTGCTTACTATTGTTTTATTCAAATTCAGTACAACTTATTTAATCCTACATTTATCAAAACACTTCTACACTCAATCGCTCAAACACTCGAACACTCAAAGACCCAAACACTTAAACCTCAAAACATTCAAACCTCCAAACACTCAAACCTCCAAACACTCAAACATAATGACCTCTGCACCACAATATGTGATCAATACACATTTCAACAGTGAGACATACATTTGTCCCACCTCTAGATTTTTGTTTAGAGACACTGAGAACATCTGATTTTGTTTAAATAGGAAAGCCAATTTCTTGTATTTCAAAAAACGATTGGAGGCCAAACTTGGACGAGGTCCCGTGACACAAATCTTTTATCAGAATCCAGTTTTTTTTTTGTAACAACCAAATAATATTTTATAAGGTTGAGGTTCAAGATGACGAGAACCTTCAGAATATATTTTCTAGTCATGAGTATTCTGGGTACGACTCTATTGAGTTGTACATTGTGCTACGAGAGCCTCAACTGTCACAAGTGGTGGATCCTCTCGATGCCGAACAAGCAGAAGTAGATATCGTTGACGAAGAAGAAGAAGATGACAAGTTAGAGTTTGACGACATGGTCAACGATGATTCTGAAGACGATGGGATACCTGGTATACCTCCGAACGAGATCTACACATCACCTTCACACATGACAAACTTCAACATGGGCGGAGATGAACCGTCATCTAATTTATTTTTCAATCTGTATATGCAGTCAGATGAAAACTTAAAAGAGAAAGACAAATTTCGTAATAGAGAAGATTGTATCCGAGCCATAAAAAAGTTCACATGCTCAACTCGGTCGATTTTAAGGTAGATCGTGTAAATCCAGAAAGGTATAAGCTCAGGTGTGTCCATCCAGATTGTATGTTCAAGCTCACTGCATCATACAGATTAAGAGGTGATTGTTGGATCATAGGTTCTATATCCACCCACACGTGCGTTAATTCTACTCAATCACGGGATCACCGGAAACTAAATTATGATCTCATATGTCAAGAAATCTTACCTCTCGTCAGCAATGATCCATCATTGAAGGTGAAAACCATAATCTCTCACATCACTACGATATTTATCTATACTTCGTCATATCGAAAGGCGTGGTTAGCAAAGACCAAGGCGATTGAAAAGGTATATGGAAACTGGGAGGAGTCATACAAAGAACTTCCTTGCTACCTGAATACACTTCAGACTTATTCTCTAGATATTGTTTACATTATGGAAACACTGCCGGCGTATACCCCGGATGGTAGTCAAGTCACCGGAAATGGAATATTCAGTTGAGTGTTTTGGGATTTTCAACCTTGCATCACAGGGTTTGCATCATGCAAATCTATTATTCAAATTGATGGGAATTGATTGTATAGGAAATACAAAGGTACGTTACTGATGGCAGTTGCATAAGATGGCAACAATAATATTTTCCCAATTGTCTTTGTTCTAGTCGAGGGAGAGACTGGTGGTGCTTGGAGCTTCTTTCTCAAGAATCTCCAAACACACGTGGCTCCTCAATCAGATCTCTGTTTGATCTCTAATAAACATACATCTATTGAGAGTTCATACAACAATCTTGCAAACAGTTGGCATGACCCTCCTTCTACGCATGTCTATTGCATTAGACATGTCGTCCAAAATTTCACGAGGGAGATCAAAGACAAAGCTCTTAGGAAAGCGGTTATGAATGCAAGGTATGCATTAACACAACCCACGTTCAAACATTATCGCAACGAGATCAGATCGTCAAATCCGGAAGCAGATAGGTGAATCGATAATATTTCGGTGGAGAAATGGACTAGGTCATACGACAATGAACAACAATGGGGACACATGACAACAAATTTGATTGAATCCATGAACAGGGTATTCAAAGGCATATGAAACCTCCCAGTAACTGCTTTGGTTAAATCAACATATTTTAGGATGACTTCGTTGTTTTCCAAAAGAGGTGAAATATGGAATGTTGTGTTGCAATCGGGACAACTATGGAGTGAAAACTGTATGAAGTATATTAAGGCAGAAAGTGTCAAAGCCAACACCCATCTGGTTATACGGTTCGACCGACACAGCTACAACTTCATTGTCAAAGAGACAATCGACTACAACGAGGAGCTGCCAAGACAATAGTATAGGGTTATACCACCTTCTCATTGGTGCGATTGTGGCAAGTTTCAAGCCTTTCGTATGCCTTACTCTCATATCATTACGACATGTGCCTATACTCATCAAGACGCATTACAACTTCTATCTCCCATTTACAAGTCTGAAACCTTGCTCAAAGTATACAACAACAACTTCCCTTTAGTAGCGAAACCTGATTATTGGCATGCATATGATGGCGAAATAGTATGGCACAATGACCAAATGCGAAGGAATAAAAATGATTGTCCCAAAAGCAAGTGCATCACAACTGAAATGGACTCCATTGACAAGCTGGAAAGAAAGTATGGTTTATGTCGTCAGGTCGGACACAATCGCAAAAATTATACGACTCGGGCTACTAGCTCAACCATATAAAAAATTGTATTACAAAATATCTTTACTTTTTTAAATTATAAATATTACGGTTTTTCATTAAGAGCATTTGTTACAACAAACCTTGCGCAAACAACAAATAAAAACACGATAAAGGTCTAAGAAATTACAACCGTTAAAACAATTTCATCTGACCAACGCATCATCAACATTACATCTCTGTCTGTTTTGACTTCCTCCAATCAAAAATTAGGTCTTCCTGTTGCAGGTCAGGTGGTTGTTCTTCATCGCTAGATCCTTCTAATTTATTCCCCATCCTCGATGTCTCCCTCTAGCCATCGCATCAACTCTCTCTTCAGACGCTCCATGGAGTGAATGTGACAAAATTTTATTTTCATCGAAAATTTGATGGCCGATAAAATAACGTAATCATCTCTGACAAAAATCATGAGAGATGTCATGACGCAAATAACAGAGAAAAAAATAAGAAGACAATGCGAGAAAGTGTGAAGAATGGCAGAGAAACGGATGACTTATTTATAAAAAAATGTATTTTGCCCTATGGGCCAAGTGAGATGGTGTCTCCTCTCACTTTAAGAGTGCATGCGCCATCTCACTTGGCTAAAAGTGAGAACATGCGTCAAATGAGATGACGCCTAAGGCAAATGGGTCAGTATATGCGCCATCTCACTTGACTCCTCCTTTGTGGGATTTTCTGAAACATAGTTATTTGCATAATTTTCTCTGAAACATGGTTATTTGCAATTTTTTTTTAAATTTGATTATTGCAAAAAAAAATCATAGAAATGTGCACATTCTTTTGTGGAAGCTTAAAAGAAATGTACTATGCTTTTCCCCATAGGTGGGGTGACTCTATGAATCAAAAATTGTGTTTTTAGAAGTTTTAAAGATAGTTGTTTTTAAGAAACAACGGATAGTTTTGTCTTTAACTTAAATTGAAGATGAATAATTTAAATATATTATGATGTTATTTTGAATAAGAAAGATTTTTTTTTTTTAAAGAAAAGTCATAACTTAGTAAAGATGATTAATGAGAAACTTTGTAAAGAAAATAATAATATAAGAAAAATATGATTTGGTAACTCAAGATTCTCATTTGTTGCAAAATATTTTTACTAAAAATATTATAATAAATTCATATTTTAAATATTTATTAATATTTAATATATCAATGCCAAATATGTCGATTTCACCCATAAATGTTATTTTTTATTGTGACTATATTGTTATTTAAATCAACCAATTTTAGTTTAAAGGGTTATTTCTTTCATACTGTTAATACAATATTTCAGATGATTTTTTATTTAATCAACATGTACTACAAAAAAAAAATACTTGTATATGTTCTTTCCAGAGTAACTGCAGCCTCTAATTTTCTTGAAATCACAGATTAGTGTAAATAGTTCTGTGAAACTCAGCATCTGCATCAACAACCACAAACACTATTGTTGGACTTCTCCACTAAAACTCTGAATTATAGACAAAATACAATGAACAATACAGGTAGTCCCGAAAAACGATCGAAGTTCATAATCATATTAACAGAGCAAATTGGAAAAAAAGTTGAAAACTAACTTGTCTCAGAATAATCACCGGCAGCCACTGTGATCGAACACCGACAATAAATCCATCACCAACGACTCTAACTATTTGTAATTTCTTCATTACATTGACTCTAACTGTGGATGACTGAAAGCAGATTGAAACTCTTGCACTATTTAGATACAAAACCATTCAAATATTGAATCACATGCAGACTACTTCTCCAAAATCCTTTATTGTGCGCATGCTTTGGTTCAAAATTGGGTGCAGAAGTCAAGTAGTTTATGATAATTAGCCATACATATAAGATGTAACTTTCTTTCCTATGATAAATATACTTATATGCAGTCTATCAATATAAGTAATGCACGTACATTAGAATTGGAAACAGTATATGTTAACTTGTCATACTTCGTCTAAATCCTGTAAGATACCCTTTATCAGAATTGATGAGGCGAGTTTGAAATTCTGCCCACTCACTCTTGCATCTCATTATGACCCGATTTACATGATGAAAACCACAAACTCCTTGTTACTATATCGCACAAATTTCACATACAGTACATCAGAAAAACGATTTTATATAGTAATGCTATGAATGCAGAGAATTGTGACAGTAATATCGTTTTCGTGTCAAATAAACATACCGCATCATATTTGTCTTTTCCATGATCATATTCTCCCTGAAATTTGTACATATAGATCTAAGAATCACTTTTAATAAAAAATTTGCAGGTTGAAAGCACAATCAATTTAGTTTATTATATCAGAAAATATGTAGCAGTAAATATCTATGTAAGTTAGTGATAATGACTAACTCATTCACCAAGAGTAGGAATTGTTTGATGAACAATCCATTGTTCATCAACCACACCAATTTTTCCATGTGCTGGCTGCCAAAAAAATAAACAAAAAGTAAGGTACTGAAGGGACCAGAAACATATGAAATAGAACCATGAATTATGAAACGACATTAAATCAATAACACTTAAATAACACCGACATAGAAAAATCGAAAAACATGCTTGCTATATGTTTAATAGTTACTGTTATTGATGTTCCACATCCTTCAATAAGTTTGTTAAGAGAACCCAAAGCTGCAAACTTTTTGCTCAGTTTAGAATATATTATGAATAAATCAAATCTTAGAAGCATAAACAAAGCTGCAAACTCATTGTAGCATTGTAAATCCATGAAATCTGAGGAACCACTAAGCTGCAAACCAGTAAATTTGCAATTTCATCATTATAATTACAAATTTAACAGCCTTGGATATATTATATTTAGAACATTTAGACAAAAGCATGTAAAAGCATGTTGCAACTCAAATATTACAAACTAAACAGAGCTCTAACATCAACTAAACACCACCAGCATCAAACCTGAAAGCGCACCAGGCCAAGACAGGTATGAAGTATAATCATGAAAAGATACACTAAAAATAATAGAACAACGATGTACCGAATAAACTAAAACAGATCAACAATGCAATAACAAAGGGCAAAAGTTTGCTTCATGAGAATAGCCACTACAATAAGGTTGAAACATAATTTTTTCAGGTATTTCTTAAAATCAATTTTTCGCAGTCACACCACACCAGGAATCAAGTTCTCCTATTTTGTCTTCTTCAAAATATATTTTGTTTCCCTGTTTCAAATATTGAAGAAATAAAAACAGTGAAACACCGACAACATTGTAAAAACAGTGAAACACCGACAACATTTAAAGTCTTAGTTAGACAATAGTACATAATCAAAACCTAAATTGAAGTAAAATATTTCAGATACCTATGTTATTCTCCAGTCCATGTTGTTCTTTTCTTCTTGTCGTCACCACCGCCATGTTTAAGCTTCGAACAAACGAAGTTTCATTAGAAGAATCCCATTCAGAAAATGCACCGCCACTGACCACCTTTTGATTTGACGTAGCTCGGAACCTCAGCTCGACCGAAAACAATTTCGAATAACGCAACTGGCAACAATTTAAGAAATATTTTAAGAACCCTAACCCTAACTACAAAATCAAAATCCTAAGTTTATAAGAAAACCAAATAGAAACAAAATAGAAGTGGCTGAAATCTCTTACCCACATATCAGTTTCTCAAAAGAGATCTTCTCAAATGTAAGTTTCTACCAAAGATATCTTCTTAAAAGTAAGTTTCCACCAAAGATGGATAAGGAAGAAGATGGAGAAGGAAGAAGATGGAGAAGGAAGAAGATGACAAAGAAGGAAGAAGTGGAATAGGAAAAGAAAAAAGAAAAGGAAGAGGGGGCGGAAGAGAAAAAAGAAGAGAATGAAGAGAGCAGAACGAAGAGAAAAGAGAGAGAAAGAGAGAGAGAGTGAAATAGGACGAGTGAGAGAGAGAAAGAAAATTTGCCGATTGAATTAAAGCCAAGCAAGAAGGAGACGTGGCTCAGTTTGAAAGAATCATGGGCAGTTTGGTCTTTTCCAGAACTATCAAAGTTCCTATATAGTATATGTTTGGATTATTTCTATGTTTTTCTGGTTTTATCAGTTTGATGAGAACCTCATTTGATACAGAGATTCTTATCCGACATCTTGAGCTTACCTGGTGAAATTTTCTGGTTTGTGATTTAGTTTTATTTGAGGCGCTTTATCCGATGCTTTGAGTTTTATCTGATGCCTTGGGTTTCTTTGATGTTGTCTGCGTGTGATTTATTTTCACATGAGGTTTGGTATACTCTTGGCTTATTTATCTTATTGTGGCTTTAAATCCAAAGAGATGGGAACACTATATTGATTTCTTTATATCAAGTATGAGCTTCTGTTTGGTCAGATCCTCCTTATCTTATCTTTTACCTTCTTGTACTAGGATATTCTCTTAATCTCCTCATCATTCTTCAATTTTCAAAACCTTCTCATATTTTTCAAAACCTTATTGTTTTTTAACTTTAACTACTTTCATAATAAACATTGACTTTGTCAAGCGACTCTTTTCTTTTCAAACTTCTTTTTATTAGTCAAACTTAAAACACTTAATAAATAAAGATGTGAATCATATGTAGTTAAGTCTTATGGGGGACTAGTGATGCGGTACAGATCAGAACCTTGATCTTTCTTCCATTTTTGGACTTTATTAAGATTCAATTCGTAAATCCTTTTTCAAATTAACAAAACATCCAACTCATTCAAACTTTTTTGTGCGTTCGAGCACATGTTCCCTTTAAAACCTTTTTCAGGATTAGACATGATTCATTGAGTGCCAGAGGCGTTTCCAAAACCTCATCATGTTGACGCATGGTCCATCTTTCTCACACCTTGTGGGCGATTAGTTGAGATTTCTCTCCTAAAAATGACGACTTGTCTCTTAATTTAAAATCAATCAACATATTATTTGTGTTCTTTTTAAGAAGAACTACGAGTGCCATGATCCCTTATTGCACGAAGGGAGTATGTAGGCACATGTTCACAACTGCGGAGGGAGCAATAGTAAAAAATATTTCTTTTGTTTGTAAATTCATTAATTCCCTTTGACAAGTTTAAGATTTAGATAACACACTCTTTGATAAGAACAAACAAAGTGGATCCTGCGGAATATTGTAGATGCTTAGGGTACTAATACATTTCCTTTGCATAACCGACCCCCGTACCTTGATCTCTTTTTTATTTTATTTTGGGTTTTGCTCTTTTCCTATTATCTTTTTGGAAACAATAAAGTAAGGTGGCGACTTTCACTGTATGAGATAAGTCAATTAATGGCTTAGTCTTAAATTTTTACCGCTATATTTCGCTACAGTGCGACAGCTTGGCGACTTCATTGGGGACTCTTTCCTAAGTGGGTCAATCTCAGCTTTGTTTGTTTCTATTCTCTGAGTGTTTACCTATATGCTTCACCTGTTGTTTATTTATTGTATCCCTTGTATTTTATTGCTTTCCCTATTCTGTAGGTATGTTGTGTTGTGCTGGTTTTTCTGGTTTTTCAGGTTAGGTGGGGTGTTACTTTGAGGTAAAAGGCCCAGTATCCATGTCAGAGAGAAACACTTAGGAAAACTTAGGATTAGAGTTGAGTCATGACGGCTATTGGGTGCAGACCATACTAGTGACATCATGTATTCCACGCTCAAACGAGGTTCAAATGGGGTACTATCGTTATCACGTAGGTGTTACGATGGTAGTACTTTCAGGCGAACTCACGATTCTGATTTACCTTTTGACCTTACACTGACTTAGACTTTACCCGTGAGTGGGAAGGGATTTATTCTTACAGGTAGAGATGTTGATCCTTATGGTACTTGATTCCTTTGAGTTCTGATTTAGTATCAAACTTGTGATCTTTTTGTAGTGCTTTGCATTACATGACATTGCATATCATTTGCATCATCTGCATCGTGCATACATTCAGGTTGTCCAGGATCTCATTCTCAATTATCTCTTTCTTCTAGTTACCTGTCAACCGTCAAGTTGTTTCCTTAACACAACTATGGAACTAGAGCTGTCGTCAGATTGAGAATGGAAAACCAAGAACAACACAACATGGAAGTTAGATTGGAAATTGATGAGTTGAAGTTAGGCATGGCCAAACTTACTGAGATGATGCAAGTTTTAATTGTTGTAATGCAATGGCAGAACTGATTGTTATACTGGTTTTGCGTTTGTATTCGCAAATGTTGCGGTAAGCAAGAGTCACCACCGAATTTTCTTTTATCCAACAAAGGAAAGGGTGAAATGAACAGAAAAAGACCTTTCGAAATTATTTCTGAGTAAGGGGGTTGATTATGGAAAGGGAAGGTGTTAGCACCCTTTCCATCTGTAGTTATCTACGGGCTCTTAGATGCTTAGCTCATTTTGAAATACCTTGTGCTTTGTGTGTTTTGAAAATTATTTTTGAAAGCGCCTTAGTGCGGTGAACTTTGTAATGTTTCTTGGAATGGTAGAGAACATATACAAAGTGTTTGAAAATGTTTTTTGAAAGAAGTTTTGTGTAAGTGTAAAAATTGTTTGAGTAAGCATCTAACAGATATCTACTTTACTCGAAAGGTTGTTCTTTTCCTCTTTTCCTTTAGACAGTGTTATCCTACTATTAGTGAGTAGGTAGCCCTATCGTTGGATGTTTGAGGGACATTCAGAGGGACGTTTATACAGTCACAAAGGCAACTGGGTAAGAAACTTTATAACTATCCTAGGGTTTTTAAGATCATACCGAGGCAACGTCGATAGGGTCATCGAGGGACTTATGATCTTTAAACCGGAGGGTAGCCACTAAAATCTCTCAGGTTTTGAGATTTATGACTGTTTTTCCAAAGGCAACCAAAGTGGGATACCCTAGAGGTGTATATGTGCAATTGTGCTTGTATTTAGTTATTTGTCTTGTGTTAGGTTTGCTAGTGTTTTATTTTATTCTTGCCATACAATCCTAGTTAGCATGCATCTAAACAGTTAATAATTTGCAGAAATGAAAAGTGCGGGAATTGTAAATCCTAGCTATCACAAGACTTCGGGGAGGGGATTATTTACATGTCCAAAACTTGGGGGGAAATAAAGAAAGCAGTAAAGTAACAAGTCCTAATTATAGTCTATTACATCCTATAAGCAAATACATTAGTATGGAAGAAAAAAAGTGTGAAAGTAAATAACGCGTGCGAAATAGAAAAGACGTCTAAAACCTAAGTGAAAGGAAATCTTTTTGTTTGTTTTTGTTTTTGTTTTATGTAAGAAAATGGTTTAAGTAAAATTAACTAACCTAAATTTTGATTTAAAGAAAGTTAATTTATTAATGAGAATGGAAATTTTAAAGAAAAGAAATAATTCTAAGTTTTTTTTGGATTTTTAATTATGAAAAGCAAATGAATTAATCTCAGTCTATTTAATTTCAAATTAAGCAAAATGTTAAAGTAATTATTAATTAATTTACAAAATTAATTTAATAAAAAAAACCTAAAACTATATTTTTTATGATTTTTTCTAATTCTATATTGTTATTAATTTTTTTTTGAAAAGGTTAATAAATATAAAGCAAATAAATAAATAAGCTAAAAAGAAAATAAAAAATGAAATGGGTCTGGATGTCAGTAGAAATATGGGAGGTATAAGATTTGAAATTTGCTGAACCCAAGTTGCTGTCAGCCCAAAGGTGCTTTTGGATTCAGTGAGGGAGGTTGTTGAAGGTGCATGGTGGACTGCACGTTGAGAATACTGGATCTAGATTGGATGATGGTGATCTGATAGTATATGGTGCACACGCTTGACTTGTGACCATTGGATCTGCAAGTAAAATTAGAGGAAAAAAACAAAATGCAAGAGGAAGGGGTCGAACCCCTGCCCTCACATGAAATACGTTAAAATATTCATAATGATTGTTAATAACACAAATATGGATGCAATATGTATTTACATGGCATGAATATGCAATTTTGATTTCAAGAAACCTTACCAATTGGTGATGCATGGATCCAATGATCTAAGATGTTGGAAGCCTTGGGAATGGGTGGAATAAGTTCATAGGAATCTTAGGAATACGACTGAGTAGTTGGTATTGATGGATGATGGCTGAAAAACTCAGTTTCGAATTTCACAACTTTTATGATTTTTTTTGTGAAATTTGTGGGAGCTCTCTAGCAATGATTTCTGTGTCCTTTGCTCATGCCTTGGTCTTGTATTTATAGAGGAAGAAAAGGGCTAGCAAAGATGGTAAGAATCTACCCATAATGGTCCTCTTTCAAACAAAAACCAAACACATTAAAAAAATTCCAAAAACAAAAATTCTTGCCCATTTTGAGGTGCAATGCACCTGGCCTCCTTTGCACAAAATTTTGGGCTCAAAAACAATTCAAACCACCAGCCCATATTGTCATAACTAATATTTACTATTTTATGCAATTTTATTTAGTTTTTATTTGAATAAAACAAAATAAATATGGATAAAATAGGTAGAAATGACAAGGCAATGTAGAAATTATTTTAGAGGTCTCTCATAAGGTTAGGAAGATGTTTGAAGTCCAAGAAGTTAGGTCATTGACCTAAAAGTTCAAGTTTGTCCAATGCACAATTCTTGAAATTTCCCAAATTTTCCCAACTTGGGCAAATTATAACTTGCTCAATTTTTGTCCAATGATGATGATCTTTGACTTTTTGGAAATCCCAAGATGTCCTATACAATAGGTGTGTTGATCATTTATGCATTTGCAAAAATCATCTTAATGTAAATGGTCTTGGAAAAAATGACTTTTGTTGACCTTTTGAAAATGACCTGTAATGTATGAACTTGTATCTTCCAAATGATGCATTTCTTGAACTTGAGAATAAAAGAGAAGTTATAGGGAATTGGATTCTCTTCAAAATGATATTTTGTTAGGGCAAAATGGATGAAGTATGTGAAAGGTATGCCTGGTGATCGGGACTTTATAAGTCTGTCGGGATACTAACTGCAAGTATACAGTTCAGTCGTTCTAGTTTTAAAAGATTATCGAACCCACGGAGACTGAGGATCAATCGCATACGATCTAATGCTACAGTTTGTCTAACTAAGCGATGAATATTCAATTTTTGGGGGAAACAGTTTAATTAAAAGTAATAGTACTAATTATACCGGTATGTGATAATCGGACTTAGGGAATTCAGTGAATCGCTTGGCCTATAAAGTATTTCGGTAAAAGCTAATTGTTTAAAAACCTGAGACATACACTCTCGTATTTATGAAATAAGTCATGCTACTAAACCTAGTGGATGCACTTTAAATTTAATAACACTTTTTGAAAACAATTTGAATTTAATTAATTTATTAAAACACTCTCGTGTATTTAAAAATCAATGCTTCGTTACCACTATCTGGGTTGAACCCCAGCTCTCGCATGCAGGTTCTTGCCTTAATTAATTTCTCACTCTCGTGGCAAAATCGTGTTAATTAACCTCTCACTCTCGTGACAAAGATAGTTAAATTAATCTTGGAAATTGGAAACCAGAAATTGTTTTATAAATATTTTTGGCCAAGGTATCATTGAATTCTTTCAGTTCTTACGGTCACATACCGGTATTAATAATTTAGCCAGACATAATTAACTTAACAACAATACAGTTCAAAATATAATTCATGGCAATAATTGGCATATTATAAAAACTGAATGAATAATAATTGCAATATAAAAAACCTGGAATCAAAGTTGCTATGGTAATCTTGAGGTAATACAGTAATCCAATCTTCGAGCTTGACTTGCAGTAAATGATTCGTGTTAATTCTTGAAAGAAGAATTAACACTTAAAACTAGAAACTAAGGCTTTGAATGAAAATTACAAGAAAATGAAAACAGAATTCCAAAACAAGCAAATTGGAAAATAACTGTAAAATAAAATAATATTTGCTCTGAGTAAATTTCTTCGACCCTTGGACTGTGCCTTGGTACTCATATATATAGCAGGAAAAATCAGCAGTTTAATTTTGAATTCTTGATGAAGTCTTCGTGGAGAAATTCTAGGAGCAGTAATAGTTGTGGCAATAAAATAGGAGATTCAGTAGAAACAGGGAGAAGTATTCGGCCCTTCACGCCCACGTCTTCAAGCCATGCGTAACGTCCTCCTTTACGCGCGTGACGGTCGTCACGGGTGGGTGACGGTCGTCACACGCTGAAGTGGTGCCTTACGCTCGTCAGGTGAGTGTGACGAGCGTTTCCTTATGTTGAGGGGTGTTACGCCCATCACAGGGGCGTGACGACCGTCACCTATCCAGAAGTCCACACTTTGTATTTTTTTAATTCTTTTTCTCTTTGTTTTTCGTCTAGTTTTCTTCATGTTGTCCTTTTTCATCGGTTTGAGTCGACAAGTGTCATACCTGCAAAAAGATAAATAATCTCGGAATAATCGATGGTTAGACGACTTAATGGAATATAAAATCGGTAAAAAGTATGTTAATTATACGATATATTTTCTCGTTATCACCTGGTTAAATTTTAGTTGACCTTTCCTATAGAAACCTTAATTTAGCAATTCTCAACTTTTGATAAATTAAGAGCATTCCTTGAGGAATCATGATCAACCCTTGATCAAATGATAGATATCACTTCAAAATTTTAATCTTGACAAAAAATCTTGAAGTTTGACCATAATTGACTTTTGACCTAGTACAATTGATTTTCAAACATTTGGGCAATTGACTGAGCAAACTTGTTGCGCAAGGCATGAAATTTGGAATGGACAATCTTGAGGATATATTAGGACCCTGGAAAACACTTGAGGCCTTTGGAGCTCAAACATCTTGGTGAAAAGTGAAACCCTAATTGGAGGTTCATTGCTTAGGAGGAGAATTTGTCTGATCAATTCTTTGGTCAACCTTGAGCAATTGAGGACCTCAATGAGCATGTCTTGAGTAAAAATGGGAGGGTAAATTTTGGATTTAGATTGGCTTTAGATTGAGGATTTAGATTGGCTTGTCTTCCTTTTGTAATCTGAAGGTGGAATATTACTGAACGCTAGAGTGCCCAGAAATTTGCACTCGCATGAAGCAACGTTGTTGGTTGATGATATTGGGAATAGGCTTACAGATGCCATTTGGAGAAGATAACGGAGAGTCGTCAGATATGGGCTTATAGATGTCATCCAAAGTAACTATTGATAGGAGTATCAGAATGAACTTGCATCTATTTTTATCTGAATGAAATGCTGGAAAGAGCCCGTGTCAAGCCGCGTCCATAAATGTATTAGAAAGCAATCGTGTAAGGCTGCTTCAGGATGATCTTGTGTTAGACTACACCTGGAAATTTATTAGTAGGAACTTGTGTAAGATTTCTTCAGGATGAGCCCGTGTTAGACTACATTTAGAAATGTCATAGTAGGAACTTGTGTAAGATCGCTTCAGGATGAGCCCGTGTGAAGCTGCGTCTGAGAGGTTATTAAAGGGAACCCATGTAAGATTGCTTCAGGAAGAGCTCGTGTAAAGCTGCATTTCAGGAGGAGAAGGAATTCGTGTAAGATTGCTTCAGGATGAGCCCATGTGAAGCTGAATCTGAAAATTGTGAGAAGGAATCCATGTAAGATTGTTTTAGGATGAGCCCGTGTAAAGCTGCATCTGAAGATTATGAGAAGGAACCCGTGTAAGATTGCTTCAGGATGAGTCTGTGCAAAGTTGCATCTAGATATCATGAGAAAGAACCCATGTAAGATTGCTTCAGGATGAGTCTGTGCAAAGTTGCATCTAGATATCATGAGAAAGAACCCATGTAAGATTGCTTCAGGATGAGCCTATGTGAAGCTGCATCTAAAAATTGCGAGAAGGAATCCGTGTAAGATTGCTTCAGGATGAGCCTGTGTAAAGCTTCATCTGGAGATCATGCGATAGAACCCATGTAAGATTGCTTCAGGATGAGCCCGTGTAAAGCTGCATCTAGAGATCATGAGAAGGAACCCGTGTAAGATTATTTCAGGATGACCCCGTGTTAAGATGCATTTGGAGATTATAAGAAGGAACCCGTGTAGGTTTTCTAATTATTTCTCGCATTTAATTCGCTGCGCGTGCCTTTAATTTTCCTTTTTTTTATTATTGTAATTGCTCCGAGTTTGTAATAGATTTAATTAGGGTTTTAATTCCGCATTTTATTTACAATAAAAACAATTATGTATCTGCCCAAAGCCTTGTAATATCTAGGACTCTAGTTTCTCGCATTTTAATTTCCACAAACTATAAACTGTTTAGATGTATGTTAATAGGATTGTATGGAAAGACAAATTGAGATTAAAATAGTAGAAAACCCTAATTGTTCAAAGATAATTAACTGAAAAAATACACTTGCACATGCTCACTCCTAGGGTTTACTCCACTCTGGTTGCCTTCGGTAAACGGTCATAAAGTATAGGGAATGTTAGTGGTCGTCCTCTAGTCTCAAAAGATCTAAAATGACCCATTTGGATGTTGCCTCGAAAAAAGATCTTTAAGACTTTAGGATGATTACTAAAATTTACTAGCATTGCTTTTGTGATCGTACTTGTCCCTTCGAACGTCCCTTAAAACTCCAACGACGGTGCTACCTATTCCTTAATAATAGGATAGCGCTGTCTAAAGGAAAACAAACAAACTTTTTTCGAGTAGGTAGATTAGTTCCTATGTACTCGCTCAAACAAACAAATTTTACAAACACTTTTCAAAATAGTTTTCAAAACAACTTTGTTACACTCTTGAGGACCGATACAAGGTGTTGTACCCCAAAATTTGCCCTCCCATATTTCTCAAAATATTTCAAGAAAGATCCTCAAGTTGCTCAAGGTAGTCCAAGGTTTGGCCAAACAAGCTCTCTCCTAAGGCAGTCTACCTCAAATTAGGGTTTCATGTTGCATCAAGATGCTTGAGTCCAAGGGACCCCAAATTCTCAACATTGCCCTAATATGTTCTCAATATCATCTATGTCAAGTTTCAAGCCCTACAAAGGAAATTTGCTCAGTCAATTGCTCAAAGGCCTGAAAATCGACTGTGCTAGGGCAAAAGTCAACTGTGGCCCACATACAGTCAAACTTCAAGATTTTTGGTCAACATCCTCATTTTGAAGTATATTTCATCATTTTATCAAGGTTTGATCATGATTCATCAAGTATTTCTCATAATTCATCAAGACTCAAAAGTTGCTAAATTATGGTTTTGTAGGAAAAGTCAACTCAACTTTGACCAAGCATAACTTTCTCATACTTTATGATAAATGACCCATCCAAAGCTCATTTTGAAGAGGATTCAATTCCCTACAATCCATATTCATCTCCCAAGTTCAAAATATGCACTCACAAGAAGTTATGAATTTGGACATTATAGGTCATTTTGGAAAGTCAACAAAAACCCCTTTTGGGTCAGAGCTTCTTACATGAACATGGAAGATCCAATTGAGATGAAACTAAAAATGTCTCTTAGGGGACATCCTAAGCTTTCTAAAAAGTCCAAGAACACCCTCATAAGGTTAAAATTGAGAGAGATATGCATTGTCAAAGTTTGACAATTTTTGAAAAAATGCATGAAGCAAATATTGACCAAACTTGGATTTTTTCCAAATGGGCCTATCTTTTCAAGTTTGAAACTCATTCCTAACATGGTCCACGACCTCTAAGCCCACCCATACATTTTTCTACTATTTATGCTATTTATTTTGATATTTTATTCATTAAAATTCATAATTAAATAAATAAATAATAGAAATAATATAAATTTTGATGTGAATCCATTTTGGGAAAGTTTTATGCTGGTTTATGTCAATTGATTTCGTGCAATAACTCTTCAAATATGTCCAGGTTCATCCACATGTGAAAATGGCATAAAATCATCAAATATGGCATTTTTTTTCAAATTTTGATCATGGTCTTAAAACACAACATTATGAGGGAGATTATTTCCATGCTTTCTTGTCTCCTCATTCTCCTCTATAAATATAGAGCCATACAAGCTTAAAAGGAACGAAAATCCTCTCTAAAAAGCTCTCAAAAAGCTCTTCAAAAAGCTCTCAAAAAGCTCTTCAAAAAGCTCTCCAGAAATCAAAGAATTGGTGCAAGTCATATCTCGAGGCTCCGGTCTCTCTCAATTGACATCAAGCCTCAAACCATCCTCTTGAAGTCCTCAAGAGTCTTACAAGGCCCAAGATTAATCCATCACACGCCTAGCACGTCCCCCATTTGACAACACCGGCTTGGTAAATTTTTAAACTTTGAATCTCTAATTTTAATCACATTTTATGGTACGCTAACGTTTGTTTGAGTTTATATAGAACAGTTATGGATGGTTGAATCATAGGTTCTACGCAAGAATCAAAAAACACCATAGTTAGAGCATGAAGCTTTCGAAGATTCGGGCCTAGGGATTTCTGATGATTGCACCCCCTGTTTACTTTTGCTACTAGGCCCATCTTTATTTTAATGTTTTATTCGTTTTGTTCATTTCTTTTATCAATAAACAAATATAAAAATCACATAAAAATATATTTATGATTTTTTTTCTTAATTAAATTTTAATTTTAGGTAAAACTTTAATTTCTTTTTGTAAATAACTTAAAAATAATTAAAACAAATAGGTTTTATTACTAACTTAATTATATTTTATTTTTTCCTAAAATAACCAAAGAAACCAAAATAGGTCATGTAATTATTTTTATTAATTAATTTAATTAACTAATTAATTGCATATTTAATTTAGAAAACTTATTTCTTTTATTAAAAACAACAAAAAAACAATTTTTTAATTAGGTTAGAAGAGTCAAAACCTTAAATTCTCGTCGATCTTAATTCTTCTCGCGCGCTTTATTTTTATTATTTACCATATTGATGTAACTGCCTACAGTTTGTAATAGTTTAATTAGGACGTTTATTTACATTTATCGCTTTATTTTCAAAGGGTTTATTTTTGGCTATGTAAATACCCGAAGCCTTGTAATAGCGTAGTTTAAATTCCTCACTTTAAATTCCTCAAATTATTAACTGTTAGATGTATGATATAGGGATGCATGACAAGAATGTATGATTAATTTTAAGCCTTGAATCACTTTTTTGCCCAATCAATTGGACAATTGACCTAAAAATCAGCTGTATTAGGGAAAAAGTCAACTGTGGCCAATTTACAGTCAAACCTCATAATTTTTTTATCCACATAAACATTATAAACTCATATGAATCATTTGATCAAGTTTGGACCACAACTCCTTAAGAAATTTGATCAGATCATCAAAAGGGCAAAATGGTTAAAATTATGGTTTTGATTGTAGAATGGCAATTTCTGATTTTTCACCTAGCCAGTGGCCAATTGGGTTCAAGTATGGTTTCAAGGACTCAATGGAATCATCTTTACCTAATCACAAGGTTCAAAAGATCTCAAATGCATTGGGTTGACAGATGAATTTTCCAGTCAACTGATCAAAAATCAACTATACATTGAAAAGTCAAACTTTGACTTTTTGGTCAAAATCAAGTGCCAAGGGTCATTTTTCATCAAGATGTGTCAAAACATGAAACTTGTTCACCAAGAAACTTAAATTTGGAAATTAGGGTTTAAGTTTGAAATTTTTCATAACTTAGAAATTTTCTAAGTTATAAAAATTTCTTATTTTTCCCCAACTTTTACCAACTTTTTCACCATGATGCAATTGGATTCAAAGAAAACTTCCAATATGAAAGTTGTAGTCCTCCACAAAATCTACAACTTTTATTCATAAAGTTTTCCCAAAAAATGCTTGGATCTCAAGTTATGATTTTGTGAATAAGGGTCCATAAAACTTTTAACTTAGTGAAATTTTGCCCTAGTTTAGGCAGGTTTTTTACCTAACTTCATGGCAACTTTTCACCTAGTTCCAAGAGGAATCTCAAAATGCATTTCAAAGATGGATTGTAGAGAATGTTACAATATTTCCAAAATGTCCAAGAACTCTCCAAGATCATTTATGGTTAGGGAGAATCTAAGGAAAGAAAATGGCAATTTCTCACTTTTGTCCATGGCATTTTTCACAATGGTTCAAGTTGCAAATCAGTTTGAATCATGTTTGTACTTGCATTACAGGTCCTAATCCTTTTTACACTCCAAAATTGAATTCAAACACAATGGATATTGGCCTTGTTCTGATCTTTGAAGCTTTGTACAAGGGTTTAATCCAAAAATGGCATAAAGGTAACAATACCATTTTCATAAAGTTTGCTTTTTGCAACTTTGTTTATCTTGAGCCATGGACCTAATGTCTTGCTGCAAACAAAGTCCACAAATATCAGGCAAAGTTCACCAACTATGTGCAGCTAAGGAGCAGGCCTGTACAGGCTTTGGCATTGTCACTTCCCACTTTTCTTCAAAAGCAAGCAAGTTGGCAAAAGTTAATACAACTGGAGTATCTGATAAAACCAAGTCTTGGCATCATTTGAGACAACTTCAGCATATTGTAACAAGCCAATACACGAGCTCATAGCATTGCAAACACCCTAAAACACCAAAATCACCATTTTTGCCCAAAACAGGGCAACCTCTGCAGATCACTAGTCAAAACAAATTTCACTCGTGCGTTTTTTGTTTCAAGGCTTCAAATACATTCCCTACAACACACCTGAACTATCCAGACCCTTGTCCAGCAACTGTGAGCTCATTTTCAAGCTTCACCATTTTCAATTTCTGAGTTTGCAGGTTAACTTCTACAAGGAGATTCAAGTCATTTCAAAGCAAGTTGAGCATTGGGAAAGCTTGAGGGAACTTCAAGCAAGCTCACAAGTACATCAGGCCTCACTCAAAGTTGCTACATTGCCATATTCAAACTCAACTGAACAAGGTAATTTTAAAAGTTCTATCTCCTTATTCAGATATCCTTAGGCTTAGGTTTGTGAAGCAAAAATGTAGTCTTTAAGTTGCTTGAGCTATACATATGCATAGATTTCATTTATATTAACTGAGCTAGGAGTATTTGATAGTTGAAGTTGCTGAAAAAACTAGGTCAGAGTTTAGGGCCGTTAAAATTCTCTCTGATCTTTGAGAGTTAGGTCAAGTTTTTTATATCATTGAAATCGTGACTAAAAATGCTACAAGTTTCATGTTGTAAGTTTTGGATTTCATGCAAGCATGAGCAAGAATAGATTTGAAGTACAGAGGCGCACGCGTGGTGTCTCAAGGTCAGGGATGAAGTGGTTCTAGGCCAAGGCGCTTGTGCTTGTTTCTTTTGACACCCCCTGTTTACTTTCTGCACCCCTTGGCCCATTTTCTTTATTTTTGTATATTTTTCATTTATTTCATATTTCTGACTTTTATTTATTTTTTCTGAACATTTAAAATCATAAAAAATATTTTCTTTATTTTTTTTGCATTTTATCATTTTTTTTATTTTTTATTTTTTATTTTTTTTGCATAATAAATAAATTATTAGGTTAATATACTTTTATTTTCTTAAATAAAACTTGTAAATAATATAAAAGTATTACATATTTTTATTTTTATTATTTGTACACTTAAAATAATATTTTCATACAATATTTAATTTTTTAACATTTTGTATATATTGTTATTATTTTTTCTTAAACAAAAATGAATAAATAAATAATATAAAGCGTATTTTCCTTTAAAACAAAAATTAGGGTTTTCACCCTTTCAAAAATAATCATTTTATTTTTTTAATACATAAATAAATTTATTTTCTCATACATAAAACAATACAAAAAAACATTTGTGCATATTTACAATTAATTGCATATTTAAATACTTGTTTATTTATTTATTTGTACAATAAATTCAATTTGGTTGTAATAGTTTTAGGGTTTTATTTTGTGCAAATATCCCCTATTCAAACTTGTATTCCCCTCCCCATAATAATGTTGTAATAGTCTAGATTTACTTTACGCATTTTATCGCTTTCATATGCCATGATAGTAAATTAGGGTTTTGTATGCAAAGACCAAAAATCAAACAAATAGCATGACTTAATACAAGACAAAAATGCATGAAAAATGATAACACATTGCACACAAGCATCTCTAGGGTTTCACCCACTTGTTGCCTTAAATATGGCCATGGTATGCATGCTAGGTATCTTGGCAAAATCAAACAAAAACAAAAGATCATAGTCCCTCGATGACGCTATCTTGGTTGCCTAAACAAAAATGATCTAGTCCATCAAAAACTTGCTAAGATACTTGGCAATATTGTTATCATGGTCATACGGTGACCCACGCCTGTCCCGTTTAACATCCAAAGATAGGGTTGTTTACCAAATACAATGGTAAAACAACAATGTCAAAAGGTTAAAAATGTATAGGAAAGACTTTTGAGTAGGTAGATGCTTCTAGTTACTTGATCAAACTTGTAAACCATCCTTGCTATTTTCAAACAAACACACACAATTTCAAAACATTTTCCAAACAAATTTTCAAACATTGAAACATTTTTCAAAAGACAAACATCTTTGTATACATTCTTACGAACGAGAATCATTACAAAGATTTCCAAAACGATGTCCTCTTTTCAAAATACTTTCAAAACCACACAAAGCACCATTTCAAACAATTGAAAAGCAAAAGCAAGTGATCTAAAACAAGTAACTAAGAGCCCATGGAAAACCATGGATGAAAAGGGTGTTAACACCTTCCCTTTTCATAATCTACCCCCCGAACTCAAAAACAATCTCAAAGGTCTTTCCTGTGCTTTTTTACCTTTCCTTTTGGATAAAATAAAAGTCGGTGGCGACTCTTGCTAAACCGCAACATTTGCAAACACAAACGCAAAACCTCAAGTCAGTTCTCCCACCACATCACAGAACTGGAGACTCTGCTGGGTATTTGTCTAAAAGTGGGGTTACCTTAGGGTTTTAGATCACCTTTACATGCTTATCTTGCTTGACTTGATTGCTTTACACTTTGGTTCTATTGTTTGGGTTTGAATCCTCTACCCGGATTTGGGAAACATTCATAGGTAAATAGCAATACGTTATGGAAACTGTGTGGGGTATACCGATATGGTCTAAGCAATAACTATATTAGTGCGACATATTTGTGGGTACTGGTAGCCTCTGAGTCAATCAAAGAGAATACGGGGCCGTTGAGTGATGTCATGAATCACTAATGGACTTTTAGAACCTTTACTTGACCAACTTAGCCTTTTAGGATGTAGTGAGATGACCGGCTTTGGTGCAGTCCGAAGTTGGTAGATACTCGATACTACACTCATTGAGGGTTGTTTTCTTGGAATATTTTGATCGCCGGTAAAGTGGATAAACTGAAATAATGAACACAGAAAATAATCCAGTGATATTGAGCTCCTTAGAACCCGATTACTATTTCTAGGACAGGTTGAGCCAACTAAACTTCAAGAGGGTACTTACCTATGAAACCCCATGCAAGCCTAAAGTAGGAACTTGTGTGATTTGCTTGTACATATATACTTGTACATAACATCATGGACATCATGAAGCATCATATGCATCCACTAACCATTTCAAGGATTTTGGATCTTCATCTTTGTTCCTGTTTTGTAGGTAATGGATTCACTTCGCAGGAAAACTATTCTGGTCAATCTTGTGAGAAAGCCTCCTCAAATCAAGGAGCTTGCTTCCAAGATTCCAGAGAATTCTCCATTCACCGAGAGGCATGGTCGTCTACTCAACCTAGTCACTTCCAACACTGAGGAGGATATACTGAAAGTTCTCTTCCAATTCTTTGACCCTTTGCATCATTGCTTTACGTTTCCTGACTACCAACTTGTGCCTACTTTGGAGGAATTTTCTCAACTCTTGAGGATTCCTATTCTCCATTAACTGCCTTTCAACGGTACGGAAAGAGATCCAAAGCCAGAAGAGATTGCTCAGGCCCTGCACTTGCAGTCATCTGATGTCACAACATATTGGGAAACTAGAAGTGGTGTCAAAGGCTTCTTGTCAAAGTTTTTGTTTGAGAAGGCCCCAAGCTGTTGGAATTCTTTGGACCTACTAGATTTTGAGGAGATTGTAGCTCTTCTCATCTATGGGATGGTCTTGTTCCCTAATCCTGACCAACTCATAGATGTGAGTGCTGTCAAAATCTTCATGACTCGCAACCTGGTGCCTACTTTGCTTGGGGATATCCTCCACTCTTTTCACACTCGAACAATGAGGAAAAGAGGTGTTCTCATGTGTTGCACTCCTCTACTGGCAAGATGGTTTATTTCTCATCTTCCCCAATCAATCTTGAAGAATGAGCAAGGTTTGAGGTGGTCACAACGATTGATGACTCTTACCCATTCAGATTTTTTGATCTGATTTTGGTGAGAATCAAATCTAATTAAGCTGGCCTAATCAGATCAAATCTAATCAAGGAAAATTGAGGCAAAAATAACATGATTTGGATGGTTTTGGAAAGATATCATATAGCAATCAAATCACATTCAATCTCCATAATTCCAAAAGATTCAGGTCGTTTTTGTTGCCCTAATTCATCACACTACATATAATGAACAAAAACAATGCAAAAGAACAAAGGGTTGCAGTCGTGAGAGCAGAGAAAGAAAACCCAAATTTTGGCAAAAAAGTGGTGGATCGTTTTCTCACATAGAGTGTGATTCAAAGCATTCCAAAGCTGCTAATCGCTTCCTAGACCTCTCATGAAGCTAACACGATCAATTGCAAGCATTCCCAAGCCCAGAATCATCCCATAGCCTTCACACGGTTTGCATTTTTTTCCAAAATCGATTACAACAATTCTTGCATCCTATGCATATTCTAATGATGTATTTGTGATTATTGACATATTTGCAACATGCTTGAATGATTTAATTGACATTTTGATGCATATATTGATGATTGCCATGGTTAGGGTTTAAGAAACCGTTTTGGGGCTTCTCTGTACAGGTGAAATTGGACCAAGAAAATAGTGCCATGATACTCGTGAGATCAATACGAGTTGATTGGTATAGCTAGAATTAATTTATCATCCGTCATATGAATTTTTGAAGTTTGCAGGTTTATAGCTATGGAGTTTTGTCCGTAGGTATAAGTTTAGCACCTAAGACGACTGACAGGGAAGAAGACGATGACTTGTCACCATCTTACTGGTCCATTTGAATTACGCGTGCTTTTTGGAAGAAACTGCATAGCTTGTCAATATAATATTGTTTTCTTATCATACTAACAAATAAATAGCACAGCGCAGATGGCAAGGGGACGGGCATGTGAAGCAAAGGACCTAGGTTCGATCCCAGGTCCAAACATTTTCTTATTTTCTAAACATTTAGCTATAGGCCCAGTGTGCCTCATAGTTTAGCATCCACCGTGCGCCCCAGATCTCAGCCCTGATATCCATCATCATACAAATCTCACGCTCCAGCAGTGAAAGACTACCATGTACCATCAGAGGAGAGAGGCACAGAATCATGCGCATGAATGGGCTCAGCATCTTTGGGCCTAACCGTAATTTGGCAGTGCACCCCCCTATTTGTTCATCATACAGGCCCAAATTCTATTCTTTTTTATTTCAATTCTTTTTATCACTTATTAATTATTTCCTTTTCAAATAACACCAAAAATTGTCTGGTTTAATGTGATTTTTAATAAATAAAAATCAAAATAAAATAAATAAATAGAGAAAATAATATATGGCTACTGATTTGGGTCGTGGACCATGTCCCTAACAAGATACAATCCTGAAATGCTAGGCCCATTTGACAAAAAAAATGCACTTTTGAGCACATTTGACTTTTGGCAATTTTCCAAAAATGGTCAACTTTGACAATGCATATCTCTTCCAATTTTAACCCTAGAGAGGTGTTCTTGGAATTTTTAGAAATCTTAGGATGTCCCCTAAATAACCCTTTTGGTCTCATCTCAATTGGATCTTCCATATTCATGTAAGAAGCTTTGGCTCAAAAGGTGTTTTTGTTAACTTTTCAAAAGGACCTATAATGTAGAAATCCATATCTTTTTATGAGTGAATTTTTTGAACTTAAGGAATGACTATGAGTTATAGGAAATTGGATTATATTCAAAATGAGACTTGGATTAGAAATTTCTGATAAAGCATGAGAAAGTTATGCTTGGTCAAAGTTTGGTTGACTTTTCTTGAGAAACCCTAATTTAGCAACTTTTGAGTTTTGATGAATTATAAGCATTCCTTGAGGAATCATGATCAACCCTTGTTCAAATGATGAGTATCACTTCAAAATGTTGATGTTGACCAAAAAATTTGAAGTTTGACTATATGTGGGTCACAGTTGACTTTTGACCTAGTACAGTCGATTCTCAAGCATCTGAGCAGTTGACTGAGTAAACTTCTTGTGTAGGGCATGAGACTTGACGTGGATGTTATTGAGAACATATTAGGACCATGGAAAATAATTGAGGCCTTTGTAGTTCACCCATCTTGATGAAAAGGGAAACCCTAGTTGGAGGTTCCTTGCTTTAGGAGAGAGTTTGTCTGGTCAACTCTTGGGAATCCTTAAGCAAGTTAAGGGTCTTAATGAGCATATGTTGAGTAAAATAGGAGGGAAAATTTTGGGGTACAACAACTAGCATGAACTTTGTTCAGTACTAAAACTAAACCTAACTGATCAGATATGAAATTCTCAATGTATAAGCAATGATAATCAAAACTATGGACATGGTTAACTTCCTAGACATGATATCTACATCTTTTCTTCATAATGTATATACAAATGATGCTTGAATTAAGAGTTCCAAGTTTGAAAAACTTACCTCTTAGAGTGAAACTCGAACGACTTCTACAGGACTTCCAGAAATGGTTTAATGATGGATTAAGCTTGCCTAGACTTTCCTGAAGCTATTCCAATTGTTAGAATGTTTTATGGCTTGCCCAACTGTTCTGGACAAGTCAAGTTGAAAAGGTGGATTTTTTTGAAAATGGTGGATGAGGAAGAAGGAGTTACAGAAGTGTTTTAAGGGTTAGGATATTTCCTATGAGGTGTATGGAAGCTTAGTGAATCAAAAGGCCAAAAAACGCACAAAGGGATTGGAGATTTTGTGTGTAAAGTTAGAATGTGTTAAGTTTTGTGCTTGTGTGCAGGTTCTGAGTTTTTTTTTAGAATTTGGAAGTGTTATAAGGCTGGTAATCTCTTTTTTTCTCTCCCTTTTCTGCTTGTTGAAGACTTGTATATATGTATGGAAAAAGGTTAGAGATTTCTTGCATACAAGATTTCTGAGTTCTAGCCTTTTTGCTCTATAACTTGCTTTTTTCAAGGAAAGTGAGAAGACAGGTCCCAAAGTATTGTACAAGCATGATCTGATTTGGTAGCAACCTTAGACATGTTGCTTTTAGTTTGTAGGGGTTGTGTGTGCAGAAAGAACAAGTGCAAGGCTCAATACAAATTGACTTTGTATAAAGCTTACTTTTCTAAAACGACAATGGTAACTTTGTGCCATTAAGGGAAAATTGGCTTGGACAATACTTTAAACACTTGGGTAAGAGCTTAATTAATTATGTAAATAATTAATTATGGAGTGAAACATAAGTTTGAGGCCTGCAAAGAAAGATCATGTAGCATGGCCTATGGATTCTCTCTTCAACTTGATTCCTTGAATCGAATACTCCGTCCTTTCATTTTGATCACATAGATCCACATATTTCGACCAAACTCATCAACAGACAAAACAATATTTGTTTCCACCAATTGTATGTTCTTCGAATGGACCATATTTATCTGAATATACTACTTTGAGTATACAAGATGATCTCATTGGCATAGTCAAAACGAAAGAATTTCTGGATTGCTTTCCTACCAAATAAACTTCACAAAGTTTTTTCAGGCATCTCAAGACTTGGAATATCAGTAACTATATCTTGAGTAATCAGTTGATTAAGTGGTCAAAAGTTCAAATGTCCAAACTTTAAATTCCATAACCAACTATCCTTGTGGTCGAACAGTTTTCAAACATTGAACTTTTGTCGAATTGATCATTATCTTAAATGTCCTATTTTTCGACAACGGAAATTTTAAGACTAAATTGTTCTTGGTGTCGAACAATCTCAAAACTCCATCTTTCATGACAACTGAGAAACTTATTTCGACTAGTTTTCCAACACTTAGCAAGTTGCAATTTATTCCAAGTATATAGAGCACATCTTTAATCATAACTTTTCCTCCATTACTCATTTGAAAGACCATGTTGCCAGTACCTTCTTCTTGCAATAAACTATTATCAGCAAGTTTTTTTTTTAAATTGTAATTCATAGTGTCGAAACTATGTGTGTCGAAGGGTTTAGATGTGAATCGAAGCATGTTAATCGAAGGAAGCCATAGTTGTTGTACCCTAAATTTCGCCCCTAATTTTTTCAGTCGCACTTTCATATCATATTTTGTCATTTGGTCACAATCATTAATAAATAGCTTTATTTGTCACATTTGCATCATTTAGTCATGTTTAAGTTGACCAAAAATCAGTTTAAATCGACATTTGCATCATTATGTAGTTGAAAAATACCTGACATTTCACTTCATGCATTTTTATCTCTTTACTCTTTTCTTGCATTGCTCCAAGTTGTTTACGTGTCGATAATAAAAATATTTCGGTTTTACAGATAGACTGTTAAAAGCGATTCGATATTGTGCAAAAATTAGCGAGAAAAATATTTCAGGTTTTCACCTTTTACCAATCATTTTATGAATCTGCGTTTCACGTAGATTAAGACGGTATGCTCGCTTTATTTTTTTTGGTACAGTTTGAAGTCTCGTTTTTAACCGTAAACGTCTGTTTAGCCCGAAAGGGCGGCTTAGGCAAAAAGGTGAGTCTCGGTAGGATGAAAACCCTAAAGGGCGGTCTAGGAAAAAATTAGAGACATAAACAGAATAACCTTTCCCGCTAGGTTGAAAACTCGCAAGGGCAATCTAGGCAAAATTTAGGGATTTATTGGCAAGTAAATGCGTCAGGTAAGACTCAATCATTGAAGCAATAATCTTCTCGGATCATCATCACACTTCAACAAAAGTTGCTGCTCAAGAATTCAAAGTTGTTAGGGAGAATAGTGATCATTTTATTTCAATGTATGTTTTCCAATGTATCACCATTTTCCAAACTTTATAATAATCTATGGAGTCTCTCTATCCGCAAACTACCATTCTGTTAATAAATTTTGAGCTTTTATCCAATTCTTTGCAATTCTTATTTTATTCTGCTTGCAAAGATTCCATTTATTATTGATAGTAATTTTCAAAACAAAAAGATTAAATAACAAAATTGTTTTTCGAAAATAATTTACAAATTACTTTTTACTTTAGATTTTGTGACTCAAGAAAAACAAAAGTGGTGATCCCAAGAATGGACGAACTCTGGAACTTTGGAAGTTTGTTTTCCCCAGGAAGGTTCTCTCCGGTCACTTTTGCTAGTATGCGTATGATCTTTGTGTGTTTCTCAGATAGTTCGAGATGATACCAATTGATGTATGGTGTGGTGTTGGGTTTGTGATTCCATTTCCCCCCAGTCGAGTCTTGGTTAATTTTGATTTCGGGTTTGAGTGGTTTGAAACCTCTATCCCAGATTCCCCAGTGAGTTCTTCACTCATATGACGAAAGTCTCTTCTCCCTTTGTGTGCTGAGGTAGAATCATTTGCAAAACATCTCCCTTTACATTGATGGTATTATTGTTGTAGTTTGTTTCCCATGCAACTAGACCAGGGCAATATCGTTTCTAAGAAGTGTTGAAATAGTTGTCAACTTTTTGGATTTTCTCCCGCTAAGTGCTGGGTTTGATTTAAAATCCCCATAATTTTGATTTCTTGCAGTATTGTTTGAATTATTAAATCCCCGAGTAAAGTTGAGATAATGTTTTTCTTTTGCTTTCTGAAAGTTGCTATCCCCATGTGGTTTCATAATTTCTCCCAGAGAAGTTTACATGGTCATCACTCTTGGTATTGAAGAATGTATTTTGGGCTCCCCTCAATGATGAGTTTTTTCCCTCCCCAATGAAGTCAATACGAGATCCCCAGTTGATATCTCAACGATGCAGTTTTCATCTGCCCTAATGAACTTAGGATTGTAATCTCCAATGAAAGTCTAGATGTTGAGACATTTGTTTTCCTCTTTGAAGTCTGTGTGATGTTCCCTGGTGAAGCCTGGAGGAGGATTTTATATCCCTGTATTTGTACTAATTTATTGTTTAGATTTGACCACTTTAGGATTGTGTTTCTTCCCAGTGAAGTTAAGTCGTGGAATAGGAATTTGTTTCCTCAGTTGATGCTTGCTTTCTTATAAATTTTTCCTCCTGGATATGATTTAGCTGAGTGTTGACTTTACCCAAGTTAGTTTTGTCTGGTTATTCCCTGTGTTGTATGACTATTTTGTCAGCATATACATAATAATATTCATACATACATCATGCATAAATGAATTAAAATTCATTTCTCATTTGCATTTATTAATTTTTGTTGGCATACTGCCCTATTTTGCAGAGTTATGTTATCCTCTCTCCAATAGTGTGTCAACCTTAAGCAGAAAGTGTATATCATTTCAATTTCCCCACTGAGTTACCCCTCGTGGAAGAATTTTGTCGTAGCCTTCCTTTTCAGCTCATTATCTGGATGGAATGTGTTTCCCTTTTGAGTTTAGTCCTCATCAGATGCTATCTTGGTTGACTGTTTCATTCCAGTTTATTTCTGGTTTGAATCAGTGGTTTCTGACAACATTATTATTCTGATTTCTGCAGGCTTTGAGCCCTGATTTGAAAGTTGATACCTTGAAACTCAAGTTTCCTCCAAAGTCAAAATTTGAAATCCATAATCCAACTTCTAATCACCAAATTTCTGCGTGTTTTTACTTTTAATCATGTTTAACAATCTTCCAGAAGTGATTAGCACCCTGAAACACAAGTTTTGGTTGAGTTTTGAGCAAAATAGAAGTCACACTTTTCATGCTTGCAACTTCACACAATTTCTCTCCAAACTTCATCATTCCACACGCTTGAGCATCCCATTTTCTTCCCTATAAATAAAGGGTTATATCTCACTCATTTTCTCAAGCTTGAACAGCCAAAATCACCCTGCCAAACTCCCTGCATAACTGACTTTTATGAACTTTCAAATTCATATTTTCTCCACTTTTTAATCCAATTTTTTATTGATCCTTCATCCTTAAACTTCCCTGAAGCAAACAGAAGAATAATCAAGCCTTGAGGTGTCCTAAATCGTGCTAACCAAGTCCAATTTTAGAATAATTTTCAGCTACTTCGTTCAGGTAGAATTCTCCATCAAATCGAACCAAATAAAGTCCTATTCTACTTTATTCATCCTTCCGATTATCACACTTCTTACGGTTTGCATTTTCATTGAGAATTGAGGGAGATACTTGGGATTTCCGTGCTCGCTAATTTTTTTCTGGTTTACTTCAAATCAACCTTGCACAATTTATATAAATTTGGCGTAAGAGTACCATTAGAATCATCTTGGAGAGACGAAGCTAATGGTATCGGTCTGGTGCTCTAACTTTACAGTTTGAGGAACTTCAATTTAGGGCGTATGGAGGTTGAAGACGACCTACGTGTCGTGCTTCAGCCAATGATAGTGTGACATGTGATTTTTTTGAATTCTATCCAATGCATTTGTTTTACCATGCGCGTGTCTCAGGAGCCCTTGGATCTGATTACTTTAATGAGTCAGACTTCATCCAATGTGCCACATTTTAAGTTGTTTTTATTTTATAAAAATTGATTGAGTGTGAAATCCAATAAAGTCCATGACATGCACAACACGCCAGATCCACTGGATCTGTTTACTAACGCGTTTTGATAATGATCAGATGACCAATATTTTTTTGGTTTGTTATTTTATTTTCTGATTTTTATTTTAATTGATTTAAACTTCAAAAAATCATAGAAAATTTATTTTTGATTCAAAAATTATGAAAAAATTCACAAAAATATTTTCAAATATTCTCTTTCTTATTTTTATTTTTCATAATTTTATTTTCAGATTTGATATTTTTTTATAATTTTTCCTTCATTTTGACTTGTTTCTAATTATTTAAAAATATTTTTTGATGTTTTTAAATTCTGAAATTTTTTATAAATATCATTTTACTCATTTCTGACCTTCTGAAATTTTTCTAGAAATTTTATTTGGACTTCTACTATTTTTGATCTTTTTTCACTTATTTGATTGACTTTAATTAGTTTAAAAATACTTTTTCTGTTTTAAAAAATTACCAAAATAAATTTATAAAAATATTTGAGATCATTTCTAATTTTCTATGGTCCTTTTAAATTTTTCTTTGATACTTTAACTATAATTTGCTATTTTACCTCTTATTCTCATTTTAAAAAACAATTTAAAAGACTTTCTTTCTCTCTCTTTATTTTATTCATTAAATGCAATTTATTTATTTTATATATTCTGACTGTGTGATGGTTGACCAAAAACTTCATTAACATTATTGGATCTTGAGTGTTGAGTTTAACTCCACTAAAATGGATGAATGATTTTAATGATATTAGAGGTAAAATATGTTATTAGAGGATGATTTACATATCATCTCTCTAAACATATGGTACATAGATTGCTATTGACCGACCTCAAAATAGATGCGACTTCTATATAAGTCCACTTACGATTGCTTAACATAGCGTTAAATTTTGTCACGATTCGAGAAATGATTATTCGTGGCCCAAATCTATGTTTGCAAGCCCAAGCATATTTAATTCGAAACCTTTGATCCAATAACCTTGAGATCTATTGTTAAGAGGCTTTGGTCTTATCAATCATCTAATGAATCTTCATAAATTTTGGAACTAAGTGAATCATTTAAACACCATTGATCATTCATTATTGCCTTGAGATTTTGAAATGAATGATATACTTGACAAAAAGCAAATGAAATTTGTTGTTGAGAGGCTTTGATTTTATCAATCTTCTAATGAATTTTCAATTGGAAGTTTCAAGATGGTCATTCAACTAACCTCTAACTTCTAACAATTGACTTTAATTCATGTTTTTACTTTATGCTTTTTACTTTAAGCATATTTATTTTAGCATATTCATTTCATACTATTTTCATCTTTTCTTATTTGAGCATTTATCTTTATGTATTTTTTTAAAATTATTTTGCTCACTTAAACTTTTCATTTCTTTTTGAAGATACCTAACAATCAACTTGAACCTTAAAAAAACTTTAATGTTACTTGGACTATTTGGTTACTATCCTTGGAATTTTGGAGTTATGGACTTCTTGGACTTATGATTAGAGACCTTGACCTACCTTGAGACCTTGTGATTTCTATTGCAATATTTTAAGGAGTTCTTGGGGTTTACCCTAAGACATTGGGATATTTGTTTTCTTTGTATGCAGGTTATTCTGATTATATGTTTTGTCTGTGATTGGGAATTCATATGTATACAGCCGTTAATCTGCCCAATTTTTGTGAAGACTTAATGCCTTTGAAGTTTGGTATTCTCAATAGGTTTATTATCTTTGCTTGTTTGTTTTCAAATTCAAAGGATGAGAATTCTACATTGACTCATTATGTCAAGTGTTGGTTTCTTGTTGGTTAGATGGTTATTTTCCCTAGATTTTACCTTATGCCTTAGGATAGTCCATTCATCTCCTCCCATCTTATTTAATTTCAAAAATCTTCTCCCTCCTTTGAAAACTTTTCTTGTTTTTAAACTTGAACTGCTTTCATAATAAACTTGGACTTAGGTCCATGCATTTTCAAAATCTTTTCTTAATCAAACTTTAAATAATTTAACAATGCTTTGACCTTTTTGTGAGAAGACTAAAGTCAATCAATCTCATTCAAACTATTTTGACCACTTTGGATTTTTGCTTTAAAATTTTCTCAAAAGATAGATTCTTGTCAATCCTTGTGGTGATGCAAACTATTATACTTCTACGATATATAGTGAAGTGAAATATTGTCCACTTGAGTGTTGAGTGAGGCTTTGTTGATTTTAAAATCCAAGCTATATCCTCCACTTTAAGATGATGCAAATTCTCCTTTCTCATAATCGTGGGTAGTAAGTATGTTCTTCCACTCGGATAAGACGATGATGTCTCGTCTCTTAAAATTAACTAACACATTTGTGTTTTAAAATTTTTAAAGGTGAACTACGAGTACCTTGATCCCCTATTGCACGGAAGGTGGTACGTAGGCACTAAAGGTTCACAACCGCGGCGGGTGCAAAAATTGTAAAAAAAATACTTCTCTTCTCATCTCCACCATCTATTTTTATATACAACTTTTATATCCAAAATACACAAATTTACAAAGAGGTTCCTGCGGAGTACCTCAGATGTTTAGGGCGCTAATACCTTCCCTTTGCATAACCAATCCCCAAACTTAGATTCTCTCCCCCTCTTTTTGGGTTATTCGCTCTTTTCCCATTACTTTATGAACAATAAAGCATGGTGGAAATTTTTATTTGATCTGTGTGAGTCAAGTCAATCCAATGGCTTAGTATCAACATTTCTACCGCTACAGTATCCTCACGTATCACTCACAAAAATGTTTATGTCTAAACTCCTACTGAAATTTCTATCGGATTGTTTAATTGATTATTTCTTAATATATTAAAAATAATTAAGTACTATCAAGATTAGATACTTGGTGTGAATGTTTAACTCTAAATCCATAACTATGAATTAGAGTTTAACAGATTGATATCTTAGATCAAGATTCAAATTATATTTCTCAATAACAATAATAATTTAAAATGGTAAACGATAAAACAAAGATAACTTCAACAATCATGAATAAAGATATTATATATAATGATGGGATCAATAAACGTACATACGGTTATAGTGAATTACATCAAATACCAACAAGAGAGAAGAATTATCTATCTATTATCATGGTAGCTTTATACAAAATATAAGAATAGAGGTGAATGAGCATCAATATGACTTCCCGACAATTGATGTGTATCTCTCTCGTACTCTTCAAATTTCACTCCTACTCTTTGTCTATCTTTATTCTAATGTATATGAACAAGTGAATTCCCATTTCTGTGTGTTTTTATCCTATTTATAGAGTTGGTGCCCTGCTGATATTGCCTGGCAAGTTGTTACCTCGCTTGGATAGCAACGTTTATTCATCATGAAGTTTCATCCAGCTCATCATCTTAAACCGCCTTGTCTCACCCGACGAGCAAATGGCTCGCCCAGTGAGCTTTCTTGCTTCCCCCTCGTTGGGTGATGTTGTACCCCAAAATTTTCCCTCTCACTTATCAAGAATTTTCTCACAAGATCTCCTTAGACTCAAGACTGCACTAGGATTTGATCAACTCAAGACACCTCCTTAAGCACAGATGACCAAAATTAGGGTTTGAGTTTGCACAAGGATTTTTGAACTTCCAATGCCCCATATGAATTTCATGGATCATTATGGACCCCCAAGATTACTCATGTCAAGTTTCAAGCCTTGGATCACATTTTTGATCAGTCAATTGAGCAATTGACCTAAAAATCAATTGTATTGGGGAAAAAGTCAATCATGGCCAATTTACAGTCAAACTCCATAATTTTTTATCCACATCAACATTTTAGACTCATATGTATCATTTGATCAAGTTTGGACCACAACTCCTCAAGAAATTTGATCAAATCTCCAAAAGGGCAAAATGGTCAAAATTAGGGTTTTGACTGGGAAAGGGCAATTTCTGATTTTTGACCTAGAAAATGGTCAATTGGTTTAAGGCATAATCTCAAGAGTCCAATTGCATGATTTTTAACTAATTACATGGTTCAAAACATTGCAAGTCCATTGGAATGACAGATGAATTTTCCAGTCAACTGATCAAAAGTCAATTGTATACTGAAAAGTCAAACTTTGACTTTTTGGTCAAATTCAAGTGCCAAAGATCATAATTCATCAAACCATGTCAAAATATGAAATTATTCATCAAGAAAATAAAAAAGTCAAGATTTCATTTTGAAAAGTCAAAATTTCTAAACTTAGAAATTTTTCTGTGTTGGAAATTTCATGTTTTTTTCATAACTTTGAGCAAATTTTTTACCATGATGCAAGATGATTCAAGAGAAACTTCAAACATGAAAGTTGTAGATCTCCATGAAATCTACAACTTTGCTTTACACAACTCCTTACAAAAGTGCTTGGATCTCAAGTTATAATTTTATGAACATGTGGTCATGAAACTAAACACTTAGTGAAATTTTGCCCTAATTTGGCCAGGATTTTGACCTAACTTCATGACACTTTTTCATATAGTTCCAAGGGGAATCTTCAAAAGAAATTCAAAGATGGGTTGTAGAGCACATTGCAAGCTTCCCAAAATGTCAAATAACTCCTTGAGATCATTCTTGAGTAGGGAGAATCGAAGAGATGAAGTTAGGGTTTTATCACTTGAATTACAAGTCATTTTTGATGAACACATGAACCAAATCCATGCTAGGTTGCATAATATTTTCTTTGAAGGCCTCAAACTTGTTTTTCACTCCATAATTAAATGTTTACACAGCTGTTAGGGCTTTGATCCAAGCAATTAAGCTATTATCCAAGTTGCATTTCCATTTATGGCACAAAGTTAACATTACCATTCTTGTAAAGCAAGCTTTTTGCATAAAGTCCATTCTTGAGCCTCTAACTTGTTCCCTCTGATCACACTCCATCCAAAAAGTCATAAGCAAGCTTTCTTAAAGCATAACCACTCTATGAACCAAGTACACAAGGCTTTGAAACATGAATTTCTCAAAAATCACATGTTATGCATAAACTTGTGATTTTGAATTCTGATCACCAACAAGTCTCCAAACTTGTTGCTTATAAATAGAGTCACTATTTGTGAGCTAAGGGACGAGTTTTAACACCCTGAAACACTCCCAAGTTCCCTCTAGCCAGAAATTGCACAAAAAACTCCATTGATACACAATTCTGACCTTAAACTTGTATCTCTCATTTCCCTCGTGTGTTTTCCCTTAAATTCATTCCTAAAGCTTCCTTACCTCAAATACAACTCATCCCCATCCTTATTTCAGAATTGTAACACCATTTACCATAACCTCCATAACCAAAAAACAGAGTCTGCAACTTGACTTCTCTAGGTCATTTCAGCCGCTCTCAACTCAAGCAAATCACTGCATTAGCTTCCTAGGACCTCAAGGAAGCTAACCTGATCATTACCATCACTTGAAACAAGCTCAAACTCAAAACACGATTTCCAGTTTTGAGGTAAGTTTTCTCAACTTGGAACTCTTCATACCGGCATCATCAATAGTTTATTTGTGAACAAAACATGTAGATATCATTGCCCTGAAGCTAACCATGTCCATAGTTTCCATTAATTTTGCTTGAGCTTAGAGAATTTTGAAACTGAAATTTCTGAGATTTTTAGGGTTCAGATTAGGGCCATTAAAATTCATGCTTATCTTTGATCTATAGTTTTAATGCTTTACATTTCTGAAACCTTTAGAAAATTTGCTACAAGTTTCATGTTTACAGTTTTTATTTTTGATGAGAAATGAGCAAGTTACAATTGGTCTGGCTGGAGGTTGAAGATGAAGTCATCAGGGCGCGTTTTGCCTTACGTATTTATTGATTTGCCTATGTTAACAGATGTATAGCTACCCCAGTAGTAGAAGCGCGCGCCTGTAACCTATGGGACCTGGGTTCGAGCCCCAGTGGTACCCTTTTACATTTTTTACACATTTTGGCATTTCTGACTTTTTTTGGGCGCCTGGGCCTTATTGGGCTTGCTTTGTTTCTTTTTATTTTTTTGCTAACTAACCCCCTGCAGGCTATTTGCGCCCGCTGACCTAAGTTTATTTATTTTTCTTTTTTTTTTTTATATTTATTTCATTTATATTTTCTTAATTATTTTTTCCTAAATACTAAAAAATACAAAAATTAGATTCTTATTTTTGACTTAGTTTATTTTATTTTTCTCATAAAAAAATATTTTTATTCAACTATACTTTATTTGTTTTTTACAAACTATCTTGTATATTTAATAATTAATTAGGTTAATATTTATTTTTCTTTTACACCTATTAAAATATATTTATTTATATATAAGAAATGCCAAAATATTTTATGATGCTATAAATATATTTTCAAGACAAAAATACCAAAAAAAAAATACTTTTTCTAAACTTATTTTCTTTTAATCAATTAATAGAACTAGGGTTTCATTTAAAATCTTTTCTTAATAAAATTTAAGTTTAATTACTTATTTTCTTTAATTAATCATATTAAGACAAAATCCCTTCTTTCTCAAAAAATTCAAACAAAAATCCATTTTCTTTATATTTTTGCATTTTTATACATTTATTCATTTAGTACATTATATTCATTTAAATTCCTTGTACATTAATACCCATTCAATATGGTTGTAATAGATTAACTAGGTTTACATTCTTGCAATCCCCATTTACAAATTGTACACCCCCTCCCCACAAATGTTGTAATAGCTTAGTAATTTTAAATTCTGCAATTTATCGCTTTATACATAACATGCTAGTAATTAGGGTTTGTATGGAAAGACTAAAACCAATACTTAGAAAACCCTAATTCAAGACAAAGAAACAAGCATGAAAACAATACATTTGCACACAAACACCCCTAGGGTTATTCCACTTGGTTTCCTTATACAAAATGGCCATATTACGCATGTAAGGTATCTTAGCAAAAATAAGCAAATACAAGATCATAGTCCCTCGATGACGCTATCTAAGTTGCATTTCAAATGATCTTAGTCCCTAAAATAGAATGCTAAGATACCTTGCAACATTGCTAATTATGGTTATACGATGACCCACGCTCGTCCCGTTTACATCCAAAGATAGGGTTACTTACCAAATCAATGGTAAGACAACAATGTCAAAGGAAAAGAAAATGAACAAGAAAGACTTTTGAGTATGTGGAATGCTCCTAATTACTTGCTCCATTTCAAAGCAAAACATCCTTGCTATTTTCAAAACAAACACATACACTTTCAAACATATTACAAAATTGAGAACATTTTCAAAAGATCAACATCTTTGTATACATTCTTATGAACGAGAATCATTACAAAGATTGCCTAAACAATGGCCTCTTTACAAAATACTTTCAAAAACCACACAAAGCATAATTTCAAACAAAAGCAAGTGATCTAGCAAGTAATTAAGAGCCCATAGAAAACCATGGATGAAAAGGGTGCTAATACCTTCCATTTTTATAATCTACCCCTCAAACTCAAGAAATAATCTCAAAGGTCTTTCCTGTGCTTTTTCACCTTTCCTTTTGGATAAAAGAAAAGTCGGTGCCGACTCTTGCTAACCGCAACATTTGTGATCAAACGCAAAACCTTCAAGCCAGTTCTCCCACCGTATCACAGGTGAGATGAAGAGTTTTCTTTCTAGAAATTTTTTATTTTTCTTTGCTAGACGATCATACGAGCTTCATTGGATGAGCTTCCTTGTTGCAACCTCGCTGGGTGACAATGATGATTTTTCTCTTTGGAAAGATTTTGTTTCTCTTCTCCTGGTCTTAACTATTGGCTCTATGGGTGAGGTGTCGCCTTGGTCTCACTGGAGGCTCGCTTGGCGAGCCTAGTTTTGCTTTTTCTTATGCTTGAGATACAAAATTTCTTCTATGGCCAAAAATACCTGAAAAACCATTTAAATTTGCAAAGAGGTGACCAACATATTTACTTTCCTAACGTAAAACAAATATTATCACTAATAAATAGTTTTAACACAAGAAACTTGCATAACAAGCCACTAAGTGCCCTTCTCTATTGTACAAAATTACCATACTTTGACACTTATCAGGCAGAAGGCATTCGAAGAGAAAGAACATTGAGTAAACTGCAGTTATGAACCGCTCGACAATCACACAAATTTCTACTAAACATCCTATGAGTATAAATTCCAAATCTGACGTGACTAAATGACTGAATCATCAAAAACATCTTTGTGCAACAATTACATTTAATTAATATACTGGAATTGTCGTTCTGTAAGAAGAGCATCAGGTGAAGGAAGTGAGCCAAAATTCATCTATGAGGGTCGAGGAGATGAACTTCTCAAGGAACATCACATTCATATAAACTTACTCTTGGCCATAGTAGAGTCCGACTGTATGCTAGGGTACAAACTCCAACATCTCTTATAAGTAGACAGTCGGTCACGCCTCGATTGACAGGGGAAAGTAACCACACCAAAGTAAGAAGGGAACACATGTGTTGTTATTCTGTTGGTCTGAAGGCATTGCATCAGAACCCGCGAAAGGACAATTTTGTGGCTTTAGAATTTCTGAGGTCGTCCTAAAGCTATGTCCTCGACAAACATGACTGTCATGTGGTTATCGTCGACCATGACAACCCGGAGGCATCCAAAGTGGACCATTTCCTTGTTAGACAAATAAAGATAAGGCAGTCTACACCAACACTGTAACACCCTATTTTCCCCATCGTATAATTAAATAAAACAGAGTAATTAAAAGTTTCCAATCAACATCAAAATAGGATGTCACATTTCATCATCTAAAAAATTTCTCAAACATTAACAAATGAATACATAACACATTATGTTCGGATGAACTGTCATCATAATCATCATGGTATTCAACTCCACTTTATTAATGCAACGAAAACAATCCAAAATATAATTAGTCAACAAATCCAACAATCCATAAACAACGTCTCATTAATTTAAAAAGAGTTATAACACTCTCACAATCTTTCAAAGACAAAAACGACTAAATAAGCAAACCAAACATTCATTCTCGGTGTTACATATCAGAGCAAGACCAGGCTCAATCTACGCACCATGAGGCGCAACTCCATACCTCAAGCTACTCTAATCTTCGTCACCTGCACATTACCCATGTGGAGGCAACATTCAAACTAAAGGGGTAAGATACATAACATTATAAATGAATATATGATAATGAGCAGGTAAAGTACAACATACATAATCATTTATTCATACTTCATGCATCAACACCAATACACAACATCATTTAAAAAATCACACCTAACAAAAAACAAATCACATCTCTTCAACAAAAACGTCATAATTAAATGAGACCAACTTCCCTAAATATATTCATGTGGTACCATAACAACGTCTCTTTTCCATTTAGGCTACACCTTCACATGTCGTTAAGGCTACACCGTCACTTGCCATTGAGGCTATATCATCGCTTATGAACATGCAAGCAACTTAAATATGTTACAACAACTTATGCAATGGAATACCACACATCAATATAATAAGCCAACACAAGCCACCAAGTACACATCGCTACTCATACATCATCACAACATCGTAACATCATGAAATCTCATCGATTCCATCATCATATTCACAACTTCACAATTACATCAAAATACCAGAATAATACAAGAATTCATAAAACAATATAATTCTGTTTTCAAACTATTTTTATTAGATAGAAACTGTTTTTAGCTTCCCATAGGTTCGAACGGCGCATCAAACGGACACTCGAGTCAAAAGTTATGAATTTTCAAAGATTTTAAAAAATTTGTCAATTTCAGTAGGGTACCCAGGTACCCATATATGGTAACCGGTTACCACGTAGTATTTTGAAAATCCTGGCTACTGTTCCACTGGGTAACCAGTTACCATAACTGGGTACCCGGGTATCCACTGTTGCAGAACCAAAAATCAACAATTTTTCTGCTACGAAAATTTTCCCCAAAACCCCCAAAAATCACCTTTTTGACACCAAAACAATTTCCCCACTTTTATAATTTGAACATAGATATTATCATACCTTCCCATTCATCAATTAATCACAATCTCATTAATTTCAACAGATTTAATCACAATTCATCATCAACATTCATAACATCACATACACATTCAAAAACCCAAAATTTCACCCAAATCTAAAAATCGTTGTTATAGAAATTACACCAAAAAATCACCCATCAATCAACTTCATTTATACAACATCAAATGCAAGAATTTCACACCCATTCATCATCAAAAATTGTCACATAGATAAATCACATAAAACACCATATTCACACTAAGATGAACATACAATTATATAGCATAATGTTGTACCCAAAAATTTTCCCTCCCATTTTCTTCAAGGCATTCTTATAAGATTCTCAAATACTCAAGGATTCTCCAGAGTTAATCAGACAAACTCACCTCCTAAACAATGGGTCCACAACTAGGGTTTCATCTTGTACAAGTAAGAATGGGTTGAAAGGGTCTCAAATGACTTTCATGGTTCATCATAGGTCCTAAATAATGCTTATGTCAAGTTTCAAGTCTTGCATCACATGTTTGCTCAGTCAATTGCTTAGATGATTGAAAATCAACTATATTGAGTAAAAAGTCAATTATGGTCAACATACAGTCAAACTTCAAGATTTTTTTGTCAACATCAATATTTTGAGGTGATATTCATCCATACACCTTACATGCATCACATATAACACATCCAAACACCTTTACATTTCTGTAACACCATCTTCATCATCCTCTAAACTCCATATCTGAAGCTTGCACATTGACTTGGTTGGAGAGATTCAGAAACTTTCAGCATAAATTAAGGATTGGAATAACTTCGGGGAGGTCCAAGGAAGCTTAAACAATCATTTACTTGCACCTGGAATCCTCCATACGCATTCTGAGTTTTCACTTCAAGAGGTAAGTTTCTCCAACTTTGAAATCCTTATACACGCATCATTTGCTTTCAATTTCAAAAAATAAAATATAGATATGATTTCCCTGAAACTAACCATGTCCTTAGTTTTCATTTATTTTGAGTATATGATGAGAATTTTGGAATTTAAGTTTATGAAATATTAGGTTTCAGTTTGATACCAAGAAAAATTCGTTTCACCCTTTAACTTATAGCTTTCAAAAGGTATATGGTTGAATTCGTGGTGAAAAATCAAGAAAGTTTGGTGTTTACATTTTTTAAAATGATTGAGAATTGAAAGAGTTAGAAATTTGAATAATGTTGTTGTTGTTGATGGCGCGGGGAAAAAGATGAAGTTCATCTTCCAATTTATGAATACAAGTTTATTATATATTTATTGGGTTCTGTTTCATAACCGGATGAAACAGCCACACCAGTGGCAAGCGTGTGCGTGTAAGGCGTTAGTGTGCCAGGGCAGGGGTTCGATCCCTGCCTCTAGCATTTTATTTTCTAACATTTCCTCTGTAGATTCAATGCAAGCCAGGCCTATACGCGCACCATGCATCCTCATGTTATAACCATTAAATCTCATCAAAGGCAGATCCAATGCACCAAGCGCAAGCCCCATGATGTATCCTCAGAAAGCCATCCCCACTGGATTTCAAACAGACGCCTGAGATCTTCTGCTTTGGGCCTAACTTTTTTTTCTTTCTAACACCCCAATTTCACTTATACTGCATGCCCATTTTACTTTTTATTTATTTATTTTTGTTTTAATTAATATTTTCTTTTTTTTAATCAGTTTTATTTTAATCAACAAAAATCATAAAATGATAAAAAAAATTATATTTAGGTTTTTAATTAATTAATTTAATTTTTGACAAATAAAAATTAATTTAATCACTTTGATTTTATTTAATTAGAATTAGGTTTTATACTTCATATATTTTTCTAAATAAAATATCAAAATTATTTTCTAACAATTAGTTTCTTTTTTAAAATTAAAATTAATTTAGACTTATTTTTTATTAAGTTAACTAAATTAGCTTTCTTTTTAATTAATTTAATTAATTGACCTTTTTTTATTATTTATTATTAAATTTAATTTAGTTTTTTACTGAACTTTTGTTAATAAAAATTAATCAAATAATTAGGTTAATCATCAAACTTTTTCCATCAAAAATCACAAAACAATTTCTTTTCTCTTTTCTTTAATTTAAAATCTTCGCATACTTTATTTCTCAATTATGTAATTGCTCAAAGCTTGTAATAGATAAATTAGGGTTTACTGCTTTTTTCATCCCCTTCACAAATTTGTACTCCCATTCCCGAAGCCTTGTAATAGCGTAGAACATTTAATTTCCCTAATTTACTACTTTTCTTATTACTGTTAGTAATTAGGGTTTGTATGGCAAGATTAAAATCAATCATTAGAAAACCTAATCTCAAAGACAAACACTTGAAATCAAAACACTTCGCACATAGGCACCTCTAGGGTAACCCTCACTTGTTGCCTCGTATATAAACGGTCATACCCTCGAACGTGGGATGTTTTAGCAAAGACCCCCAGTTAAAAGATCATAGTCCCTCGATGAACCTTTGATGCTGCCTTCAATAAACGATCTTAGTCCCTTACGACAAATTGCTAAAACGTCCTACAAGTTGCCTTCTATGACTGTACAATGACCCACGCGTGTCCCTCACATCCAATGATATGACTTCCTACTAACTAATGGTAGGATAACACCATCTAAAGGAGGAGGAAAAGAACCGAGACCATTTAGTAGGTAGATCGCTTGCTCACAAACTAAAAAAAAATTTCACACCTCACAATTTCAAAAACAAACTACTTTAAAAAACAAACTACTTTCAAAATGCTTTATAAACACTCTTGAGGACTGATACAAGGGTTATTATAAAGCAAATTTCCTTACATTGGCATTTTCAAAACATCTTTCCACAAAATAACACATTATTTCAATGAATGTTTTCAAAATAAACAATTTGTATACATTCTCAACGATACGAGAATCATTACAAAATTGTCGTACTTAGGCCTTTTCAAATATTTGCAAACATACACAAACACAAAGCATTTTCAAAGTGAGCTAGCGATTAAGAGCCTGTATAAAACTACGGATGAAAAGGTAGCTAACACCTTCCCTTTTCATAACCTACCCCCTTACTTAGAAAGTTATCAAAAGGTATTTCCTGTTCTTTTCACCCTTTCCTTTATTGGATAAAAGAAAGTCGGTGGCGACTCTTGCTATCCGCAAAATTTGTGAAAAAATGCAAAACCAAAAGTCAGTTCTCCCACCGTATTACAGAACTGGAGACTTTGCTGGGGAAATTACTAAAAAAAAGTGGGATTACCTTAAGAGCTAGATATTCTTTATTACTTTACTTATTTGCCTTGTATGCTTTATATTTCGGGATATGCTTGGGTTTATTTCTTGTATAGATCCTATACCTGGATCTGGGGGCATTTTAGGTAAGTAGCAATAGATCGTGAAAACTGTAAGACGAAGATATGGTTGAAACAATGGCTACGTTAGTGCGACACATTGGTTTGTTCTAGAGTCCCTTGAGTCAGTCAAGGAGAATACTGGACTACTGCGTGGTATCATAAGCACTAACTAACCTTAGAACCTTAGTTGATACAACTTAGCCATTAGAAAGTAGTGAGATGGCCGACTTTGGTGCAGACTGAAGTTGGTTGATACTCGATGCTACACTCATTGAGATTGGACTCTTGGGATATTTCAGTCGCAATTTAGATGCTTGTGCTGAAATAATGTCTGAGAGAAAGGTCAGTGATATTGAGATTCCTAGAACCCAATTACTTCTTTTAGGACAGGTTGAACCAACTAAAACTCCAATAGGGTACTTACCTATAAACTCCATGCAAGCTTAAACCTAAGGCCTTGTGTGTTTTGTTTGTGTATGATTAATTGTTCGAACATGACATCATAACATCATGACATAATACCATATCATTTTCACTAACCATTTCAAGGACCTAGGGATTTATCTTTGTTCTATTTTGTAGGTTATGGCTTCCGCTCGCAGAAACACTATCCGGATTGGTTTTGTGAGGATACCTTCTCAACTTAAAGAGTTAGTCTCAAGGGTTCCCGAAAGTTCTCCATTCATCAAAAGACATGGTCGACTACTTAGTTTGATTACTTTGGGTTTTGAAGAAGATATGATGAGTGTTCTATTCCATTTCTTTGACCCTGCACATCACTGGTTCACCTTTCCCAATTATCAGTTGGTACCCACAATGGAGGAGTTTTCTCAATTACTGGGAGTACCTATTCTCAATCAAATACCTTTCACCGGTTTAGAGGAAGATCCACAACCTGAAGAAATTACAACAGCCTTACATATGAAGCGGTCCGACATTGTATCTAATTAGGAAACAAGGAGTGGAGTCAAGGGTTTTATAGTTAAATTTCTGTTAGAGAAGGCTCAACTGTTTTTGGATTCTATGAGTTTTCAAGCTTTCAAAGAAATCTTGGCTTTGCTGATCTATGGTTTGGTGTTATTCCCTAATCTAGACCAACTCATAAATGTGAACACCATTAAAATATTTCTTTCTCGTAACCCTGTGCCTACTTTGCTCAGAGAGATTCTGCATTCTCTTCACACCTGTACTATGAGGAAGCGAGGGACTCTTATGTGTTGCATACCTCTACTATCTAGGTGGTTTATTTCGCACCTTCCCCGATCAGTATTGAAGAAGGAACAAGGTTTGGGGTGGTCTCAAAGGATGATATCGCTCTCTCTTTCAAATATCTATTGGTGTTCTCGATCTCTGGAAGATGTTACTATCATTGACCGTTGTGGGGAATTCCCTAATGTTCCACTCCTTGGCATTAGGGGAGGTATTACTTACAACCCTTCTCTGGATCTGTGATAATTTGGTTATGCTCGAAGAGATGGTCCGCGTGACATACTTATCCAGGGTATCATGTTCGATGACGAGAATGATTTTTAAGGTTATCGTCAAAGGTTTATACATGCTTCGGGCATGGTAAACAAGGTTGATAGCAAAACCTTAGGACAAAAGATCTCTATCCCTTTGGAGCCAGATCTCAAATGGGTACGAGCTCGTGCTCAAAACCTTATGATGCCATATCCAGTTGTTCTATCGGTGATCTTAGAGCCTGTTATCGAAGGATATGTTTCTCGCATCATCCTCCATCCAAACATGCCCACTGACCTTAAAGAATTGCAGAAATATTGGATTCAACTCAAGGAAGAAAGGGACACCTTTGAAGCTCAATTCTATGCAAGTGAAAAGAAACTTTTGGAGCTGATAAAGCAACTTCACGAGGAGCAAAACCTTAACGCATACATCAACACGAAGTGGAAGCATCCGTGGGAGACTTAAGTCTTAGGTTTGTTGTCTCTTTGAGACTCTTTTGTTTTCATTGTAAGCCTAAGAGGAAATTGTAATCTTGAACTTACTAATAAAAAATCTTTGTTTTTTTTTCCTCTCGGTTAGAAAATTTAAATCTTCTAAGGTACTGAAAACATTGCATCCACATATCATACATTATCTCATAAGCAGGTTTCCAATATAGGTTTCCTCATCTATTTACTATTTATTTCAATATAAGATTACCCTCGAACAAAATGTCAAGGATCTGCAAACTCAACATGCATAATTTCAAGAGACTCTTCTGAATCTGGCCAAAGGGCAACAAGAGATGATGGCGCTCCTCACCATAAAAATAAGACTAAGAAGAGGGCTGTTATCCTCAACATGGGAAGAAGGTTCAAAGGTCCTGATTAACTAGTTCGAGTGAATGATGTTTCCTCTGAGGAAGACGACAACCAAGAGGAGGATGGTAGAAGTTTCAGGGGCGAAGATAGAAATAATCAGGTTTCTGAGGATGAAGACTACTCCGACGAACAATATCCTCCTGCAGATGAAAAATACAAGCAGTTGGAAGACCGACTCAAAGGTGTAGAAATCTAGAAAGTGCCTGGATTGGATTTTGGAGAGCTAGGTTTGATCCCGGGAGTTGTACCCCAAAATTTTCCCTCTCATTTTACTCAACAAATGTCAATTGAGGTCCCCGAGTTGCTCAAGGAAGTTCAAGAGTTGACCAGACAAACTCTCTCCTAAGGCAGTATACCCCAAATTAGGGTTTCTATTTTCATCAATATGGGTGGACCAAAAAGGTCTCATATGCTTTCCAAGGTCTTATTATGTTCCCAAGACCCTACATGTCAAGTTTCATGCCTTTCATAAGAAGTTTGCCCAACCAACTGCTCAGATTCCTGAAAATCAACTGTACTAGGTCAAAAGTCAATTATGGCCAAAAGGGTTGCTTAGGGGACATCCTAAGATTTCTAAAAAGTCCAAGAACACCTCTCTAGGGTCAAAATTGGAGGAGATATGCCTTGTCAAAGTTGACCTTTTTTGCAAATTTGCCAAAAGTCAAATGGGCTCAAAATTGCATTTTTTTTTGCCAAAATGGGCCTAACTTTTTATGCTTTCACCTCACTTATAATATGATACATGACCCAAATTAGGGGTGTTCAAAACCAAACCGGCCCAATAGAAAACCGCAAAACCGAACCGAACCAAACCGAAATCGCAAAAAACCGCATTTGATTCGGATGTGTTTGGGTCATTTTCTAATGGAACCGCATGGTTTGGTTTGGTTTGCGGTTTGTATTTTGTAAACCGAATCAAACCGAACCAAACTGCATTATGTTATTAAATCTTATTAACCAATATATTTCTTTAATTCTTTAGAGAAATCAACATGTATTATGTGTATATTTTATCATATTCTTTGTATGATATGTATTTTAATTTACAAATCATAAAAAATGAAATATTATTCATTTTATAAATACTATTCTCATAAAATATATTTTATCGTATTCTTTGTATAATATTTATTTGAGAATGCAATCTTATGTATATCATTCTTTAGATTTAGATAAAATTATAATACGCAATTTTATGTAACAAATTATAAACTTATTTTGACAATTAAATTTTTTTTATGGTAATGTATGAACGGTTAAACACAAAATTATATTTTTCTCTATATGTGTATGTATGGCTAAATATTTTTTTTGTAAAAAACCGCACCAACCGAACCAATCCAAACCGCATTAGTTTGGTTTGGTTTGGTTCGGTTTTATTTTTAAAAGCCAACCAAACCAAACCGAACCGCACATTTTTTTCTCTTGCGGTTCGGGTGATTTTTTGCTTCAAAACCGCCCAAATCGCACCGCGAACACCCCTAACCCAAATATCCAACCTCGTGTTATTTGCTTCACTTTTCAATTTATTTTGATTTTTTGTTAATTAAAATTTCAATTAAATCAAATAATTGATGAATAATGGAAAAGATATGTTGTGATCTGATTTTTGGACATGATTTCAATCAAATAATGCAAGGATATCATGATCAATTCGAATCAAGGCTGATTGGTACAAGAAAGGTTTGGCTCAATATAGCAAGTTTACATATGCCATGAAAATCAAATCAAATCTTCAAAACTTTCAAAGATGTGATCTGTTTTTACAACCCTAATTCACTCTATGATATATATTGAACACATTCAAGGCAAGAACAGGGGGTTAGAGTCGTGAAAAGAGGCAGAACAAAACTGCAAAATTTCAAAGAAAAGTGTGAGACCTATCTTCTTCCACAGGCCAGCTCAAACCATTCCAAGGCTTCTAATCCATTCCTGGACATCTCAGGAAGCCAATAGCATCGTTTGCTAGCCTCAAAGCATCCAGAAATCTCCCCTAGAGATATCACAGTTTGCATTTTTTTCAAAGTTTAAATCCATCGATTTACGCATCATAAATCAATTTTAATCACATATCCATGTTTATTGTCATGCTTGCAGCATTTTTGAATGCTTTCATTTGAGTTTCTGCACAGGAATCGTGTAACGCCATTGTCAGGGTTTACGAGTTTGTTTTAGGGGTTTTTAATACAGGAACAATTGGCTCTCATATTGGGTACCATGATGATCAAGGCTTCAAACCCAGTTGATTCATGATCACTAATTGAATTTATATTGCGTATACAAGATTTTTAAGATGGACAGGGTTATAGCTACGAACGAACGTCCGTAGGTAAAAGTCTCCCATCTAAAACAACAGTTCAAGGGAGAAGACGATGGCGTGTCAAGCCACCATTGAAGCATTTGAAAATTCGCGCGTTTTCTGAGCATGGCAGTTGATTTTTCTTTTGACGTATTGCTTTTATTATATGTACAACTAACAAGTCCAACGCAGATGGTTAGGAAGCATGCCTTTGATGCACACGTCCTGGGTTTGATCCCAGGCATGTGCATTTTGATATTTTCTTAATAATTTCAGGTCGATTCCATGCAATACATCACCCTACGCCTACCATGCACCATCAATACTCATCCACTGGATGCCCAGCTGGCCAGATCTCACGCTCCTCCCTTGAAGGCCCATGGTACACCACGTAAGTCAACGGTACACCAGATCCAGCGCTGACCAGGCCTGGAGCTTAATGGGCCAAGGATTTCAGTTCAACACCCCCCAGAATTGCTAACAACAGGCCCATTCCTAAATTTGCTATTTTCTTATTTTTTTCTTATTCTTTGCAATTTATTTATTTATTTTTTAAAATCCACCTTTTTTCATAAAAACCCCAAAATCAAGAATTCATAAATTTAGAATTTGTTTTTTTATCAAATTTAATTTTTAAATTAATTAGTTTATTTAATTTAGGGTAACTTTAACTTATTTTTATAATTAAAAAATCAATTAGAAAACTAGGTTAATTTCTTGATGTAATTATTTTCTTTTTGTCAAACAAAAACACAAAAAATAGGCTAATTTAATTATTTTTCTTAATTAAAGTTAAGCAGTAATTAGGTTTTTTTTTATTCAATTATTGCTTATTTTCTTAAATAACCAAAAAATGACAAAAAATGATGTTTTCTTTAATCAATTGCAATTAGGTTTAGTCAAGGGTCAAAACCCTAATTTTTCTCGCATTTAACTGGCCACGCGCGTGTTATTATTTTTTTGCCATTATTGTAACTGTTTCAAGGTTGTAATAGTTTTAATTAGGGTTTTAAATTCCATACTTTTTGCTTCCCGTCAAAGCAATTATGTAATTGTCAAAGCCATGTATGTAATAGCTAGGTTTATTTCCGCTTTTACTTTCAGCAAATTATTAACTGTTAGATGAATTAATAGGATTGTATGGCAAGAATGCATGAAAATTAAAACAGTTAGAAAACCCTAATGTGCAAAGATTAAAATAAACTGAAACAAATCACTCGCACATGTTCACTCCTAGGGTTTGCCTCACTACGGTTGCCTTCGGTAAAAAATCATTAAGCATAGGAGATTTTAGTGGTTGCCTTCCAGTCTAAAGAGATCAAAGTGTCCCATTCAAATGTTGCCTCAGAAATGTTGCCTCGGAAATGATCTTAAGACTCTAGGGTTACTACTAAGGTTTTCTAACTATTGCTTTAGTGATTGTACTCGTCCCTTTCGAATGTCCCTTACCAACTCCAACGATGGTGCTACCTACTCCTTAATAGTGGGATATTGCTGTCTAAAGGAAATAGAACAAAAAAAACAATCTTTTTTCGAGTAGGTAGATGCTAGTAGGTACTTGCTCAAAATAAAACTTTTTCACACAAACACTTTTCAAAACAGTTTTCAAAACAAATTCGTCACACCCTTGAGGACTGATACAAGGGTTATCACAAAGTAAAACATTTTCAAGACAAACACACACAAGCAATTTGAAAAATGAGCAAGTACATAAGAGCCCGTAGATAACTACGGATAAAAAGGGTGTTAACACCTTCCCTTTCTATAATCTACCCCCCGTACTCAGAATATCTCGAAAAAAGGTTTTTTCTGTTCTTTTTCCTTTTCCATGATTGGATGAAATAAAAGTCGGTGGCGACTCTTGCTTACCGCAACATTTTGCAAACAAAAAACGCAAAACACAAACCAGTATTAAACAGTCGGTTCTGCCACCGTATCACAGAACTGGCGACTCTGTTGGGGAATAAAATTTAAAGTGGGGTATACCTTAGGATTTAGATCATTTTAAAATTGCTTCTCTTGATTCTCTTGATTGCTTTACTTTTGAGGGTTTGTTCAGGGTTACTATAGATCCTACACCCGGATCTGGGGAACACCTTTTAGGTAAGTAGCAATAAACTGTGAGGGAACTATGTTGGGGTATACCGGCACGGTTGAAGCAATAGCTATGTTGATGTGGCACTTTGGTTGGTACCGGTAACCCTTGAGTCAATCAGGGAGAGTACGGGGCCGCCGCGTGGTGTCGTGAAGCATCAATTGACCTTAGAACCTTTAATTGCACAACTTGGCCAGTAGGACGTAGCGAGATGGCCGACTTTGGTGTATGCCCAAGGTCGACAGATACTCGATGCTACACTCATTGAGGTTTGACTCTTGAGTTTTGTTTGGTTGCGAGTCCATCGCCTATTGAACGAAGCTGGGGGAAATATCAGTGATATTGAGATCCCTTTTAGAACCCGATTATTATTTATAGGGCAGGTTGAACCAATCCAACTTCAAGAGGGTATGACTTTAAAACTCATGCAAACCTTAAACCTAAGGACTTGGTGTGACTTGTTTGTTGTTTGCTATACCTGTGATTTTCTAACCTAATCATGACATCATAAGCATAGCATATCATGACTAACTATTTCAAGGATTCCCTAGGGCTCATTTTTGCTCTGTTTTGTAGAACATGGCATCTGCCCGTAGGAACACTATACAGATCAACCTTGTGAAAGTGTCTCTCCAACTAAAGGATCTGGAATTAAGGGTTCTCGAAGGTTCTCATTTCACTAGAAAGCATGGTCAGTTGCTCAATTTGGTCACTGCAAAACCTGATGAGGAGTTGTTAAAAGTGTTGTTTCAGTTCTTCGATCCGGTGCACCATTGTTTCACCTTCCCGGATTACCAACTAGTACCTACTATAAAGGAGTTTTCTCAATTGTTGGGGGTACCTATTCTTGACCAGTTGTCTTTCAATGGTACGGAAGAACATCCAAAGCCTGAAGAAATTGCTAGAGCTCTATCTTTACAACGGTCTAACAGAGTGGCAAATTGGGAGACTAGAGGGAGTGTCCAAGGAATTCTGGTTAAGTTTCTATTTGAGAAGGCCTATCATTTTTGGTGTAAAACCCCAATTCTACCCCGACAAATTATATAAATAAATCAGAGTTATAAAATTCATATCATGCAAACAAATTGGGACGTCACAAATTCTTCTATCAAAATTCGTTGCATTCACCGTGGATATATAACACTTTCAAAACATCGGATGAACCATCATAACATCTTTAATTAAATAATTCAACAACTACGCAGCGGAATTCTAAATAACATCTTTAAACAAAAAAACAGCAACTTCGAAACGTCACATATTTACTAATAATCAATTTAAAGTTCAACAACTGAAAATCAACAATCAAAAATCAGCAAGCGTTCATCCCCCCGAGTGTTACATATCAGAGCAATGACACCGACTCCAACTATTGAAGGTATACAGCCTTCACTCTCGATTACCTGCACGTTACCAACATAAGGGCAACATTCAAACAGAAGGGGTGAGATATCTAACAATATAATAAAGTGCATGATAATTAATATATTAAATTAGATCCAAACATCACCACTTCTCATCTCATAATCAACGACAAACTCATCAATAATATACATTCATCAACATCAAAATACACTTCTTTATGAAATCATATAATGCGACTCAATACTATGCAAATGCATGTGGTACCATTGGAGAAGAACTCCCATCTCAAAAAATTTCCAATTAATAGAGGCATCAACAAGGCATAGCCTTCATCTCAAAATTTGCCAATCCAGGCCATCTCAACGAGCATAAGCTCCATCTCAAAAAAATGCAATGTATGCGACACAACCATGAATGTAATAACAACACCCAAGTTAACAACATCTCAAATCATCTCAAAACGTCTCAAATTAACATCTCAAAAACATCTCAAATAATCATCTCAAAAACATCTCAAATAATCATCTCAAAAACATCTCAAATAATCATCTCAAAAACATCTCAAATAATCAAAATAATTCATCAAACGTCATTTATTTATTATAAATCTTCCACACAATATTATTAATAACTTCTCACTAATAACTCAGTTGTATTTTAATTTCCACAGTAAATCAACACTGTCATTCTGTAACTCTAACGTCAAGACCGACACCATCCTACTGTTATAGTTCAAACAGCAGCTTCTAAGCATCTAACTTCCACATTGTGCATAAAACAATGTAAAGGCCAACACAACTTCTGACCAGCATAACCTCTAACATCACAACCTCTAACCAACACAACTTCTAATAACACCGCTTCTAACAACACAACTTCTAACAGCACAACTTCTAATAACACAACTTCTAACCAACACAACTTCTGACAACACAACTTCTGACTGCACAACTTCTGACAGCATAACTTCTGACAGCACAACTTTTGACAGCACAACTTCTGACAGCACAACTTCTAATAGCACAACTTCTGACAGCACAACTTCTGACAACACAACTTCTGACAGCACAACTTCTGACAGCACAACTTCTGACAGCGCAACTTCTGACAGCACAACTTCTAACATCACAACTTCTGACAGCACAACTTCTGACAACACAACTTCTGACAGCACAAATTCTGACAGCACAACTTCTAACATCACAACTTCTAACATCACAACTTCTAATAACACAACTTCTAACATCACACCTTTTAATAACACAACTTTTACTTTCTAATAATCCAACGCAACTTCTAACAACAGAACTGCTACTTTTTGCTAATCCTACTATTTTAATTTTTAGCCTGATATCAACGTAACTAAGAACAGTATGACAAATTCTATTCTCCAAATTAATTCATTAATTCTAATACAGTAGCACCTGGTATCATTCTAGCGTAATTCTGTGTTTCTTCTTCCCTGCTCATCACTACGGGTTCATACCTAAAGCCTTAAAATTTAATCTAATCATGACAATTCATCACCCATAATTACCTTATAATTCTACAACAATTAAACAACATCAAGACATCATTATTCATCCAAAAATTCATCGATTCTCATCACACAACAATCATATCTTTTCAATTCAAGAACAAAACAACAATCACCACTAACCCCACATACCAATCATCATAAACCCAATTATAGAGTCAGAACCCCACCCTTACCTTGGATTGAAGGTCGCTCTACAATTTCCGGTTGAATTCTCATTCTTGCCGTTCTCCACTTTCTCTAGCAGCTTGCACGTTCTCTTCCAAATCCTTATTCTTCTACTGCTTCTTTCTTTCTATTCCCTCTAACAAATAATAAAATAAACCTATTATTCTATTATTCCTTAGTGGGCTTAAAACCAACACACCCCCTTATTACTTCTATTCCTTCAAAATAAGCCCACATTAAATGATATTACACTTCTAATATTATTTCACCACATAATATTATATCTCTAATATTATTTCTCCACTTAATAAAATAAATCCAATTTAATTATAACACATCTTCACAAATATTCCAAAAATAATTTAATTAAATTATGGGCGTTACATTTGGGATACCTTAGATTTATAAGCTTTCGAAGAGGTGCTGGCACTTCTCGTTTATGGGACGGTAATTTTCCCTAATGCTGATCAACTCATAGATGTGAGCACTATCAAGGTTTTCCTGTCTCATAATCCAGTACCTACATTACTCGGGGATATTCTGCACTCTTTGCATGCTCTCACTCTAAAGAGAAGGGGAACCCTCCCGTGTTGCACTCCTCTATTGGCTAGGTGGTTTATTTCGCACCTACCCAGGTCTGTTTTGAAGAATGAGCAGGGTTTGAAATGGTCTCGCAGGCTGATGTCCCTTAAACATTCAGACATTCACTGGTGTTCACGGTTCTCGGAAGATGTTACCATCATCGATCGTTGTGGTGAATTCCCTAATGTCCCCCTCTTAGGCATTAGGGGAGGAATCACTTACAACCCTTGTTTGGCACTGCGTCAGTTTGGTTATGCGAGAAGAGATGGTCCTCATGATACGCTTATCCAAGGAATCACATTCAATTATGAGAACGACGTTTAATGTTATCGTAGAAGGTTCAAAAAGCTTGGGGCATGGTACATAAAATTGATAGCAAGACGCTAGGGCACAAGAATTTCCATTTCTCTTGAGCCTTATCTCCGATGGGTACGAGCTCGCGCCCAAAGTTTGATGATGCCCTACCCTGTTGTCCTACCAATAATTGTGGAACCAGTTGCTGAAGGAGACACTGCTTCTTTTGTTCATCACCCTGACATGCCAACTGATCATGAAGAATTACATAAGTCTTGGGTTCAACTAAAAGAAGAGTGAGACACATTTGAAGCTTAGTTCTATGCCAGCAAGAAGAAGGTCCTGGAGCTCACTAGGCTACTTCATGAAGAAAGGAACATAAACGCCTACATCGCACCAAAGAGGATGCGCTCCTGGGAGACCTAGTTTATTTTTGCTTTCAGTTTTATTTTGTTTATTTGTAAGCCTAAAGGGCATTATTTGTAACAATTTGAACTTATAAATGCAATTAACGTGTGTTTCTTTTGGTTAAACGAATCTGAGCCTTTAAGAATCCTTGAAATCATTGCATACGCATATAATCCATGACATTGCATAAACAGGTATCATTACAGGTTTCTCATCTTCTTCGCTGTTTATTTCAGCAGAAATATCCTCTGAACAAAGCATCAAGGATCTTCAAGCACAAAACGCCCAGTTCCAACAAATGTTCATAAGTCTGGCAAAAGGGCAGGAGGATCTGAAAGCCCTCATTTTGAAAGAGAAAAAGAAAAAGAAGAAGGTTGTCGGTATTCTGAATATGGGCAGAAGGTTTGGAGAGCGGTTGAAGCGACAAACTGATCTGACCTCTTCATCCAAGGAATGGGAGAATCAGGAAGAAGAGAAGGACCCTAGTCCTGCAGTCTCTGACAATGATACTGATTATAACGATGAACAATATCCTCCTGCTGAGGATAGATACAAACAGCTAGAAGACCGTCTGAGTGCCATGGAAGTTCAGAGGATACCTGGACTAGATTTCAAAGAACTGGGATTGGTGTCAGGAGTGGTCATCCCGCAGAAGTTCAAAGCTCCAATTTTTGCTAAGTATGATGGGGTGTCCTGCCCAAAACTCCATCTTCGTTCTTATGTCAGGAAGATCCAGCCCCACACATATGATAGAAATCTATAGGTTCATTTCTTTCAAGATAGTCTGTCAGAGACTCAACTTGAATGGTTCTACCAGCTGGAGGGAACCAATGTCCGTAACTGGGAAGATCTGGTTGCTGCTTTTTACAAGCAGTATCAATATAACGCTGACCTTGCCCCCACTTGTACTCAACTCCAGAGTATGTCTATGGGCGCAAGCAAAGGTTTCAAGGACTATGCGCAGAAATGGAGAGATCTAGAAGGGAGAGTCCAACCCCCTTTGTCTGATAGGGAGTTGGTGGATATGTTCCTTGGTACGTTGTCTGGTCCTTTCTTCAATAACTTCATTGGTAGCTCCTCAGCTGGTTTCACTGAGCTGATATTGACTGGAGAAAGAGTAGAAGCTGGGATCCAGAGTGGCAAGATCCAGAAAAATACCTCTTCGAGTAAAGAGAAGAAGTCATTTGGTGGCAAGAGGGAAGCCAATGCTGTGCACGGCCAGAAGGGGTGTAGCAAGGCAGACTACCACCAATTTGTGGGGGCAGTGCTGATCTCTAATTCGGCACACGCACAACAACCATAATAATGAAACAATCAGCCAAGGGTGGAAAGACCTCAAAGGCAGTTCACCAAAATCAACATGCCACTGTCACAAGCATTGTAACACATGTTGAAGATGAAGCTGATTACGGTGATAAACCCTCATCCGAACCCGAAGACTTCCTCTCCTAACTACAATCCGGAGGCAAGGTGTGCTTATTATTCTGATAGCCCGGGGCACGATACTAACGATTGTTGGGCGCTGAAATACAAGATTCAGAATATGATCGATGCCAAGGAGATCGAATTCGACCCTCCTGAGACTCCCAACGTGATCACTGCTCCCTTGCCAAAACATGGCTAGGATTGAAAGCATTTTTGTTCATTTAAATTCTGAAGTTGTATTTTCTTTGCTTATTTGAACAATTATTGTCATGTCAAACTCTATTATTTCATTAATGCATTACACATGTCTGTCTTGAATCAATTTGTTTTCATTATGCTTAAATTGCTTTATATTTCCTTTTCGTGATATTCAACTCTCAACTAAAAAACTGTAAGCCTTTAGAGGGAGGATGACGAAAACGATACCACAGTCTCTACAGTATGCTTTTGAACAGACCTTGTTGACGATGTACAGGCGTTGTTTCAAATCCTAAACAGTGGAGTTATAAGGAAGATAATCCCTAGTCAACCCCTTCGAGCCAAAGAAGTAGGAGTTTTTCTTTTCACACAAATTAAAACCCTTAATCATAACCTGGGGCAGGGTAGTTTTCTTAGTTAATTTAGAGGCGCATTCAGTCACAATATGTCGCTTCGTACACAATGAATGGCATCGAAGACGTCCTTCCAAAACAAAAGACGGTGATGGTTCCGTATAATCGTCAAGACAGGCAGTCATTATCTCTCGAAATAAAAGCCCATTAAGTCAAAACCTATGAAGGAGACTTAAGAGAAATATTGGGGCATCCCGCTGACTGTAATCACAAAAGAAATAGTTCAGGCAAAAGAAGGGATAACGAAAATTAAAAAAAGAGGTTACTACAAATCCTCGACAAAGAGAAGATTACAAAAATGATTGCCTTTTCCAAACAAACTTTCAGAATCTGAACCATCACCGTAACATCAATGACAAGATTCCAAACTCAACCGGGATCTAAACACGCAATTAACTGAGTTTAGGATCGAAGAACATCACGAAGAACGGGTGGGTACAAATAAAATTTGAGCCTTTATCCTTTGTTTATTAAACCGTGAACCAGGCCATGTTATAACCCTTAAAAGTCCTAGCTAAAGCATGGGTTAGTTCGAAAGCATACTGTTATAAAAGGTATCCTGACTCCTGAAGGTCCGTTACAAATCCTGAGTTGATATCACATCTTTTCAAAATTATATTTTTTCTATAAAAAAACTGCATTTTCAAGACAGACGTAAGCTTTGCATTCTTAAAATAACATTGTTTGCATATGACTATTTGTTCAAGAGTAGAGAAATTCGAATGACGAATATCTACTGAACAAAAACCTTCTCAATAAAAAGGATCACCTCAAGTGGAAAAACACTTCCAACCAAGGGGCACGACATGATCATTGTCCATCATCTAGGGCAGTCAAGTCAAGATTCAAGGAATCTCTCAAAGATGCCAAATAGCCAAGGGCAGATATCCATCTGAATCACTTGGGGGAATTGGGCATGAATTCCAACAACGAATCCTGTATGATCAAACAAACATCTTCTGGTAGTGTGGCAACACAACACTACCGACAGTGACAACTCCCTACACCCTGAGATCGTGGACATAGTCAAAAAATACTGCGCATGAACAAAGACCCGCTAGGTTGACTGGCCTAGGAAAAAATAAGGGCATCCCGGCGAACCAAAAGGGTTCGGGCAAAAATTAGGGATAAAAACAAAAAATATATGTACACCCGACAAGTCGAAAACTTGAAAAGGCGGCTTGAGCAAAAAAGGATATCCCGGTGGACTGAAAACCCGCAAGGGCGGCCCAGGAAAAAGTTAGGGATTTGAAGCGTACGACTATGTCCCGTCATCTTATCATTTGTTTATCAATAGAAGACTTATCATCCTGATCAGCATCCATAAAGCCTCCGTGGGTACTTTCTCCAGTAGGTACAGAGGCAGAAAAGTCCTGATGCAAAGTCATTGTCGTATCCTCAGCATACGACCCTGTGACATCTACACTCCCCACAGAGTAGAGGCAACTAAGGCTTTGACATCGGCTTCCCCAAACAGGAGCTACGTTCCCCAGCAAAGTTCCTTCAGAGAATCGATATCTATATTCCCCGGCCGAATTTCATAATCGCAAGCGGGTCATAAAGTTTTCTCCCAAACAGAGTTTATTTCTCTGAATACAGAAGCTCAACCCTCGACAGAGTTTATCCCTTCAGCTATGGAAGCTTCTCTCTCCAATAGAATTATTCCCCCACAGAGTTGTTCTCAAGCAGAGTCTCTCCTTGGTAGAATATCTGTAAACAAGGGGAAAATCCCCAGCATAGTCATCTCCGGTTCACCGTCTCCAGCGGAAGTAGAAAAACCACTTTTTCTACGACGGTCAGTGTGATACGGTGGGAGAACTGACTTGAGGGTTTTGCGTTTTATCGCAAATGTTGCGGTTAGCAAGAGTCACCACCGACTTTTCTTTTATCCAAAAGGAAAGGTGAAAAAGCATAGGAAAGAACTTTGAGATTGTTTCTTGAGTTCAGAGGGTAGATTATGAAAATGGAAGGTATTAGCACCCTTTTCATCCATGGTTTTCTATGGGCTCTTAGTTACTTGCTAGATCACTTTCTTTTTGTTTTGAAATTGCGCTTGGTGTGGTTTTGAAAGTATTTTGTAAAAAGAGGCCATTCGTTTAGGCAATCTTTGTAATGATTCTCGTTCGTAAGAATGTATACAAAGATGTTTGTCTTTTTGAAAATGTTTTCAATGTTTGTAAAATGTGTGTTTGTTTTTGAAAATAGCAAGGATAGTTGTTTGGAAATAGAGCAAGTAACTAGAAGTAATCTACCTACTCAAGTGTTTTTATTGTGCATTTTCTATTCCTTTGACATTGTTGTCTTACAATTGATTTTGGTAAGCAACCCTATCTTTGGATGTAAACGGGACGGGCGTGGATCATCGTATAACCATGATTAGCAATGTTGCAAAGTATCTTAGCATTTTTTGTGGGACCAAGATCATTTTGTAAGGCAACTTTGAATAGCGTCATCGAGGGACTATGATCTTATATTTGTTTGTTTTGCCAAGATACTTCGCATGCATAATATGTCCATTTTTGTATAAGGCAACCAAGTGGAGAAACCCTAAGGATGCTTGTTCGCAAGTGTGTTATTTTCATGCTTTGATTTTGTCTTGTATTAGGGTTTTCTATTTGTTTTGTTTTGATCTTGCCATACAAACCCTAATTACTAGCATGGTATGTAAAAGCGATAAATTGCATAATGTAAAGATTACTAAGCTATTACAACATTTTTATGGGAGGGGGAATACAAATTATGAATGGGGATTTGCAATAATGTAAATCTAATTAAGCTATTACAACCAAATTGAATTTATACAAATATTGGAATAAACAATATACAATATTTAAATAAAATATGCAACGATATATATATATATATATATATATATATATATATATATATATATATATATATATATATATATATATATATATATATATATATATATATATATATATATATATATATATATATATATATATATATATATATATATATATATATATATATATATATATATATATATATATATATATATATATATATATATATATATATATATATATATATATATATATATATATATATATATATATATATATATATATATATATATATATATATATATATATATATATATATATATATATATATATATATATATATATATATATATATATATATATATATATATATATATATATATATATATATATATATATATATATATATATATATATATATATATATATATATATATATATATATATATATATATATATATATATGCAAAGAATATTTTGTTTGGTTTTTTATATGAAAAAGGTTTTGACTTTAATCTAATAAACTTAAGAAAAAGAAATTAATTCTTGAAAATAAAAGTTAACCCTAATTTCTAATTTAAAAGAAAATAAAGTTCTATAAGAAAATAAAGTTCTATAGGTATTATTTTTATGTATTTTTTGTATTAAATTAATAAATAACATTTTATGAAAATACTTAGTTTTTGTGTGTCACAATAAATATTTACAAGCATGAATAAAATTAAAAAAAAGAAGGATAAAATGATTAACCTAAATCTATTATATTTATAAGTTTATTTAAGAAAGAAATAATTAATATATAGTTTAATAAAAATATTTTTTATGTGAAAATAAAATAAAATAATCAAAATACAAAATTGTCATAATTTTATATTTTTTAGGATTTTATGTATTTAAGAAAATATTTAATAAAAACAAAAAAACAAAAAAAAAAACAAATAAATAAAAGATTGGGCCAGGGGTATCCTGAGAAATCAGGAGGTGGATGTTAGAAAAAAAACATAGGGCCCAGTGTTGAAGCCCAAACCTGCAAAACAACAAAAATGAAAAAAAAGGAAAAGTATGAAAAACAAAAGGTAGCGCCAAGGTTCAAACCCATGACCTGGGCCTCACCAGCGTGCTACCTTGCCACTGGGGTGGCTATACATCCATTGATTTATGTGAAACAAGAAAAACATAACATGAAACGCTTCCATGGCCCTGTACTTCGTCTTCTTCCTCTAGCCAGCCAAAAGCTCTGTAACTTTCTCATCTCTCAATGAAAATGGAAACTGATAACATGAATGTTGTAGCATTTTGTCTCACGATTCTAACCATGTAAATCATGTAAGCTAACAATCAAAGATCAAAACGAATTTTAAAAGACCTAAATTTAAACCTAATTTTTCCAGGAACTTCAAGTTCAAAATTCTCTCAACTCAGGCCAAATAAATGCAAGTTATATATATGTACAGCTTCGTACCAATGAGGTATACATTGTTTATTCACAAATCGTAGCCAATGGATGCCTGTATGAAGAGATAGACGTTGAGATTCTTACCTCTTTCAGTTGAAATCGTGAATGGAGTTTGAGTGAGTTTTATGAGGGCCTGATGATTGCTTGAGCTTGCTTGAACCTCCCTGAGTGTGTTCCAATCCTTGCCTTGCTTTGGAAGTGCCTGGAACTCTCTATCCAAGTCAACCTGCAAGCTTTGAAAACAAAAATGGCAGATGAAGAAAGAGGTGTTACAGTGCAGGGATGATGGTCTAGATCTCTTAGATATGAAGTAGGTAAAGTGTTTTGATGGTTAAAATTTGAAACGCACGAGCCAAATGATGGATTGCTATGCTTATGCAAAAACTGCAAGTTTTTACAGTTTTTTGGTGATATGGAGTGTTTGAATTTTTCAGTCCTTTTGCAATCGTGTTTCTAGTTGTAATGTGTTTGTATATTAATATGGAAAAGGTTTCAAGTCAGCTCTCCAACAGATTTGTGAGTTCTAGCCTTTTGGCACACTTTCTTGCTTTTGAAGCAAAGTGAAGGGACAAGTCTTCACATGCTTGTACTGGCCTGTTTAGAGTTGGTATGTGCTATATACAAGTTGCCTTAGGCCTGGAGGATTTGTGTGTGTAGAGAAGACAGGTCCAATGCTCAAGATTTGTAAAGTTGCAAAAGTAAAGCTTTTTCAAAATGGCAATGGCAACTTTGTGCCATTTATGGAAATAATGCTTGGACAAAGACCTTTGGGCTTGAATTAAGACTTTGTCAACTGAGTAAGAATTAAATTAAGGAGTAATAAGCAATTTTGGGACCTGTAAAGCATGGATTAGGCAGCATAGGTTCTGATTTGAACTTTGTTCTTCATGAAATGGCTTGAAAGCAAAGTGAGAAATTGCCAACTTCATCTCTTCGATATTCCTCACTCAAAAATGATCTCAAGGAGTTCTTTGACATTTTGGAAAGCTTGCAATGTGCTTTATAACTCATATTTGAAATTCATTTCAAGATTCCCCTTGGAACTAGGTGAAAAATTGCCATGAAGTTAGGTCAAAAACCTGCCTAAATTAGGGCAAAATATTACTAAGTTATTTTAGTTCAATGGCATGTGTTCATAAAATCATATCTTGAGATCCAAGCATCTTTAGGGAGAAATGTGTCAAGCAAAGTTGTAGATTTCATGGAGATCTACAACTTTCATGTTGGGAACTTTCTTTGAATCATCTTGTATCATGGTGAAAAAATGGCCTAAAGTTGAGAAAAAATAAGAAATTTTCTATACTTAAAAAAATTTCTAAGTTAAGAAAAATTCAAATTTTAAAATCAAATCTTCAATATTTGATTCCTTGATGAACAAGTTTCACATTTTGACATGTTTTGATGAATTATGATCCTTGGCACTTGATTTTGACCAAAAAGTCAAAGTTTGACTTTTCAGTATACAATTGACTTTTGATCAGTTGACTGCAAATTTCATCTGTCTATCCAATGGATTTGCAATGTTTTGAACCATGTAATTAGGTCAAGATGATACAAATGAACCCTTGAAATCATGCTTCAAATCAATTGGTCATTTTCTAGGTCAAAAATCAAAAATTGCCTTTCCTCAGTCAAAACCCTAATTTGGACCATTTTGCCCTTTTGATGATTTGATCAAATTTCTTGAGGAATTGTAATCCAAACTTGATTAAATGATACATATGAGTCTAAAATGTTGATGTTGATAAAAAATTATGAAGTTTGACTGTAAATTGGCCATGGTTGACTTTTTCCCCAATACAACTGATTTTTAGGTCAATTGTCCAATTGACTGATCAAAAATGTGGTTCAAAGCTTGAAACTTGTCATGAGTAATCTTAGGGGTTCATGATGATGTTTGAAGGTCATATGAAGCATTGATAGTCCAAGAATCCTTGTGCAAACTCAAACCCTAATTTTGGTCATCAGTGTATGAGGAGGTGTCTTGAGTTGGTCAAACCCTAATCCAGTCTTGAGTCAAAGAGATCTTGTGAGGAAATTCTTGATAAGTGAGAGGGAAAATTTTGGGGTACAACAGTCAGGAACTCAATTTCCGTTACTCTCCAGCAGCGGTCAGGGATTTATTTTCTCACTCGGATATGTCACAATAGCATTTCATGCTCATATATCATGACGTGCGCATACATATTGCATACAACATAATCTCATTTATTTTGAGAACATCATCTCACCCTGCATTTCATGCATCACATATAACTAACCCTGATATCTTTTCAGGAAAAGAGGATTAGCTTTGACAAACTCAGCAGTTATACAGATCATATCTACAGACAACTAATGGAAACTCAGTTCCCGAAATCAAACGGGTAAAGTAATCTACATTATCGCTTCGAAGTAACCCTACCATCCAGGTTCCTTCTCACAACCATACTATCCAGGCTTTCATATTGAAGTAACCCTACTATCCAGTTTCCTTCTCACAGCCCTACTATTCAGGCTTTCATATCGAAGTAACCCTACTATCCAGGTTCCTTCTCACAGCCCTACTATCCAGGCTCTCATATCGAAGTAACCCTACCATCCAGGTTCCTTCTCACAGCCCTACTATCCAGGCTTTCATATCGAAGTAACCCTACTATCCAGGTTCCTTCTCACAACCCTACTATCCAGGCTCTCATATCGAAGTAACCCTACCATACAGGTTCCTTCTCACAGCCTTATTATCCAGGCTTTCATATCGAAGTAACCCTACTATCCTGGTTCCTTCTCACAACCCTACTACCCAGGCTCTCATATCGAAGTAACCCTACCATCCAGGTTCCTTCTCACAGCCCTACTATCCAGGCTCTTATATCGAAGTAACCCTACTATCCAGGTTCCTTCTCACAGCCCTATTATCCAGGCTCTCATATCGAAGTAACCCTACCATCCAGGTTCCTTCTCACAACCCTACTATCCAGGATTTCATATCGAAGTAACCCTACTATCCAGGCTCTCATATCGAAGTAACCCTACCACTCAGGTTCCTTCTCACAACCCTACTATCCAGGTTTTCATATCGAAGTAACCCTACTATCCAGGTTCCTTCTCACAGCCCTACTATCCAGGCTCTCATATCGAAGTAACCCTACCATCCAAGTTCCTTCTCACAGCCCTACTATCCAGGATCTCATATCAAAGTAACCCTACTATTGTACCCCAAAATTTTCCCTCTCACTTATCAAGAATTTTCTCACAAGATCTCTTGGACTCAAGACTGAATTAGGGTTTGATCAGCTCAAGACACCTCCTTAAGCACTGATGACCAAAATTAGGGTTTGAGTTTTGCACAAGGATTTTTAGACTTCCAATGCCCAATATGATTTCCATGGATCATTATGGACCCCCAAGATTACTCATGTCAAGTTTCAAGCTTTGAATCACACTTTTGCTCAGTTAATTGAGCAGTTGACCTAAAAATCAGCTGTATTAGGGAAAAAGTCAACCATGGCCAATTTACAGTCAAACTTCATAATTTTTGATCCACATAAACATTTCAAACTCATAGGTATCATTTGATAAAGTTTGGACCACAATTCCTCAAGAAATTTGATCAAATCTCCAAAAGGGCAAAATGGTCAAAATTAGGGTTTTGACTGAGATAAGGTAATTCCTGATTTTTGACCTAAAAAATGGTCAATTGGTTTAAGGCATGATCTCAAGAGTCAAATTGCATCATTTTTGACCTAATGACATAGTTCAAAACATTGCAAGTCCATTGGATTGTCAGATGAATTTTGCAGTCAACGGATCAAAAGTCAATTGTATACTAAAAAGTCAAACTTTGACTTTTTGGTCAAATTCAAGTGCCAAAGATCATAATTCATCAAAACATATCAAAATATGAAACTTATTCATCAAGAAATCAAAAAGTCAAGATTTCATTTTGAAAAGTCAAAGTTTTCGAACTTAGAAATTTTTCTAAGTGTTGAAAACTTCATGTTTTTTCACAACTTTGAGCCAATTTTTCATCATGATGCGAGATGATTCAAAAGAAACTTTCAACATGAAAGTTGTAGATCTCCATGATATCTAACACATTTATTTACATAACTTCTCCTATAAATTCTTGGATCTCAAGTTATTAATCCATGAAATCTTGGTCTTGAAACTAAAGCACTTAGTGAATTTTCAGCAATTTTTAGTCAGGTTTTTGTCCCAACTTCTTGGCCAATTTTCATCAAGTTACAACTTGATTTAACAAAAGTGGAAAACATGAAAGTTGTAGGGGAGGTTACAATATTTCCAAAAAGTCCAAGAACTCTTTGAGATCATTCTTGAGCTGAGAGGATCGAAGAGATGAAGTTAGGATTTCATTCTTGAATTACAAAGCAGAATTTGTGATGAACACTTGACTAAAATTCCAACCAAAGCTACAAGATCTCTCTTTTCAGGCTATGTTCTCTCCAAATCCATTCATAATCAAGCAATTGCACAAACCCTAAGTGTATTACACAAGCATTTGAAGCTTTTTCCAAGTCTTGATACCATTTATGGTTAGAAATGCAAAAGCAACATTTCCATTTGCATAAAGCTTCACTTTTCCAACCACTCTCTTCTTTCAAAGCTTGAAATCTGTTCCAAAGATGACAAAAAAATCTCTCAACATCAGAAGCAATCCACAAGACCTTTAAATCATGGCTAAGTTCCTTAATTCACTCTTTTCTTCATCATGAAGCAGCTTGTCTTTATGAATTTGAAAAAAAAGGCATAACAGGTGATTTTTAAAAAGTATGAGTTTCTCAAGTCTCAAACCTTCTCTATAAATAGAAGAAGAATTTTCAAGACAAAGAGGTTAGAAAAAATAGAGAGAAAATCCAGAAGTTTTATTGGTAAACCCTCAAAATCTCATATTCACAACAGCCATAACAGTCCACAAAACTTCCACTTTTGAGTTTTAAAGTCCAAACCTTTGAACCTCTCATACCTTGAAAACTCTGTCCAGCCATCTAAATACTCCACATACATCATATAGAAGTTGTTCAAACACAAGAAAAACTTCTGTAACATCACTATCACCACTTCCCAAGCCCAACAACAGCCCATACAGCAGCTCAAACTCAAAGCACAAATTTCAGTTTCAAGGTAAGTTTTCTTGATTTTGAACTCTTCATACAAGCACCTAAAATGTAGATATCATTGCTTTAAAGCTAACCATATGCTTGATTTTCATTTTCACTAACCATGTGTTGAGAATTGACTTTTACATGTAGCAAAACAGTGATAAAAACAAAAAATAGCAGTTATGCATCGACACAAAATGCTATGAGTCGACACATATTATGACCAAAACAGGTTATGAGTCGATGCAAACTGTTATGTGTCGATGCGAAATGTTGCATGCATTGACACGAAACGCGAATGCGTCGACTCATAATAAGTTAATTTTCATTTTTCAGCAGCAAGGAAATTTTCGTATCAATACGTAATGGTATGCGTCAATACATAAACTGTTTTCGTATCAATACGTAATGGTATGCATCAATACATAAATTGTTTTCGTATCAATACGTAATGGTATGCGTCAATACATAAACTATTTTCATATCAATACATAAGTGTATGTGTCAATACATAAAAAAATTTCAAAACAATTTTCTTTCTTTTTTATTTATTTATTTTTGTACATTATTTATTCATTCAATATGGTTGTAATAGTAAATTAGGATTTATTTGCTTTCATCCCCCCATTTGTAAATTTGTATCCCCATTTCCCAAATGATGTAATAGCGTAGGATTTTAATTTCCGCACTTATCGCTTTAATATAATTGTAAGTAATTAGGGTGTGTATGGCAAGATAAAATCAACAAGTAGAAACCCCTAATACAAGACAAAACAAGCATGAAAATCAATACACTTGCACACAAGCACCCCTAGGGTAAAATCTACTTGGTTGCCTTATAAATGGCCATATTACGCATGTGAGGTATCTTAGCAAAAACAATCAAAATACAAGATCATAGTCCCTCGATGACGCTACGAATGTTGCCTTACAAATGATCTTAGTCCCTCAATAGAAATGCTAAGATACCTTGCAATATTGCTAATCATGGTTATATGATGACCCGTGCCCGTCCCGTTTACATCCAAAGATAGGGTTGTTTACCAAATCAATGGTAAGACAACAATTTCAAAGGAAAAGAAAATGAACAAGAAATACTTTTGAGTAGGTAGTATGTTCCTAATTACTTGCTCAATTTCAAACAAACATCCTTGCTATTTTCAAAACAAACACCTACACTTTCAAAAATCTTACAAAATTGAAAACATTTTCAAAAGATCAACATCTTTGTATACATTCTTATGAACGAGAATCATTACAAAGATTTCCTAAACAATGTCCTCTTTACAAAATACTTTAAAAAACCACACAAAGCACAATTTCAAACAAAAGCAAGTGATCTAGCAAGTAACTAAGAGCCCATGGAAAACCATGGATGAAAAGGGTGCTAATATCTTCCCTTTTCATAATCTGCCCCCGAACTCAAGAAACAATCTAAAAGGTCTTTCCTGTGCTTTTTCACCTTTACTTTTGGATAAAAGAAAAGCCGGTGGCGACTCTTGCTAATCACAACATTTGAAATCAAATGCAAAACCTTCAAGTCAGTTCTCCCACCGTATCACACCTACCATCCAGGTTCCTTCTCACAGCCCTACTATCCAGGATTTCATATCAAAGTAACCCTACTATCCAGGTTCCTTCTCATAACCTTACTATCCAGGTCCCCCTATCTTATCCCCAAACAGCGGTCCACAACACTGTAAGACCGGGACACAATCAAACATGATTAGTTTCGTAGTTCCTCAGTAAATCGCGATACAACATATACCCCGACCAGATATGCAGTACACTTCCGCTTCCTCAAGCCAGAGTTATTCCCCAGTAGAGTAACGGACAACTGAATCTCCTAAAACTCTATTTCTCCCAAGACAGGAAATCCACATTCTCTAGATGGCATCTTTAAGCCCATCCCAGACAATTCCCCGTCACATCCAGGATGGCATCTTTAAGCCCATCTCCGACAAATCTTCTATCATCAACCTCCAAATGGCATATGTAAGCCCATTCTCGATGTCACAAATCAAGCGCCACTTCATGCGAGTGCAAATTTTTGGGCACTCTAATGTTCAATCATCTTCCACCTTCAGATCACGAAAGGCAGAGCAACCAATCTACATCCTCAGGTTTAAGAAGATTGAACAGGGACAGCTGTTGTACCCCAAAATTTGCCCTCTCATTTTACTCAACAAATGTCAATTGAGGTCCCCAAGTTGCTCAAGGAAGTTCAAGAGTTGACTAGACAAACTCTCTCCTAAGGCAGTATACCCCAAATTAGGGTTTCCATTTTCATCAAGATGGGTGGACCACAAAGGTCTCATATTCTTTCTAAGGTCTTCTTATTTTCCCAAGACCCTACATTTCAAGTTTCATGACTTTCACAAGAAGTTTGCCCAGCCAACTGCTCTGATGCCTGAAAATCAACTTTACTAGGTCAAAAGTCAACTGTACTAGGTCAAAAGTCAACTGTACTAGGTCAAAAGTCAACTGTGGCCCACATACAGTTAAACTTCAAGATTTTTAGTCAACGTCAATATTTTGAAGTGACTTCCATCATTTTATCAAGGTTTGATCATGATTCCTCAAGGAATGCTCCAAATTCATCAAAATCCAAAAGTTGCTAAATTAGGGTTTTGTAGGAAAAGTCAACCCAACTTTGACCAAGCATAACTTTCTCATGCTTTATTAGAAATTTTCCATCCAAATCTCATTTTGAAGAGGATGCAATTACCTACAATTCATCTTCATCCCACAAGTTCAAAATATGAACTCACAAAAAGATATGAATTTTGACATTATAGGTCTTTCTGAAAAGTCAATAAAAACACCTTTTGGGTGAAAGCTTCATACATGAACATGGAAGACTCAATTGAGATGAGACCAAAAGGGTTTCTTAGGGGACATACTAAGATTTCTAAAAGGTCTAAGAACACCTCTCTAGGGTCAAAATTGGAGGAGATATGACTTGTCAAAGTTGATCTTTTTTACAAAATTGCCAAAAGTCAAATGGGCTCAAAATTGCATTTTTTGCCAAAATGGGCCTAACTTTTTATGCTTTCACCTCACTTATAATATGATCCACGACCCAAATATCCAACCTCAGGTTATTTTCTTCACTTTTCAATTTATTTTGATTTTTTGTTAATTAAAATTTCAATTAAATCAAATAATTGATGAATAACGGAAAAGATATGTTGTGGTCTGATTTTTGGACAGGATTTCAATCAAATAATGCAAGGATATCATGATCAATTCGAATCAAGGCTGATTGGTACAAGAAAGGCATAATTTGACTCAATATAGAAAGTTTACATATGCCATGAAAATCAAATCAAATCTTCAAAACTTTCAAAGATGTGATCTGTTTTTACAACCCTAATTCACTCTATGATATATATTGAACACATCCAAGGCAAGAACAGCGGGTTAGAGTCGTGAAAAGAGGCAGAACAAAACTGCAAAATTTCAAAGAAAAGTGTGAGACCTATCTTCTTCCACAGGCCAGCTCAAACCATTCCAAGGCTTCTAATCCATTCCTGGACATCTCAGGAAGCTAATAGCATCGTTTGCTAGCCTTTAAGCATCCAGAAATTGCCCCTAGAGATATCACGGTTTGCATTTTTTCCAAAGTTTGAATCCATCGTTTGCTAGCCTCACATTTTTGAATGCTTTGATTTGAGTTTCTGCACAGGAATCGCGTAACGCCATTGTTAGGGTTTACGAGTTTGTTTTAGGGGTTTTTAATACAGGAACAATTGGCTCTCATATTGGGTACCATGATGATCAGGGCTTCAAACCCAGTTGATTCATGGTCACCAATTGAATTTATATTGCGTATACAGGATTTTTGAGATGGACAGGGTTATAGCTACGAACGAACATCCGTAGGTAAAAGTCTCCCATCTAAAACAACGGTTCAAGGGAGAAGACGATGGCGTGTCAAGCCATCATTGGAGCGTTTGAAAATTCGCGCATTTTCTGAGCATGGCAATTGATTTTGCTTTTGACTTATTGCTTTTATTATATGTACAACTAACAAGTCCAACGCAGATGGTTAGGAAGCATGCCTTTGATGCACACATCCTGGGTTTAATCCCAGGCATGTGCATTTTTATATTTTCTTAATAATTTCAGGCCAATTCCATGCAATACATCACCCCACGCCTACCATGCACCATCAATACTCATCCACTGGATGCCCAGCTGGCCAGATCTCACGCTCCTTCCTTGAAGGCCCATGGTACACCACGCATGTCAACGGTACACCAGATCCAGCGCTGACCAGGCCTGGAGCTTAATGGGCCAAGGATTTTAGTTCAACACCCCCCAGAATTGCTAACAGCAGACCTATTCCTAAATTTGCTATTTTCTTATTTTTTTTCTTATTCTTTCCAATTTATTTATTTATTTTATTTTTTTTAAAATCCACCTTTTTTCATAAAAAACCCCAAAATCAAGAATTCATAAATTTAGAATTAGTTTTTTTTATCAAATTTAATTTTTAAATTAATTAGTTTATTTAATTTAGGGTTACTTTAACTTATTTTTATAATTAAAAAATCAAGTAGAAAACTAGGTTAATTTCTTGATGTAATTATTTTCTTTTTGTCAAACAAAAACACAAAAAATAGGCTAATTTAATTATTTTTCTTAATTAAAGTTAATTAGTAATTAGGTTTTTATTTATTCAATTATTGCTTATTTTCTTAAATAACCAAAAAATGACAAAAAATGATGTTTTCTTTAATCAATTGCAATTAGGTTTAGTCAAGGGTCAAAACCCTAATTTTTATCGCATTTAATTGGCCGCATGCGTGTTATTATTTTTTTGTCATTATTATAACTTGTTGTACCCCAAAATTTGCCCTTGTATTTTTCCACAAGAAATCACAGCCTCAGGCGTTTCCTGATTTTTCAGACTGGTTCAAGAATCGGTCAAACAGACTTTTCCCGTCAGTCAGACAAAATTAGGGTTTTCATGGCTCTGGAACAGTTCACACAGTTTGCTTAGGGTTTGGTTGATTTTGGCTCAGGTTTTGATCAGGCGGACGTTTCTTTGGCATTTAATCAAGAATCAGGGTTTTTATGCGCGTATTTCTCAGAAAGAATTGAGTCTATAGTTCTTTTCAGTTTACTCTGAAATTTGGACTGAAGCATTTGGATTAAGTTTGCAGTGTTGGATTAAATCAGTACAAGGAAAAGACATTTGGGCATGTGTTGATTTGACTGTGCATTGCTATGTTTAATTCGGAACGCCAGACGTTTATTAATTATTTCTTTTTTTTCTAAAGTCAGAATAATTGGATTTATTTCCAATTGTTTTAATTTAAGAAATTCAAATAGTTAAGTTAAACAATTGAAAGGAAATAAAAAGAATTAATTGATCAAAAAGGATTTCATTCATAATTAATTGTTTGTTACAAATTATTATTTTAAACAACTGTAAATTTATTTACATTTTGTTTCCAATGATAATTTTACAAATAATTGAAGAATAAATTGAAACTATCCTAAAAATCCCTAAGTCTTCAAATCTTCTATCCAATGCCTCCTCTTTTGCTCCATTTGATTGTTTATCTGCAAAACAAAGAGAAAAAGAAAAGTCAAAGCAGATAAAATTAAAAGACAGACAGATAAAAAATAGATTCATCATTAAAAGCAACTGGCCGGAATCAGTTCTCCCTCTCTGCAAATCACGAGATTTCTCCCGGTTCACAGAGAGGGATGAAAAATGCTTGCAAAAGAAAAAAGGATATGAAATGCACAAAAGTATAATTTGCACAAATTCAAAATTGTCACACATGCTGCTTAGTTTCAAGTTTTCAACCAAAGGAGGCAAATCATTTGAAAAATACCCAAAGCTGCATAGTTCATAAAATGCCAAACAAAATCCAAAGGCAAACCAAACTGAATGGCATAAACCAAGTCAAAAGTTGTCAAAGCAATTAACTGTCCAAAGCTGTCCAAAAATATCAAGATATCAAAGTACAAAAGGCTATCAAAAAGGGCTGTCAAAGAAGCATAAAATCTGGAAGAAGAGATAAAGTATGCAGAGTAAACATGCATTGCAAGCAGCATGTCAAGTCATCACTTTCCAAAAAGCCAGCTACCTTTTCAGAATTTAAGGACAAATCTAAGCAATATTAAAATGCTTAAAATATGGAGAGAAGAGAGAAAGAGAAGATAGGCTTACAGGTTTAGGCTTGAAAGGACAAAAAAGATATAAAACAAACTGAGATAACACAGTGAGGAGAGGGAGAGATATTACAAAAACAACTCAGAGTTGCAAACATGAACAAAACCACAAGCTTGTAATGGTTCAACAAAAAACTGCCTCCACCCTGCTGAAACTCAAAGCTTGAAAGCCAAAATCATTCAAAAAGCCTAACCTGTCAAACCTTGAACCAATCTGCATAACTACAAACAAATATACAAACAGCAGGTTAAGCCTCAAAGCCCAGGCCTTACCATTCAAAACACCTTCACTTGTCCAAAACCAACACATAACATCAAGCCACATAGAGCCATCAACCTGTCAAGCCTAAGACCTGTTTTGAACTCAGTAAATACAAACCATACAAGCTTCAAAGCCTTCACCTGCTAAAGTATTTCCAAACACCCAAACAAACTCACATAATATCAAACCAAAATCCAGACCTGCATCAAGCCTCAAGGCCCTCACGCCCATAACCTGTTTTCTAGGCATTTCAAGGCAGCCACACCCTCAGAAAACCTTCATCATAGGGGGTAACTATACTCAAAAACATCAACAAGCATACTCAGTATAACCAACATCAGCAAGCATACCCAATATCCAAGCATATCAAAGACATCAAGGCATCAAACTAGCATACGAGGCAACAAGAAGAAGAAGATAAAGAAGCATCTAGAAGCATGTCAGACTCAGCATTTCAAGGTAATAAACTCTCAGATAATCATCATCAAGCATACAAACGAAGGCAACATACCAACAAGCAATATACAGAGCAAACATCATACAGAAGTAGGGAAAATAGAAGAAGAGGAAAAGGTGATCAAACTAGGTTTTCAGTTTTGTTCATCATGAAACCTGAAGAAGCAAAGCGAAGATACCAGGATTCCAAGCTAGCTTCCATCATCACCAAGCCTCCGCCTTGGCCACCTGAGCGCCTCCGCGTCCACCATCCTCCTCCAAAGAAGGTAGTATCCTTTCTTCTCTCCTCAATCAGAATAAACAAACAACATTATTTCCCAATCAGAAACAATAATAGCACTTAATACCACAAACTGAAATCAAAAGGAGCTAAGGCATAAAAAAGGATTTATTTTTACCGTTTCTTGGAGCTACTACGCTCATCCATGGAGGAAGGAAGACGGACGATGGCGTTGGTGGCCCTAGGCGGAAGGTCTCGATTCAATGGCCCTTACATTGAGAAAGATGAAGAGGAACGAATGAAATGAAGAGAACGACGCGCCTCTGTTATAAACCCTAAGTCCCTAATGAACAAAACAAAAATAACCCTAAAACGTTGTTAAGTCAAACCTGGGCCTTGCCCCACAAAAACAAGCCCAAGCCCATTTACAAATCAGGCGTACCCCCCCCCCCCCCCATTTCCCTTTTTTTTACTTCTGATTCACTTGCTTTTTTTTTAGTTTGGGCCAAAACCCTTTCAGGCCCATTCTGTCTATTCTTTCTTTTTTTAAACACTCTTAAACTAACATTTCTTTACTTATCATTTTATTTTTTAGTTTAAACTAATATAATACTTTTTTTGTTTTGATAAATAAAATAACACCTTTTTTAAAAATATTATTAATTGTTATATTTTAGAAAATATACAAACATTAACTTTTTTTTTCTTAAGTTTGAAATATTTTTCTTTTCTTTTTATACATAAGGATATCCATTAAAATACATAAATATTAATATATATAATTAGGTTATTAGATTTTATCTAAAAAAAACTCTTTTAATAAATCTTTTTGTACATAAGAAATACTTTTCTTTATTATAAGACATTAATATTTAGAATTTGAACATTTCCTTTTCTTAAAATATTTTCTTTGTACCTATTAACAAAATTAAAATAAACCAAATATTTAATTTTTTCATTAAGTTAACAATACTTAATTTTCTTATTAAATTAACATTTTTCTCACTTGTAAATACATACACTTACACATTTACAATACACAAATACATTTACATTGCTCTTATACACATTTGCTTATCTTATACATTGCTATACTTACATATTACATTTGCGCAATTCGATTGGGTTGTAAATTATTTGGACACTACTCTCCTAAATTCTCATCCCCATTTGTAAATTTGTACCCCCACTCCCGGATACTTATTTGTAATAGCGTAGACTTTAAATTCCCGCAATTTATCGCTTTCAAATATAGTATGGTTAGACCTAGGGTTTGTATGTACATAAAACCAAACGCTAGATAACCTAATACAAGACAAATACATGAAATCAATACACAATCACACTTGCACCCCTAGGGTAATCCCGCCTGTTGCCTTCCAAAATGGGCCATGCTTGCACGTCGAGTTTCTTTAGGCAAAACAATTCAAATGATCATAGTCCCTCAATGACGCTTTCGAAAGTTGCCTATCAAAATGATCATAGTCCCTTCAAGAAAATTGCCAAAGACACTTGGCACCATTGCATTCATGGTCCATACGATGACCCGCGTCTGTCCCGTTAAACATCTTAAACGTAAGATTGTCCATCAAATACAATGGTGGAACAAAATTGTTAAAAAAGGGTTAAAACATGAGAAAAACCTTTGAGTAAATTTAGGGGTAGACAACTCTTAGTTACTTGATCAAACTTGCAAAAACACTTGCCTACTTTTCAAACCACACTCCACAAACACTTTCAAAACAAACATCCAAAAAACATTTGAAACATCTTTTCGAAAAGATACACACCTTCGTATATACTCAAACACGAGTCATTACAATGGTTGCCGAAACAAAGACGTCTATTTCAAAACATTTTCAAAACACACACACACACCACAATTTCAAGCAATTTGAAAATTAAAGGCAAGTGATCTAAAACCAAGTAACTAAGAGCCCATGGATAACCATGGATGAAAAGGGTGCTAATACCTTCCCTTTTCATAATCTACCCCCCGAACCCACGAAACATCTCAAAAGGTTTTTCCTGTTCTTTTTAACCTTTCCTTTAGGATAAAATAAAAAGTCGGTGGCGACTCTTGCTAAACCGAACAAGTGCGAATACAAAACGCAAAAACTCAAGTCAGTTCTCCCACCGTATCACAGAACTGGCGACTCTGCTGGGGACAAGTTTAAAAGTGGGGTTACCTTAGGGTTTAGATCATCTTTACATTCTCGCTTTGATTGCCTTGATTGCTTTATCTTTTGGGTCCTTGTTTGGGTTTGTTGTAAATCCTACACCCGGATTTGGGGCACCTTTTTAGGTAAATAGCAATAAAACTGTGAGGGAACTGTGCGGGGTATACCGACATGGTTGAAGCAGTAAGCTATGTTAGTGTGACATATTTGTGAGTACCGGTAACCCTTGAGTTCAATCAAGGAGAGTACGGGGCCGCTGAGTGATGTCGTGAAGCACTAACGAACTCTTAGAACATTAATTGACCATCTTAGCCTTTTTAGGGGTAGTGAGATGACCGAATTTGGTGCATTCCGAAGTTGGTAGATACTCGATACTACACTCATTGAGGGTTGTTTTCTTGGAATATTTTGGTCGCCAGTTAAGTGGCTAAACCGAAACAATGAACACAGAAAACAATCCAATGATATTGAGCTCCTTAGAACCCGGTTTCTATTTTTAGGACAGGATGAGCCAACTAAGTTCAAGAGGGTACTTACCTAAAACCCCATGCAAGCCTAAACCTAAGGACTTGTTTTGCCTTTGAGTGAATATGTTTGCCTGTATATGCACTCACTTGCTTTTTGCATACATGTACATAACATCATAACATCATACCATAACATTTTCAATAACCATTTCAAGGATCTCGAGGGCTCTTTTGATGCAGGGTTACGTTGAACCAGACGTCTACCAAAGGGCAAGAGATTCCTCCTCTAAACAAATGCCATCCAAAGATCAAGTGCAACAACTTGAATCAGGGGCTATGACCCACTTGACATGGTGAGCTTGGTTCTCGTGGAAAGACGTCCACCGATACAAAGGTCTCCAGTCAAAGATCGAAGTTCAACCTCTAACATTCTCTTGTGTTTACCCCAAGAGATCCTTGAAAGCATGCATCCACATATCATGCATTGCATCTTGACGGTTTTTCCTTTTTCAGGTTTCCTTACTCTCATACTGTTTATTTCAGTAAGAGATGGCTCTAGAGAGGACTGCCAAGGATATCCAGGACCAGACTGCTCAGCTGCAGGAAATGTTCTTGAACCTGTCTCTGGGGCAAGAAGAAATGAAAGCTCTCCTCACAAAGGGCTTGGTCCAGGGGAATTCAAACAATGCCAGGAGTGATAAGTTGGAGGCCGTGCAGTTTGAGCTGACAACAATGAGGATCCAGATGACGGGGCAACTGGTGGGCCAAATGGCTCTCATCCAAGATTTGTCTCAAAGACAAGAGGAACTCAAAGTTCTCATCAGCCAACTGCTTTGGAACAACCAACTGGGGCAGACGTCTGAGGTTGAAAAGCAAGTCACCACTCAACCTCCATCCACTCAAGAAGACAAAGGGAAGGCTCCTTTGCTTGATTCAGGGTCGCAAGCCCATCAACAACCTCGCCAGCGTTAACGGGGTAATCGACGTAAGCAAAATACGTCGGGAAAACAGTTCACAGAGACTGACATACCGTCATCTCTGATACTGGAGCGTTTGCTGGAAGTCAATCTGACTGCTTTAAGGGATCCTATCCGGAACCCAAATACCTCCGCTCCTAACTACCATCCCGATGCATTTTGTGTTTACCACTCTTACAGCCCGGGACATGACACCGACGACTGTTGGGCCTTGAAGAACAAGATTCAAGACCTAATTGACATTGGAGTACTGAGGTTCATGCCAGACGGCGAGATGAAAATCTTCTGTTAAGGAGTTCTCCACCTAGAGTGACGAAGCTCAAACTGAAAGACTTTTGCTTCATTTGAATTTTCAAAGTTGTAATTTCTTTTGTTTTCAAACAATTAACTGTTGATGTTAAACTCGGTTTCATTAATGCATTGCATATGTTTGTCTTGAATTCATCCATTCGTTTTCACTACTCTTATGCTTTATTTATGATATTTAACTCTTGATAAAAAGCTGCAAGCCTTTAGAGGGAGGATGATGAAACAATACCATAATCTCATACAATATGCTTTTGAACAGACCTTGCTGATGATGTACAGGCATTTCTTTCAATTCCCAAACACTAGAGTTATAAGGAAGATAATCCCTAGTCAACCCTTTCGAGCCAAAGAAGTAGGAGTTTTCTGTTCTAAACAATCAAAACCTTTGATATAAACCTGGGGCAGGGTAGTCTCTCAGTTAATTCAAAAAAAAGTGCGCATTGAGGTCGCAAACTCTCAGTCCATAACACAACGAGCGGCGTCAGCCAAAGAAAACATTCCTTTGGAATCAAAAGAAAAGGGTGGTTCCCTATCACATAGGCATTCAATCTCTCAAAAGAGAAAAGCCCACCAAGCCAAAACCTGTAAAGGAGGCTTAAGAAAGCCGGGGCATCCCGCTGACTGTGATCTCAAAAACAGAGACAGTCAGGCAAAAGTTAGGGATAACAAATCAAAATCAAAATAGAGAGGTCATTACAAACCCTCAACAAAAGGAGGATGACTGCCTCCCAAATTCAGCTGGTGAACCATCACCCAAAAGTCGTTCCAAACTCGATTAGAGCGCGACGCACAATTAACTGAGCTTAGGATTGAAGAACATTACGAAGAGCGGGTGGGTATGAATATACTTTGAGCCTTTATCCTTTGTTTCTTAAACCGTGAACCAGGCCACGTTACAACCCTTCAAAAGTCCTAATTGAAGCATGGGTTAGTTCGAAAGCATACTGTACCAAAGGTATCCTGACTCCTGTAAGGCTTTGCTCTAAAATCTTGTGTTGATTTGTCTTATGAAAAAGTTTTCTGCTAAAAAACGCATTTTTTTCAAAACTTTGAGACAGACATAAACTTTGCATTACTTGAATATCACTGTTTGCATTTGACTATTTGTTTGACAGCGAAGAAATTCATACAGCGAATGTTCGGAGGAATGAAAACTCTCTCAGTGAGTTGAAATCACTTCAAAAGGACGACACTTCCATTACAAGTCTCCTATCAACAAGGGGCATCACATGTCACTATCCAGTTAACCGGGGGCAGTCCAGTCAAGGTTTCAACAGATCTTTCAAAGTTCAGTTAACCTGGGGCAGTGCAGTCAAGATTTCAACAAAATCTCTCAATCGCAGAGTAACCTGAAGAGATTCCTTCATCACCTGTTGGAAGATACGGTCCAGATGTGCTCCAGACATGGTTGCCATTCTGTCACCTTTCTTAAGTTCCAGATCAACACCTGTAATAAGCCAGGAAAATATCTGTGGACGACTGATTGTGGATTAACACCTGTAACAAGCCAGGAAATATTCTACGTCACCACTTGGGGCATTCGAATGTCAAAAGTGTTCAACAATTCCTTCATCACCTGTTGGAAGATACGGTCCAAATGTTCTCCAGACACGGTTGCCATTCTGTCACCTTTCTTAAGTTCCAGATCAAAACATGTAATAAGCCAGGAAAATATCTGTGGACGACTGATTGTGGATTAACACCTGTAACAAGCCAGTAAATTATCTACGTCACCACTAGGGGAATTCGAATGTCAAAAGTGTTCAACAATTCCTTCATCACCTGTTGGAAGATACGGTCCAGATGTGCTCCAGACACGGTTGCCATTCTGTCACCTTTCTTAAGTTCCAGATCAACACCTGTAATAAGCCAGAAAAATATCTGTGGACGACTGATTATGGATTAACACCTGTAACAAGCCAGGAAATTATCTACATCACCACTTGGGGCATTCGAATGTCAAAAGTGTTCAACAATTCCTTCATTACCTGTTGGAAGATACGGTCCAGATGTGCTCCAGACACGGTTGCCATTCTGTCACCTTTCTTAAGTTCCAGATCAACACCTGTAACAAGCCAGGAAAATATCTGTGGACGACTGATTGTGGATTAACACCTGTAACAAGCCAGGAAATTATCTACATCACCACTTGGGGCATTCGAATGTCAAAAGTGTTCAACAATTCCTTCATCACCTATCGGAAGATACAGTTTCAGATACGCTCCAGACACGGTAGCCATTCTGTCACTCATTCAGATCCTAGTTACAGTTTCAGATACACTCCAGACACGGAAGTCATTCTGCTACTCATACAGATCTCAACTCCAAGATACAATTTCAGATACGCTCCAAACACGGTAGCCATTCTGTCACTCATCCAGATCCTAGTTACAGTTTCAGATACGCTCCAGACACGGTAGCCATTCTGTCACTCATTCAGATCCTAGTTACAGTTTCAGATACACTCCAAACACGGAAGTCATTCTGCTACTCATACAGATCTCAACTCCAAGATACAGTTTCAGATACGCTCCAAACACGGTAGCCATTCTGTCACTCATCCAGATCCTAGTTACAGTTTCAGATACACTCCAGACACGAAAGTCATTCTGCTACTCATACAGATCTTAACTCCAAGATACAGTTTCAGATACGCTCCAAACACGGTAGCCATTCTGTCACTCATCCAGATCCTAGTTACAGTTTCAGATACACTCCAGACACGTAAGTCATTATGCTACTCATACAGATCTCAACTCAAAGATACAGTTTCAGATACGCTCCAAACACGGTAGCCATTTTGTCACTCATTCAGATCCTAGTTACAGTTTCAGATACACTCCAGACACGGAAGTCATTCTGCTACTCATACAGATCTCAAATCCAAGATGCAGTTTTACACTGACTCATCGTGAAGCAACCCTACACCGGTTCCTTCTCAAACTCAAAAGATTCTTGTAATCCCCAACCAGAGAGCCTTACAGAATCTAATTCCCCTCAGAGTCAAGTTTCAAGATCCCCAGCGGAGCTAAAACTTCCAGCTATCAATCCCCAAGCAGAGTGGAGAGTCTCATTCTCAGTTCCTCACAGAATATTCGAATATTCCCCAGTGAAGATCTCCTTAAGACAGGAATTCCCCAGTGGATTGGCATACAACCCAAACTCCGGATTCCCCGACAGTGGTCCCAGGACTTCTTATGATCAAAGATTCTTGCCCTCCCCAGCATCAGTCAAGGAATTATTTTCCCCGGCAGCAATCAAGATTCTTCTGTGTCCAGCCATCCAGGATTCATCTATACTCAGCAAGACAACTTATCAGCTTACATGCGCATTCATCACATTCATATCATAAACATTGGTGTAACATACATTGCATCATACATCATGACATTGCATACAACTAACTCTTTACCTTTTCAGGAAAGATCAGTCAACAGACAAAGATCATCATCTTCCGAGATTCTTCCCAGAGATAGTTCAGATGTGACCCAGACATGGCGACATTCTGATACTTATTCCAGATTCATTCAGATGCAGTTTTACACGGACTCATCATCAGGAAACCCTACACCGGTTCCTTCTCCATCTTCAAGACTTCTGAAAACAGTTCACAGGTTCTCCAGTAACGGATATTAACCTGTCGCTTGTTCAGATTCTTCTTCAACTTCTGAAAACAGTTTACGGACGCTTCCCAACAACGGATGTTGCTCTATTGCTTATTCAACTTCAAGACTTCTGAAAACAGTTTACGGATTCTCCAAACACGGATGTTAACCTATCACTTGTTCAGATTCTTCTCAACTTTTGAAAATAGTTTACGGACGCTTCCCAACAACGGATGTTGCTCTATTGCTTATTCAACTTCAAGACTTCTGAAAACAGTTTACGGATTCTCCAAACACGAACGTTAATCTATCGCTTATTCAGATGCAACTTTTGAAAACAGTTTACGGATGCTTCCAGATACGGATGTCAATCTATTGCTTATTCAGACCCCCAGTTCAGAGATGTTCCAAAGCATAGATGCCTTTCTGATACTCATCCACTCACCAATAACATACAGTTCAACAATCATCTTCAAATGGCATCCATAAGCCCATCCTCCTACCAACAATTCCCGATGGCATCTGTAAGCCCATCTCTACAACTATCCATTACACCTCCCGATGGCATCTGTAAGCCCATCACCAAATGGCATCTATAAGCCCATTCCCGACAAGGTTCTGTCACATCCCTAGATGGCATCTTTAAGCCCATCACCAAATGGCATCTGTAAGCCCATTCCCTCTACCATCACATCACCGAGTGCAAATTTTTGGGCACTCTAGTGTCCAATCTCCTTTTACCTTCAAGTCGCGAATGGCAAACTTGCCAATCTAACTCTTCAGGTTCAAGAAGATTGAACAGGGGCAACTGTTGTACCCCAAAATTTTCCCTTGTATTTTTCCACAAGAAATCACAGCCTCGGGCGTTTCCTGATTTTTCAGACTGGTTCAAGAATCGGTCAAACAGACTTTTCCCGTCAGTCAGACAAAATTAGGGTTTTCATGGCTCTGGAACAGTTCACACAGTTTGGTTAGGGTTTGGTTGATTTTGGATCAGGTTTTGATCAGGCGGACGTTTCTTATGCATTTAATTAAGAATCAGGGTTTTTATGCGCGTATTTCTCAGAAAGAATTGAGTCTATAGTTCTTTTCAGTTTACTCTGAAATTTGGACTGAAGCATTTGGATTAAGTTTGCAGTGTTGGATTAAATCAGTACAAGGAAAAGACATTTGGGCATGTGTTGATTTTACTGTGCATTGCTATGTTTAATTCGGAACGCCGGACGTTTATTAATTATTTCTTTTTTTTCTAAAGTCAGAATAATTGGATTTATTTCCAATTGTTTTAATTTAAGAAATTCAAATAGTTAAGTTAAACAATTGAAAGGAAATAAAAAGAATTAATTGATCAAAAAGGATTTCATTCATAATTAATTATTTGTTACAAATTATTATTTTAAACAACTGTAAATTTATTTACATTTTGTTTCCAATGATAATTTTACAAATAATTGAAGAATAAATTGAAAATATCCTAAAAATCCCTAAGTCTTCAAATCTTCTATCCAATGCCTCCTCTTTTGCTCCATTTGATTGTTTATCTGCAAAACAAAGAGAAAAAGAAAAGTCAAAGCAGATAAAATTAAAAGACAGACAGATAAAAAATAGATTCATCATTAAAAGCAACTGGCTGGAATCAGTTCGCCCTCTCTGCAAATCACGAGATTTCTCCCGGTTCACAGAGAGGGATGAAAAATGCTTGCAAAAGAAAAAAGGATATGAAATGCACAAAAGTATAATTTGCACAAATTCAAAATTGTCACACATGCTGCTTAGTTTCAAGATTTCAACCAAAGGAGGCAAATCATTTGAAAAATACCCAAAGCTGCATAGTTCATAAAATGCCAAACAAAATCCAAAGGCAAACCAAACTGAATGGCATAAACCAAGTCAAAAGTTGTCAAAGCAACTAACTGTCCAAAGCTATCCAAAAATATCAAGATATCAAAGTACAAAAGGCTATTAAAAAGGGCTGTCAAAGAAGCATAAAATCTGGAAGAAGAGATAAAGTATGCAGAGTAAACATGCATTGCAAGCAACATGTCAAGTCATCACTTTCCAAAAAGCCAGCTACCTTTTCAGAATTTAAGGACAAATCTAAGCAATATTAAAATGCTTAAAATCTGGAGAGAAGAGAGAAAGAGAAGATAGGCTTACAAGTTTAGGCTTGAAAGGACAAAAAAGATATAAAACAAACTGAGATAACACAGTGAGGAGAGGGAGAGATATTACAAAAACAACTCAGAGTTGCAAACATGAACAAAACCACAAGCTTGTAATGGTTCAACAAAAAACTGCCTCCACCCTGCTGAAACTCAAAGCTTGAAAGCCAAAATCATTCAAAAAGCCTAACCTGTCAAACCTTGAACCAATCTGCATAACTATAAACAAATATACAAACAGCAGGTTAAGCCTCAAAGCCCAGGCCTTACCATTCAAAACACCTTCACTTGTCCAAAACCAACACATAACATCAAGCCACATAGAGCCATCAACCTGTCAAGCCTAAGACCTGTTTTGAACTCAGTAAATACAAACCATACAAGCTTCAAAGCCTTCACCTGCTAAAGTATTTCCAAACATCCAAACAAACTCACATAATATCAAACCAAAATCCAGACCTGCATCAAGCCTCAAGGCCCTCACGCCCATAACCTGTTTTCTAGGCATTTCAAGGCAGCCACACCCTCAAAAAACCTTCATCATAGGGGGTAACTATACTCAAAAACATCAACAAGCATACTCAGTATAACCAACATCAGCAAGCATACCCAATATCCAAGCATATCAAAGGCATCAAGGCATCAAACTAGCATACGAGGCAACAAGAAGAAGAAGATAAAGAAGCATCTAGAAGCATCTCAGACTCAGCATTTCAAGGCAATAAACTCTCAGATAATCATCATCAAGCATACAAACGAAGGCAACATACCAACAAGCAATATACAGAGCAAACATCATACAGAAGTAGGGCAAATAGAAGAAGAGGAAAAGGTGATCAAACTAGGTTTTCAGTTTTGTTCATCACGAAACCTGAAGAAGCAAAGCGAAGATACCAGGATTCCAAGCTAGCTTCCATCCTCACCAAGCCTCCGTCTTGGCCGCCTGAGCGCCTCCGCGTCCACCATCCTCCTCCAAAGAAGGTAGTATCCTTTCTTCTCTCCTCAATCAGAATAAACAAACAACATTATTTCCCAATCAGAAACAATAATAGCACTTAATACCACAAACTGAAATCAAAAGGAGCTAAGGCATAAAAAAGGATTTATTTTTACCGTTTCTTGGCGCTACTACGCTCATCCATGGAGGAAGGAAGATGGATGATGGCGTTGGTGGCCCTAGGCGGAAGGTCTCGATTCAATGGCCCTTACGTTGAGAAAGATGAAGAGGAACAAACGAAATGAAGAGAACGGCGCGCCTCTGTTACAAACCCTAAGTCCCTAATGAACAAAACAAAAACAACCCTAAAACGTTGTTAAGTCAAACCTGGGCCTTGTCCCACAAAAACAAGCCTAAGCCCATTTACAAATCAGGCGTACCCCCCCCCCCCCCCCCATTTCCCTTTTTTTTACTTCTGATTCACTTGCTTTTTTTTTAGTTTGGGCCAAAACCCTTTCAGGCCCATTCTGTCTATTCTTTTTTTTTAAACACTCTTAAACTAACATTTCTTTACTTATCATTTTATTTTTTAGTTTAAACTAATATAATACTTTTTTTGTTTTGATAAATAAAATAACACCTTTTTTAAAAATATTTTTAATTGTTATATTTAAAAAATATACAAACATTAACTTTTTTTTTCTTAAGTTTGAAATATTTTTCTTTTCTTTTTATACATAAGGATATCCATTAAAATACATAAATATTAATATATATAATTAGGTTATTAGATTTTATCTAAAAAAAACTCTTTTAATAAATCTTTTTGTACATAAGAAATACTTTTCTTTATTATAAGACATTAATATTTAGAATTTGAACATTTCCTTTTCTTAAAATATTTTCTTTGTACCTATTAACAAAATTAAAATAAACCAAATATTTAATTTTTTCATTAAGTTAACAATACTTAATTTTCTTATTAAATTAACATTTTTCTCACTTGTAAATACATACACTTACACATTTACAATACACAAATACATTTACATTGTTCTTATACATATTTGCTTATCTTATACATTGCTATACTTACATATTACATTTGCGCAATTCGATTGGGTTGTAAATTATTTGGACACTACTCTCCTAAAGTCTCATCCCCATTTGTAAATTTGTACCCCCACTCCCGGATACTTATTTGTAATAGCGTAGACTTTAAATTCCCGCAATTTATCGCTTTCAAATATACTATGGTTAGACCTAGGGTTTGTATGTACATAAAACTAAACGCTAGATAACCTAATACAAGACAAATACATGAAATCAATACACAATCACACTTGCACCCCTAGAATAATCCCGCTTGTTGCCTTCTAAAATGGGCCATGCTTGCACGTCGAGTTTCTTTAGGCAAAACAATTCAAATGATCATAGTCCCTCGATGACGCTTTCGAAAGTTGCCTATCAAAATGATCATAGTCCCTTCAAGAAAATTGCCAAAGACACTTGGCACCATTGCATTCAAGGTCCATACGATGACCCGCGCTTGTTCCGTTAAACATCCTAAACGCAAGATTGTCCATCAAATACAATGGTGGAACAAAATTGTTAAAAAAGGGTTAAAACATGAGAAAAACCTTTGAGTAAATTTAGGGGTAGACAACTCTTAGTTACTTGATCAAACTTGCCAAAACACTTGCCTACTTTTCAAACCACACTCCACAAACACTTTCAAAACAAACATCAAAAAAACATTTGAAACATCTTTTCGAAAAGATACACACCTTCGTATATACTCAAACACGAGTCATTACAATGGTTGCCGAAACAAAGGCGTCTATTTCAAAACATTTTCAAAACACACACACACCACAATTTCAAGCAATTTGAAAATCAAAGGCAAGTGATCTAAAACCAAGTAACTAAGAGCCCATGGATAACCATGGATGAAAAGGGTGCTAATACCTTCCCTTTTCATAATCTACCCCCCGAACCCACGAAACATCTCAAAAGGTTTTTCCTGTGCTTTTTAACCTTTCCTTTAGGATAAAATAAAAAGTCGGTGCCGACTCTTGCTAAACCGAACAAGTGCGAATACAAAATGCAAAAACTCAAGTCAGTTCTCCCATCGTATCACATAACTGTTTCAAGGTTGTAATAGTTTTAATTAGGGTTTTAAATTCCGTACTTTTTACTTCCCGTCAAAGCAATTATGTAATTGTCAAAGCCATGTAATAGCTAGGTTTATTTCCACTTTTACTTTCAGCAAATTATTAACTGTTAGATGAATTAATAGGATTGTATGGCAAGAATGCATGAAAATTAAAACAGTTAGAAAACCCTAATGTGAAAAGATTAAAATAAACTGAAACAAATCACTCGCACATGTTCACTCCTAGGGTTTACCTCACTACGGTTGCCTTCGGTAAACAATCATTAAGCATAGGAGATTTTAGTGGTTTCCCTCCAGTCTAAAGAGATCAAAGTGTCCCATTCGAATGTTGCCTCGGAAATGTTGCCTCAGAAATGTTGCCTCGAAAATAATCTTAAGACTCTAGGGTTACTATTAAGGTTTTCTAACTATTGCTTTAGTGATTGTACTCGTCCCTTTTGAACGTCCCTTACCAACTCCAACGATGGTGCTACCTACTCCTTAATAGTGGGATAGCGCTGTCTAAAGGAAATAGAACAAAAAAATAATCTTTTTTCGAGTAGGTAGATGCTAGTAGGTACTTGCTCAAAATAAAACTTTTTCACACAAACACTTTTCAAAACAGTTTTCAAAACAAATTTATCACACCCTTGAGGACTGATACAAGGGTTATCACGAAGTAAAACATTTTCAAGACAAACACACACAAGCAATTTGAAAAATGAGAAAGTACCTAAGAGCCCGTAGATAACTACGGATAGAAAGGGTGCTAACACCTTCCCTTTCTATAATCTACCCTCCGTACTCAGAATATCTCGAAAAAAGGTTTTTTCTGTTCTTTTTCCTTTTCCATGATTGAATGAAATAAAAGTCGGTGGCGACTCTTGCTTACCGCGACATTTTACGAACAAAAAACGAAAAACACAAACCAGTATTAAACAGTCGGTTCTGCCACCGTATCACACCGGGGGTGGTCATCCCCCACAAATTCAAGTTCCCTATATTTGCTAGATATGATGGGGTCTCTTGTCCCAAACTTCATTTGAGGTCGTATGTTCGAAAAATCCAACCTCATACTGCTGACCAGAAATAATGGGTCCATTTCTTTCAAGAAAGTTTGTCTGGTACTCAACTTGAATGGTTCTATTAGCTGGAAGGGACTGATATTCACACATGGGAAGACTTGGTTGCTGCTTTCTGCAAGCACTATTAATTTAATGTTGACCTGGCGCCGACTCATGTACAATTGTAAAACATGTCCATAGGCTCGAATGAAGGGTTCAAGGAGTATGCCCAAAAATGGAGGGACCTAGATGGAAGGGTGAAACCTCCTTTAACTGACCGAGAATTGGTGGATATGTTCATGGGCACTCTGATGGGAGTTCTTAATTAGGGTTTACTGAGTTGATTCTGACTGGAGAACTAGTTGAAAGTGGTATCAAGAGGGGGGAGATTCTGATGGCTACATCTTATAATGCTGTGAAGAAGCTGCTCAGTGGTAAGAAAGAAACCAATGCTATCTATGGCCAGATGAGTCATAGTAAAAATGACTGCCATCAGTCTGTGGGAGCAGTGTTGATCTCTAATCCGGCACCTGTTAAACAATAACAATAGGGCAACCAGCATAGATCAGACGCCCCGAGAAGGGAATTCACCATAATTAGTATGCCTTTATCTCAAGCATTGAAACATTTGTTAAAGGCTTACCTCATAACACTCCGGGATCCTCCTCCTAATCCTAACACATCCTCTCCAAAGTATAATCCAAATGCAGAGTGTGCCTATCATTCAAACAGTCCTGGGCACGACACCAACAACTGCTGGGCCCTGAAAAACAAAATCTAAGACATGATTGATAATAAGGAAATTGAGTTCGACCCTCCTGAGACTTCGAGCGTGATTAATGCTCCTGTGCCGAAGCATGACAAAGGCATAAGTTCTATTTAAGATGTTTTGTATGTTACCTCCGTAAGTGATGTGGTTACTCCTCTCTCAACAGTCAAGAAGAATTTGTTACAAGCCGGTTTATTTTCGGGTTGTGTTAAAGAATGTTATTGCTGTGCAATTCAACCCAATGGTCGCGGGTTACTGAAGAAAGGCATTCAACGCCTAATGGATAAACATGTAATTTTGATTGAGAAAGTTCCATATGCTGAGAATTTATGCTGAGATTTGTCTATCATATCTGGTAATCCTTTCAAGATCACTTCCAAGTGTCCTGTAAGGGTTACTGCCAATCCAAAAGCTGCTCCCTTAATCATTACAAAACCTGGGCCATCCCATATTCCTCGGAGAGGGCTATTCCATGGAATTATGGGTCTGACGTCTATTATCACGACATTAAATAAGAGTTTTCTGTAGAATATGATGAAGAGGTTGATCCTAATATTGACAATATTGCGGGGACCAATAAAATTACTAGAAGCGGAAGGATTTTCTCCCTGAAAATCTCTCCATATGTTCAAGTCACAGTTACCAAGAAAACTGTTGAGGCTCGGGATAAAGAGCCAATGATAGAGCCTGCCTAGACGGAGGCACCAAAAGAAGCTACAGTCAAGGATACCTCTGGACAAGAAATGGAAGAGGTTGAAAATCATTCATAGAAGCGATTACAAAATTGCTGAACACCTGAGGAACACCCCGTCCAAAATCTCCATGTTATCTTTACTACTGTGTTCTGAAGCCCATGCGCAAGCTTTAATGAAAATTTTGAAGACTGCTCATGTACCACAAGAAATTTCTGATGATCAATTTAGAAGTTATGTCACTAGCTTAACGACTGACAATGGATTAGGTTTCTCTGATGCTGGCCTGACTCCGGAGGGGAGAAATCATAATAGGGCCCCTGTATGTCTCCATTGAATGCATGGGAACTACCTTGGCTCATGTGTTAGTTGATATTGGTTCTTCTCTGAATGTTCTACCAAAGGGCACTCTTGACAGAATGGATTGTGAAGGGGTTGTGCTGAAACCTAGCGACATTATAGTTCGATCCTTTGACGGACCAAAAAGAATGATACATGGAGAAGTGGACCTCCCGATCAAAGTGGATTCACAGATCTTTGAATCCACCTTCTATGTAATGGACATCTGGCCAGCTTATTCTTGTTTGTTAGGACGCCCATGGATCCATGGGGCAGGCGCTATTACCTCCACTTTACACCAGAAGTTAAAGTATCCAGTGAAAGGGGAGATTGTTACTGTCTGTGGAGAAGAGGAGTACATGGTCAGCCATCTGAATTCATTCCGATACATGGAGATGAACGGAGAATTTATAGAAACTCCTTGTCAAGCTTTTGAAGAGATTTCCCCTGCTACTATCGAAGATGTTTCTGCCATTCCAAAGACTACCAGGGTTCCGCACAAGATGGCTTCCTTGAAAGATGGCAAAGCTACTATAGAAGAAGGTGGTTGCACAATTTGGGGACAACTTCCTGATATTCCCTACAATTTTGACAAGTTTGGTTTGGGCTTTACTGCAGAAGGTCCAAAGGCTGTTTGTCACGCTCGAGCTAGAAGACCTCTGGTCCATATAAGCAACAATAGAATCAATGCTATAGAGGATGCTGACAATGATAGTGACTTCGACAACTGGATCTTTCCTACCAGGGGAAACAAACTCAACAATTGGAAAGCAAAAGTCATTATCTCCATCTCCTTTAGCCAGGAGTAATATCTATTTCTGTTTTATTGCTTTAAGAAGTTTGGTTATGTAATTTCTTTTAAAATAATGACTTTAAGCCTTGTGTCTTTCCCGGGGCACAATGGTTCATTTGTTAAGGGTTGTAATTTCATATGTCATATTTTCATTTAATGAAAAAATTGGACGTTTTGCATTCAAATTTTGCACTCTCTGTCTTTCTTTTAATTTATTACACTTTCAAATAGCTATGTGTTCTTACACACACCCACACACTACATTGCATATCCTCATCCATTCTGGATCTCATTGACAACGATTATGCTATTGCCGCTTATGACTTTGAAAATTCGATCTACCAAGCCGAAGACGAAGGTGAGGAAGATTGTGAGATACCTGGAGAACTTGCCAGACTCTTAATACAAGAAGAAAAGGCTATCCAACTGCACTAAGAGCCAATCGAAGTGGTAAACTTGGGTCCTAAGACAGACAGAAAAAAGGTCAAGATAGGCGCAAACTTGGAGGACAGTGTCAAGAACAAATTGATTCAGATGTGGTACGACTATGTTGAGGTATTTTCTTGGTCATACGAAGACATGCCAGGGCTCGATACTGATATTGTGGTTCACCGTCTGCCAATGAAAGAGGGTTGTTCTTCGATTAAGCAGAAGGTTCGTCGCATGCGTCCCGAGATGTCAGAGAAGATCAAGGTCGAGGTTATGAAACAATTCAATGCAAGGTTCTTAGAAGTGACGTCATATCCTCAATGAGTTTCTAATGTTGTTCTGGTACCAAAGAAAGATGGCAAGGAATGCATGTGTGTAGATTACTGGGATCTGAACAGGGCAAGCCCCAAAGATGACTTCCCACTTCCACATATTAATGTTCTGGTCGACAACATTGCTCAACATAAGGTATTCTCTTTCATGGATGGTTTCTCGGGTTATAATTAGATCAAGATGGCGCCTAAAGACATGGAGAAAAATACCTCTGTCACACAGTGGGGCACTTTCTGTTACAAGGTCATGCCTTTTGGGTTGAAGAACACTGGGGCAACTTATCAACATGTCATGATAGCGTTATTTCACAACATGATTCGTCACGAGATAGAAGTTTATGTCGATGATATGATAGCAAGGTCATAGAATAAAGAATAACATCTTAATCATCTGCATAAGTTATTTGAAAGGCTGAAGAAGTACAAGCTAAGGCTAAATCCGAACAAATGCACTTTCAGGGCGAGATTCGGTAAACTCCTAGGTTTCGTTGTCAGTGGTAAAGGTATTAAAGTTGATCCCACAAAAGTTAAAGTTACTCAAGAGATTCCAGATCCTCGTACTGAGAAGGAAGTCATAGGTTTCTTAGGACGGCTAGATTACATTGCCCGTTTCATTTCTCATTTGACTGCTACTTGTGAACCAATCTTCAGGCTACTGAAGAAAGATCAAGTTTTAAAATGGAAGGACGAATGTCAAATAGATTTTGATAAGGAGCACTTACAAGAACCCCCAATTCTGATGCCACCAGTTGAAGAAAGACCTTTAATCATGTACCTAACAGTGCTAGAGAATTCAATGGGGTGTGTGCTAGGGTAGCATGACGAGTCATGTCGAAAAGAGCATGCAATATACTACCTTAGAAATTTTTTTACCGACTGTGAAACAAGATATTCACTGCTCGAGAAAACTTTTTGTGCTTTGGCATGGGCTTCTCGCCAACTAAGACAGTATATGTTGACCCATACTACTTTATTGATCTCTAAAATGGATCCCATCAAGTACATATTCGAGAATCCAACCCTCTCCGAAAGAATAGCCCGATGGAAAATGATCTTAATAGAATACGATATTCAGTAAACCACTCAAAAAGCAATCAAAGGAAGTGTACTAGAAGATCATTTGGCGCATCAAGCAGTAGATGACTACCAATCTATAAACTTTGAATTCCCGGATGAGAACATTATGCTAGTTATGGGTTATGAAGATCCTAGACTGTATGAAGGACCTGAGCAAGGATCCCGATGGACTATGGTTTTCAACGGAGCTTCTAACGCACTTGGCAACAGGATTGGTGCTATGATTATCTCTCCTCAAGGTTTCCATACACCCTTCACTTCCAGACTTTGCTTTGACTTCACCAATAATATGGATGAATATGAAGCGTGCATCATGGGTATTAAAGCTGCTATTGACCTGAGAATCAAATTCCTGAGCGTATATGGGGATTCAGCCTTGGTAATCAGTCAGGCCAAGGAAGAATGGGATACAAAGCATCTGAATCTTATCCCTTACCGAGAACATGTGCTTACTTTGATCCCGTACTTCGAAGAGATTACTTTTGAGCATATCCCAAGAGAAGAGAATCAGTTGGCTGATGCATTAGCTACCATGTCATCCATATTCAAAATCATATGGGACAATGAGGCTCCCAGAATTACCATTGAAAGATTCGACGAACCAACACATTGCTATGGAATTGATATTGATGGAGTAGAAGAAAAACCTCGGATTCATGAAGTGAAAAGATACCTTGAGGCTCAAGAATACCCTGAAGCGACATCAATCAATGATAAGAAATTCCTACGGAGGTTCTCGGCTAAGTTCTTCTTGAGCAATGATATTTTATACAAGCACAATCATGATTCAACTTTGCTTCATTGTATGGACAAGAAAGAAGCAAAAAAGATTATGGAAGACATGCACAGATGCATCTTTAGTACTCACTCCAGCGGGCATACTATGGCTAAAAAGATTCTGATAGCGGGTTACTATTGGTTGACTATGGAAACTGACTGTTACCACCACTCGAGGATTTATCATAAGTGCCAAATCTATGCTGATAAGTTCATGTGCCTCCAGTTCCTCTGAATGTTTTGACTGCTCCTAGGCTATTCACAATGTGGGGCATTGATATGATCGGAGAAATAAATCCTACTGCTTCTAACAAACATTGCTTCATACTCTTCTCCATTGACTACTTCACAAAGTGGGCTGAAGCAGCCTCGTTCACCTCTGTTACTAAGAATGTTTTCGCACGATTCATAAAACATAACCTTATCTGTCGGTATGGTATCCCCGAGAGAATCATCACGGACAATGGTATCAACCTCAATAACATTATGATCACTGAACTCTACATGCAGTTCAAGATCAAGCACCACAACTCTTCTTCGTATCGACCAAAGATGAATGGCACAGTGGAATCTGCCAACAAGATTATTAAAAAGATCATACATAAGATGGTTGTGACTTACAAAGACTGGCACAAGATGTTACCATTTGCTCTTTATGGCTATCACACTTCAGCGTGAACATCAACTGGGGCAACCCTATTCTCTCTGGTCTATGGTATGGAAGATGTTCTACCCATCGAAGTTCAGATTCCTTCTCTGAAGATTATGAAAGATGCATACTTGGAAGAAGATGAGTGGATTTAGACCAGGATAGACCAATTGAATCTGATTGACGAAAAGAGGCTTGCATCTGATGTATCAGAAACATATGATCAAGGCATTCAACAAGAAAATCAAGCATCAGGTATATTAGGCTGGTGACTTGGTAATAAAGCACATCATTATACCGCAAGATGATCCCAGGGGAAAATTGACTCCCACATACGAAGGACCATTTGTTGTCAAGAAAGTATTTTCGGGCGGTACTATGATACTAACCACCATGGACAATGGAGATTTCCCGCACCCTATGAATACATACATACTCAAAATATACTACGCATGAAAATGACCCGCTAGGTTGACTGGCCTAGGAAAAAATAAGGGCATCCCGAAGAACCAAAAGGGTTCAGGAAAAAATTAGGGATATATATATATATATATATATATATATATATATATATATATATATATATATATATATATATATATATATATATATATATATATATATATATATATATATATATATATATATATATATATATATATATATATATATATATATATATATATATATATATATATATATATATATATATATATATAAGATTATACACCCGGCAAGTCGAAAACCTGAAAAGGCGGCTTGGGCAAAAAAGGGTATCCTAGTGGACTGAAAACCAGAAAGGGCGGTCTAGGCAAAAGTTAGGGATTAAAAGCGTACGACCATGTCCCATTAGATCACTTACTGCAAGCTTTATTACCAAAGTCAAAAGTTCAAATGGCACCGATCAGTTCAATCAACTTCTTCTGACAGTAAAGGGATGAGATGTTCGAAGACATAGGGGAAATATCAGGGTTGGAACCCAACGAGATCATTTCAACATAGCTATATGTTTTGTTTTCACTTTGTACTCTTTTCATTTCATGAAAATTTCCTCTTAATAGGATTTATGTCTCTTTGTACAAAATCGCCTGTTTATGGGCAAACTATCAATGCAAATACACCTTAAAGTTCAAACTTTTTGTTTTCTTTTCTGTTTTGTTTGCAAAAACGTCCAATGACTAAAATTGAATGAACATATGCATATGAACACGATTATCTGTTAACAAATATATGCATAAGAATAGGAATAAGCATTTACTTAGGACTCTAAGAGTTAGGATAATGTTCAAGCTGCCCACAATTCCCCACATAGTCACTTCCATGAGATTATCCCCATAGTAATCTTCGTAAATTCATCTTTAATAAAGATACATTCCCCGCAATTCCGCTGGCAGATCACTCTGGCGGATAAAAGAATATGATCTTTTCCCAGCAATATAACCCACCTACGGAGTTCCAATCAGTAGTTCATGGAAGTTCTCTTACCCGGTTGAGGTTATTCCCCAAAACTGTAAAAATCCCTGCAGATTTCTTCTCTCCAGTAGAGCTTGTTTCCTCAGCAGAGTATTTCTCTGTCAATAAGGTTTATTTCACCAATAGATTACAGTCTCCCCAGCTTAAGTCCACCCCTTATATGGCCACAAATCACCGGCAAAATTCCTCTCCCCAGTGAAGTCGCCACTATCCCCAGAGAGTTGCTACAAAACCTGGAACTGAACCAGATATCAGTCAACTTTATCCTCCCCAGACGAGTCAGAAGGTTATCCATCTCTTTTATCCCCAATTAGGGTATATAAGAATGAAACTCCCCAGACGAGTCAGAAGGTTATCCATCTCTTTTATCCCCAGTCAGGGTATGTAATAATTGAACTCCCCAGTAGAGCAATGACCGACTAATGTTCCTAAACTCTTCTCCCCAAACAGAAGTCAACATTCCCCAGCGGAGTTTCCTCAAACAGCAAGCAGGAACCCCCCAACGGAAGAATTCTAGAGAAGGTTGAAGATTTCACATATTCTTCATCCCCATCACCAGTCAAGGATTCATTTTCCCCAGCAAGATATCATACAGAACTATTGATACATTTCCAACAACATTTCACGTTCATGCATCATTTACCAATATCATAGCATATGCATATGAAACGCATATAACACAATCTCATTTATTTTGGTAACATCTTACGCAATGCATTTTATACATCATGACATTACATACAACTAACTCTTTACCTTTTCAGGAAAGATCAATCAACAAATAAACATCATCAACTACTTGTATGACTCGACAATGTTCTCCAAGGCTACATCTGACAAAGGGCTATTTCAACAATTTCCTCAGAGGATCATTCTCAAAAAGACATCTTCTGGCTTAGATTAAACCGACCATAGATTTATTCTGATACTTATTCCAGTAGACCTTTTCTGGCTCAGATTAAATCAACCATATATTTATTTTAATACTTTTCCCAGTTAAAGATGGACGCATACATCTTTTGGCTCAGATTAAATCAAGCGTAGATTTATTCTGATACTTCTTCCAGTAGACATTTTCTGGCTCATATTAAATCAACCATAGATTTATTCTGATACTTCTCCCAGGTAAAGACGGCACAGACATCTTCTGGCTCAGATTAAATCGACCATAGATTTATTCTGATACTTCTTCCAGTAGACCTTTTCTGGCTCAGATTAAATAAACCATAGATTTATTCTAATACTTCTTCCAGTAAAAGACAGGCGTAGACATCTTCTGGCTCAGATTAAATCAAGCGTAGATTTATTCTGATACTTCTTCCAATAGATATTTTTCTGGCTCAGATTAAATCGACCATAGTTTTTTCTGATACTTCTTCCAGTTAAAGACAAAAAAACCTCTTCTGGCTCAAATTAAATCTAGCATAGATTTATTCTGACACTTCTTCCAGTTAAAGACAGTCATAAACATCTTCTGGCTTATATTAAATCAACCATAGATTTATTCTGATACTTCTTCCAGTAGACATTTTATGACTCAGATTAAATCGACCATAGATTTATTCTGATACTTCTTCCAGTTAAAGACAGGCGTAGACATCTTCTGGCTCAGTTTAAATCAAGCATAGATTTATTCTGATACTTCTTCCAGTCGAAGCCAAGCGTAGACGTAGTCTAAGTTCTATCCACATTTACTTTGGATGGCATCTATAAGCACATCTCCGACAACTCTCTATCACCTCTCCAAATGGAATCTTTAATCCCATTCCCATTATAATCAACCAACAGTGTTACTTCGTGCACAAGCGAGTGTAAATTTTTGGGCACTTATGTGTTCAATCATCTTCCAACTTTGAGTCACAAATGGTGGACATGCCAACCTAACTCTTCAGATTTAAGAAGATTGAACAGGGGCAGCTATTGTACCCCAAAATTTTCCCTCACATTTTCTTCAAGGCATTCTTCTAAATTTCTCAAATGCTCAAGGATTCTCAAGAGTTGATCAGACAAACTCACCTCCTAAGCAATGGGTCCACAACTAGGGTTTCATATTGTACAAGGAAGAATGGGTTGCAAGGGTCTCAAATGACTTTCATGGTTCATCATAGGTCCTCAATAATGCTTAAGTAAAGTTTCAAGTCTTGCATCACATGTTTGCTCAGTCAATTGCTCAGATGATTGAAAATCAATTGTATTGAGTAAAAAGTCAATTGTGGTCAACATACAATCAACCTTCAAGATTTATTGTCAACATCAATATTTTGAGGTGATATTCACCATTTGATCAAGGGTTAATCATTATTCCTCAAGGAAAGCCCTCAAATCATCAAAGGTAAATAATTGCCAAAATTAGGGTTTTGATTGAAGATGACTGATCATTGACAATTGACCTAGTGCATGACCTAATGACTTAAAGCATGACCTCAAGGGCTCAAATACAAAATATTGACCTAATTACATGGCTCAAAACATTTACAAAGATCCAAGTGATTGATAGTTGAAGAAATTAAATCAATTGATGAAAAGTTAATAGTCACTCAAAAGTCAAACTTTGACTTTTTGGTCAACATTGGAATTCAAAAATCAAGAATCATCAAAACATTCAAAATTATCAAACTTGATCATCAAGAATAAAAAAAGTGAACAAAAATAAAGTTGAAAGAACTTTCAAACACTTAGAAATTTCAAGTGTTTTATGCCTAAAAACCCTAACTTCACAAGCAAGTTTCCTCAAGATACACGCTGATTCAAGGAAAACTTTTAACATGAAAGTTATAGGAATTGATAAATTATACAATTTTTTTAATGTGGGGTGATTCTCAAAAAGTGCTTGGATTAAGAGATATGAGCCCATGAAGTTGTGATATTTTTATCCAACACTTCAGGAAATTTTTTAACAAGTTTTGACCAGTTTTTTATCCCAACTTCTTGGCCAATTTCCACCAAGTTCCCATTTGATTTAGCCAAAGTGGTCAACATTAAAGTTGTAGACAATGTTTCAAGATTTACAAAATTTCAAAGAACACAAATTTATCATGCTTGGGCAAGGATAATCGAAGAGATGAAGTTAGGAATTTCATGCTTGAATTTCAAGTCATTTTGTGAAGAACTCAAGAGCAAATCTCATAACCTTACCATGCAATCTCACTTTTTAGGCCATGGTTGCTTCTAAATCTCCACATAATAATATATTTACACGAAAATATGGTGCATTACAAAAGGATTTGAAGCTTTACCCACTTGATCATACCATTTTTGGATGAAATTGCAAAAAGCTCCATATCCATTTACATAAAGATCACTTTAATCATAAAGTCCACTCCTTGAGCCTCTAACTTGTTTATTCTGATCACACTCAACATGAATGCTCAAAAGCAACATCTCTATACCTACCAATCACCCTACAATGCATTGGAACAATGTTTCTTCAAAGTTACTTCAAAACTAAGCTTCCAAACCACAACTTGTGATCTTACAAATCTGGTTATTTCAACCTCCAAAACCTCTTGCCTATAAATAGAGAGATCATTTGCAAGCTAATACACAATTTTCAGAAGTCCTCAAACACTCTCAAACTCAGAATCACAAAGAAACCACCATTGTTGCACATTTGAAGCTTCCAACACCCAACTTCAAATCCACTCGTGCGTTTGTATTTTTTATCATCCAAACACCTTATATACATCACATATAACACATCTAAACACCTGTTACATTTCTATAACACCATTTTCATCAACCTCTAAATTCCATATCCTAAGCTTGCACATTGACTTGGTTGGAGAGATTCAGACACTTTCAGCACAAAGTAAGGATTGGAATAGCTTCAGGGAGGTCCAAGGAAGCTTAATCAATTATTTACTTGCACTTGGAAGCCTCCATACGAGTTCTGATTTTTCACTTCAAGAGGTAAGTTTCTCCAACTTTGAAATCTTTATACATACATCATTTGCTTTCAATTTCAAAAGATAAAATTTAGATATGATTGCCCTGAAACTAACCATGTCCTTGGTTTTCATTTATGTTGATTATGTGATGAGAATTTTGGAATTAAAGTTTCTGAAATATTAGGTTTCATTTTGGTACCAAGCAAAATTCGTTTCAGCCTTTAACTTATAGATTTCAAAAGTTACATGGGTGAATTCGTGGTGAAAAATCAAGCAAGTTTGGTGTTTACATTTTTTAAAATGATTGAGAATTGAATGAGTTAGAAATTTGAATAATATTGTTATTGCTGCTGGCGCGAGGAAGAAGATGAAGTTCATATTCCAATTTTTGAAGACAAGTTTATTATATATTTATTGGGTGCTATTTCATAACCGGATGAAATAGCCACCCCAGTGGCAAGCGTGTGTGTGTGTAAGGAGTTAGTGTTCTAGGGCATGGGTTTGATCCCTGTCTCTGGCATTTTATTTTCTAACATTTCCTTTATAGATTCAATGAAAGCTAGGCCTATACGCACACCATGCATCCTCATGTTATAACCATTAGATCTCATCAAAGGCAAATCTAATGCACCAAGCGCAAGCCCCATGATGCACCCTCAGAAATCCATCCCCAGTGGATTTCAAACAGGCGCCCGGGCTCTTCTGTTTTGGGCCTAACTTTTTTTTCCTCTCTAACACGCCCCATTTCACTTATACTGCAGGCCCATTTTACTTTTTTTTTTGTTTTAATTAACATTTTCTTTTTGTTAATCAGTTTTATTTTAATCAATAAAAAACCATAAAATGATTAAAAAAATTAGATTTAGGTTTTTAATTAATTAATTTAATTTTTGATAAATAAAAATTAATTTAATCACTTTGATTTATTTAATTAGAATTAGGTTTTATACTTCATATATTTTTCTAAATAAAACATCAAAATTATTTTCTAACAATTAGTTTCTTTTTTAAAATTAAAATTAATTTAGACTTATTTTTTTATTAAGTTAATTAAATTAGCTTTCTTTTTAATTAATTAAATTAATTGGCCTTTTTTTATTATTTATTATTAAATTTAATTTAGGTTTTTACTGAACTTTTGTTAACAAAAATTAATCAAATAATTAGGTTAATCATCAAACTTTTTCCATCAAAACTCACAAAATAATTTATTTTCTCTTTTCTTTAATTTACAAATCTTCGCATACTTTATTTCCCAATTATGTAATTGCTCAAAGCTTGTAATAGATAAATTAGGGTTTACTGCTTTTTTCATCCCCATTCACAAATTTGTACCCCAATTCCCGAGGCCTTGTAATAGTGTAGAACATTTAATTTCCTCAATTTACTGCTTTCCTTATTACTGTTAGTAATTAGGGTTTATATGGAAATATTAAAATCAATCATTAGAAAAATTAATCTCAAAGATAAACACTTGAAATCAAAACACTTCGTACACACGCACCTCTAGGGTGACCCTCACTTGTTGCCTCGAATATAAACAGTCATGTCCCTCAAACGTGGGATGCTTTAGCAAAGACCCTCAGTTAAAAGATCGTAGTCCCTCGATGACCCTTCGATGCTGCCTTTGATAAACGATCTTAGTCCCTTACGACAAATTGCTAAAGTGTCCTACAAGTTGCCTTCTATAACTATACGATGACCCACGCTTGTCCCTCACATCCAATGATAGGACTTCCTACTAAATAATGCTAAAATAGCACCATCTAAAGGAGGAGGAAAAGAACCAAGACCATTGAGTAGGTAGATCTCTCGTAATCGCTTGCTCACAAACTAAAAACAATTTTCACACCTCACACTTTAAAAAACAAACTACTTTCAAAACGCTTTATAAACACTCTTGAGGACTGATACAAGGGTTATTATAAAGTAAATTACCTTACATTGGCATTTTCAAAACATCTTTCCACAAAATAACACTTTCTTTCAATGAATATTTTCAAAACAAACATTTAGTATACATTCTCAACGATACGAGAAATATTAAAAAATTTTCGTACTTAGACATTTTCAAAATATTTACAAACATACACAAACACAAAGAATTTTCAAAGTGAGCTAGAAATTAAGAGCCCGTAGAAAACTACAGATGAAAAGGGTGCTAACACCTTCCCTTTTCATAAACTACCCCCTTACTCAGAAAATTCTCAAAAGGTATTTCCTGTTCTTTTCACCTTTTACTTTATTGAATAAAAGAAAAGTCGGTGGCGACTCTTGCTATCCATAACATTTATGATAAAACGCAAAACCAAAAGTCAGTTCTCCCACCGTATTACACATAACCCTACCATAACCCATCACCATAAAATCCCTTATAGAGTTAGAACCTCACCCTTAGGTTCTTGAGTTCTGTTCCTTTCTACAACAGAGTCTTCCCTTTAGCTCTAGCCTCTTCCTTTCTCTTCTGCTTCTCACTTCTACGATCAATTGAAAAATAATGATTCTCTATTCTCTCTTCTAAGCTCTTAGACCCTTAAATCAATACCCCCATATTTCCCTTCCTTATTTTAATTATTTAATTATTAATATTATAATTATTATTTACCTCATATAATATCAATAGTAAATATACTAATAGTAATAATACTATTATCACCAATATTTTTCATTCACCTCATGTCTCTAAACTTTTTAACATACACCCCCATCACCTTAACTTCTACAATTCTCACCACTTCTAATCTTCCAATAATCCCGTCAAAACGCATCATGAAATTCATCAACACACATAAACACATCATATCGTCTAATTATTTTAAATAAAATAATTCTAACTAAATCGGGGTGTTACAACTTTCCCCCACTTAGAATATTTTCGTCCTCGAAAATCACTTGATACTAACAACTCCAGACACAACTCTCACATATTTTCTTCCAACTTCCATGTCATGCTTTGCATCATTTCTAGTATTACTAACCAATATCTCACCTAGTCAACCACCATGATCCCACAAGATTCATTATTATCGGGTCATGAACGCACCCACTCATCTTACTCCTTGTCCCATCACTCTAGGATACAAAACATATCACTTCATTACCAAGAGATATCGTCATAAGAACATCAACACAACCAATTACCAACAACATTGACACACAACCTTAGTGCCACAATGTTACATTTCACCAATCGAACATGTAAATTAATATTTCTGTTGACATGTCAACAACACGAATGACATACGAATCCTTCACCTATTACTTTCATTCTGGAATATCCGCTGGTTTACATCATTCCTTCATGCATCTAACGTTTGACCCTCGACTCCTAATAAGTCATGCACACATAGGGAACTACGTCACATTATGCTTCCACTGCACTACTCTGATCATCTATCTTAAGGTTACTGTCCTTATTCTGATTTCCATCAATTATCAGACCTATAAGTTTTACATATATCTTCAGTCTCTTTTTAGTATCCACCAGAGAATAAATATTGACTTTTGTATTAAGTTAAAAGAAAATGGTGAACAACTATCCTCTCAATAAAACTCTAATTCACTTTACACATCATCAAGCTGGCATGATAAGTGTTGTATTTGGCTTTAAAACGAGATTCGCCACCCTTAATTTTTATCCCGAGGAAGGGAATATAAAGGATAACCCTAAAAAGTTAGAGATTCTAGGTTTTTTGGACTCAGTTCTAGACGAAGGGAAGGTGTTAGGCACCCCTCATCTACCTTGTTCACAAGGATACTAGGTTTAGAATAACTCTTTAGGGAATATGGTTTTAATCATATGCCTACGTATCCTCTTAGAAGGAATCAAAGTCCCAATTCATAGTTCGCAGTTGGTTTGTGTTTTTTATGGATTACAAAGATATTTGAATTTCCCGCATACTTAGCCTAGGTGTGTGAATAGCGGAGATTTTAAACAAAGTGTGCAGTTGACTTAAATATATTCGTAACCCTTTTTGAAAATTAATTATTGAATTAATTTGATTTATGAAAATAATTAATTTGTTGGTTGAATATTTTTTAATATATTTAATTGTAAAAAATATCTTATTAAATACATGATCAAAAAATAATTTAATGCAATAAAAATAAATAATATTTTTGGATGAATTTAGAAAATAAAAATTTATTTGATTTAATAATAATAATAATAATAATTAATAGTATTATAATTATAAAAAGAAAATAAAAATAATAAAAATAAAGAAGAAAATTAAATAAAACCAAGGTGTGTGAATATAGTTAAGGTAGTATAGAGGGGAGGTCTCAATAGCATGGGCCTGAATTCAGATATTGAATTTAGGCCCAAAAGCGTAGGGGGTGCATATTAGAACTGAGTAGCAAAATGGGGGGTGCTAGGAATTAGGGCCCAAGTCCAAATTTTGGACTGGGCCCATTTGGCATGGGGGTACGTTTTTTGTACTGATTAGCAGAAACAAAAAACAAAAGGGGTGACTTTAGTATGGGCCAGGCCCAAAGAGAATTAAGAGTCCATTTGGACTCCGTGTAGGGGTGCGTACAATATTATAATGGACATGCGCATGCGGGGACGTATGATTGAAATTTTGTTGTTGAGATTGAGGAAGCATGGTTATTATGGTGGGCTGCACGCATGGGATTACTAAACCTAATATATTTTCATTATACTAAATACTTCATTCATTTGTCTGTTTTTAACTTTTTATCCGTCTCATTTATCCTTCTCCTCTCTTCTAACCGCAAACCCTAAAACTCACTATTATCGGTGATGATCCATCCCCTACCTCGAATCAAAACCTGATACAACCCCAAATCGATCCCAACGAAACACAACAACAATAACAAGGAATAACTTAAGTTGAGTGTCAAGATGTTACCTTCTATGCTTTGGATTCTTTGAGTTTCTCTGAGTTTTGCTCGGTCTAATCCTTCTCATTTTCTCTTTACAGATGCGGCGGCAGACGATGAGGGTGATGAAAGAGATGACAATGATTTTGAGAAGTTTAGGGTTTTAGATGTTGAAACCCTAGATCTTAGGCGAGTGGCTCGACGGCTGAAACAAACCTCTTTGTTCCCTCTGTAAATTTTTCCTTACTGTAATTTTCTCTATTTTTCTTTTCTCAAAAATTCTTCATGCCTCTTCTCTTTAGGTTTTTATACGTTTTTTTAGGAATTTGTAAATTAGGAAACAAATTTATGATTTCTGTAAATTTTTTTGATTTAATTAGGGTTTGAAAATAAATTTGATGTTGTCTGTAATCTTTATTAGTTATTGTATTAGTTTGACCTGGTTTCTATTTTAGGCTTGATTCCGTTCTGGAAAATTGAACGCGAAGATTTATTTGTCTCTGTAAATAGCGAAGGGTTTCAATGAAAAAGATCCATTTTTTTATTCTTGATTTGAATAGTGGTTGTTTCAGTAGAACAAGTGTTACTTTTTGTTTAATCAGCACAATGGTTGTTTGTTAGTTTGAACTCACATATTTTTTCAATTGGACTGGGCTTTATAATGTGTTTGGACTCTGTTTGGTTGAACCATGCGTTTTTTGAAATAACAACATTTTAATTGGGACGGGCCTCCTCATTTTGTTTTCACAACAAAACATTTTTTTGATCTGGATTGGGTTTGGGCCATATGAAAAGAAAAAACCTTTTTAGTCATTTTTTTAAATAGTACAACTGATATAATTAAAACAATAATTTTAACAATATTAAAAACAAAACGATTTTTTTAAAACTGAAAGGGCCTATTTGTTTAACTTATTGGGCCTTATAAACGAAATACATTATGGGCTCTTTGGTTTAGAACATACACCATTTTAATTTAAAATGTTTAATGAAGAAATAATCAATAATAATAATAATTTTAATAAAACAAAACATATTTGAAATAAAGAATTGAAATGGGCCAAATATTTAATTATTGGGCCATTTATCTCAAAACAAAACTTTTCTCCCTTTCTATACGTAACGGGCCTTCAGATTCAATTGTAACGGGTTTTAAACAAAATAAATTGTTTTACATGCCATTCAACCTAAATGGGCTACTCTGATTTAGAGGTGGCCCAAGATGTTTTCAATAGCGCAAACCCCCTTCCCTTCAGCATTCGAATTGGGCGAGAATTTTCACACGGGCCTTTCTGATTTAGAAAGGCCCAAAAACTTAACAAGATAGAATTTTCAAGTATAGAAATGGGCTAATACGCTTTAAAAAATACACCCCCTTATGAAACGAATGGATTTTAACAATTCACATGGGCCTTCTCTGATTTAGAAAGGCACATGACTTAATGATGATAATTCTGGAAAATAAGAGATAAAAACTAGTAGGGGAAATTTGGAGTATGACAGTTTCCCCTATTTAATTATATTTCGATTGAATGGTGCGAGAATACGTAGGCCTCGTATGTTCTGATCGAAAGTTTATTAAATATTGGAAGATCCAAAAAAATTTCCAAAAGATTATAAGGATACGCAGTATAACATTTCCCCGAGTATAAAGAGTAAGCATAGACGATGATATATCATCTAAGTAGTGTTTGCACCAAAGTTGGTTTGACTTAGATATGATAACGCGGGTAACCCGTTAGTATATAAGGAGAGATCGTTTGCATTTTTACCGTAACCTAGGAGGTAAATGATACAAGTTTGAAAAGCTGACTTACTAATGCTTGGAGACTAATATAATAAGTTTTGATATTATTTTGTATATTAATCGCAAACTAGGAGATGAATAAAACAAAGTGTTATAATTCATTGCTGCCTGGAGACTGATGCAATGGATTAGGCAGGTTTATTCGCATATCTATCACAATCTAGGGGATAGATAATTGGAAAAAGCTTGACAACTACATCGCTGCATGGAGCCTGATGCAATGAGTTATATCGAGGAAGAAGCTTGACAATACCATTGCTGCCTGGAGACTGATGCAATGGATTATATCGCAGAAAAACATTTGATAATAACATTGCTGCTTGGATATTAATGTAATGGGTTATATTGCAGAAAATGCTTGATAATAACATTACTGCATAAAGGTTGATGCAATGGATTATATTGATTTATTCTTATATCTATCATAACCTAGGGGATAGATAATTGGAAAAGCTTGATAACTACATTGTTGCATGGAGACTGAGGCAATGAGTTACATCATAGATGAGGAAACACATCGCTGCATGGAGACTGATGCAATGAGTTATGTCGCACATTTCACACATTTCTGCATGGAGCCTGACTCAATGAGCTATATTGCAATGGAGGAAATACATTGCCTCTTGGAGACTGAAGCGATGAGTTGTGTTGTAGAAAAAACGGTCTTTGATGATCGAGTCTTAGATAGCTAAATTAGAGACGGGGTTGGGTTTTTATCGGTCGTGTCTGTTCTCAACCAAGGTAATAATCTGATCAAGGTGTGATACGGTGGCAGAACCGACTGTTATACTGGTTTTGCATTTGTATTCGCAAATGTTTCAATAAGCAAGAGTCGCCACCGACTTTTCTTTTATCCAACAAAGGAAAGGGTGAAAAGAACAGAAAAAGACCTTTCGAGATGTTTTCTGAGTAAGGGGGTAGATTATGGAAAAGGAAGGTGTTAGCACCCTTTCCATCCGTAGTTTTCTACGGGCTCTTAGATTCTTAGTTCATTTTGAAATACCTTATGCTTTTGTGTATTTTTTAAAAGTATTTTGAAATGCCTTAGTGCGGCGATTTGCTTTATGATAACTCTTGTATCAGTCCTCAAGAGTGTTGATAAAGCATTTTTTTTGAAAATGTTTTGAAAAATTTTTGTGTATGTGTAAAATTTTATTTTTGAGCATAGCATCTAGGAAGTATCTACCCTACTTGAAAGGTTCGTTCTTTTTCTATTTTCCTTTAGACAGTGCTATCCTACTATTAGTGAGTAGGTAGCTGTGATACGGTGGGAGAACTGACTTGAAGGTTTTGCGTTTGATCGCAAATATTGCGTTTAGTAAGAGTCGCCACCGACTTTTCTTTTATCCAAAAGGAAAGGTGAAAAAGCACAGGAAAGACCTTTGAGATTATTTCTTGAGTTCGGGGGGTATATTATGAAAAGGGAAGGTATTAGCACCCTTTTCATCCATGGTTTTCCATGGGCTCTTAGTTACTTGCTAGATCACTTGCTTTTGTTTGAAATTATGCTTTGTGTGGTTTTTTGAAAGTATTTTATAAAGAGGCCATTGTTTAGGAAATCTTTGTAATTATTCTCGTTCGTAAGAATGTATACAAAGATGTTTGATCTTTTGAAAATGTTTTCAAGTTTGTAAGAGGTTTTGAAAGTGTAGGTGTTTGTTTTGAAAATAGCAAGGGTGTTTTTAAGATTGAGCAAGTAATTAGGAGCATTCTACCTACTCAAAAGTCTTTCATATTCATTTTCTTTTTCGTTTGACATTGTTATCTTACCATTGATTTGGCAAGTAACCCTATCTTTGGATGTAAATAGGATGGACGTGGATCATCGTATAACCATGATTAGCAATGTTACAAGGTATCTTAGCATTCTCTTTTAGGGACTAAGATCATTTGAAAGGCAACCTAGATAGCGTCATCGAGGGACTATGATCTTATACTTTGCTTGTTTTTGCTAAGATACCTCGCATGCGTAATATGGCCATCTTGTAAAGGCAACCAAGTGGATTTACCCTAGGAGTGCTTGTGCACAAGTGTATTGTTTTCATGCTTGATTTTGTCTTGAATTAGGGTTTTCTAAGTATTGGTTTTGGTCTTTCTATACAAACCTTAATTACTAGCATGTTATATATAAAGCGATAAATTGCGGAATTTAAAGTTACTACGCTATTACAATACTTGTGGGAGGGGGGTATACAAATTGTAAATGAGGATTGCAAGAAAATAAACCTAATTAATCTTTTACAACCATATTAAATTGGTACAAGAATTGAATAAATAAATGTACAAAAAATAGATAAATATGCAAGAATGTAAATGCAAAGAAAATAGATATTTGTTTCATTTTTCATGAGAAAAGGGGTTTTGATTTTAACCTAATTAGCTAGAAGAAAATAATTAATTAAGAAAATAAAACCTAAATTTATTAAGAAAAGATTTTAAATAAAACCCTAAATCTATTAATTGATTAAAAAGAAATTAAGTTTATAAGAAAAGTTTTTTTTTTTGGTATTTTTGTCTTGAAAATAAATTATAGTATTATAAAATATTTTTGGTCATTTTTTGTTTTAAAATAATATATTTTAATGGGTGTAAAAGAAAATAACTAAAACATATTTTTAATTAAATTTACAAAGATAATTAGTAAAATAAATAAAGTATGATTAATAAAATAATTTTTTGTGTGAGAAAAATGAATAAACTATGTCAAAATGTAAATATATTATTTTTGTATTTTTTATGATTTTTTAGTATTAGAAAAATAATTAAGAAAACAAATAAATAAAAAATAAGAAAAAGAAAATAAAATTGGGCCAGGGGTGTGAAAATGAAACAGGGGGGGTTAGAAATAACAAAAAAACATAAGGCCCAAAGATGAAGCCCAACGCCTGCAAAAAGGAAAGTCAGAAAATGCAAAAATATTAAAAAAAATCAAAAGGGTACCACTGGTGCTCGAACCCAGGTCCCAAAGGTTACATGCGCGCGGTTCTACCACTGGGGTGGCTATACATCCGTTAACATAAGAAAAACAATAAATATATGATACAAAACGCGCCTTGATTTACACTTCATCTTCAACCTCCATCCAGACCAACTGTAACTTGTTCATTTCTCAACCATTTGTAACAAAGTAAATATGAAACTTGTGTAAAATTTTACCACGATTCCAGAAATATAAACAATTTAAAATAATTCTCAAGAATGAACATGAATTTTGAATGGTACCAAATTCTGACCTAATTTTTTCAGGATGTTCAGATTCAAAATTCTAACTACTCAAGCAATATAAATGAAATCTAAAGACATGGTTAGCTTCAGAACAATGATGTCTACATTTTTCATTCATAAATTAAACATTAATAATGCTTATATGAAGAGTTCAAAGTTGAGATGACTTACCTCAAAACTGGAAATCGTGTTCTGCAAATGAGCACTTCTCAAGATGTTGTGATGATCAGAATAGCTCCCCTGAGGCCCCAAGAAGCTAATGCAATGATTAGCTTGGTTGGAGAGTGGCTGAAATGGCCTGGAGAAGTCAAGATGCAGACTCTTTTTTTTGGTTATGAAGGTTATGGTAAATGGTGTTATAGTTGTGTAGTAAGGGTTTGGATAGCCTCTATATGAGTTATAGAAGCTTTGTGATTGATTAAAAGTGCAAACGCACGAGTGGATCGTGTATTTGAAGTTCAAGGTCATAAATGACAAGTAATGGAGGTTTTTGGTTCAAGTTCTGATTTCAAAGTGTTTAAGGTCTTAAGCATTCATGTCCTTTGGGGAAAATGGTTTGTGTATGTATAAGCAAAAGAGTTTGAGAGCTTTGGACAATCAGAAGTACAAGTCTCAAGCTAATTACTAGGTTACTTGATTTTGAAGAAAAGTGTGAAAACAAGTTTCAATGTGTAGTACAAGCATGGGCTGAGTGATTGTAAGTGTCTAACAAGTTTATTATGGGTTATGGGACTTGTATGATCAGAAGAGAACAAGTGCAAGGCTTAAGAACAAGTTTTGTACAAAAAGTCACTTTATCAAAATGGCAATGTACACTTTCTTCCCAAAATGGATATAAAGCATGGCCTTGCATTGAATGCTTGAAATGAGACCTCAAACAGCTATGCAAACAATTAATTATGGAGTTCCTAACAAGTTTGAGGCCTGCAAAGTAGAGTTTATGCAGCATAACTTTGAATTTGAATTTTGTTCATCACAAAATGCCTTGTAATTCAAGTGATAAAACCCTAACTTCATCTCTTCGATTCTCCCTACTCAAAAATGATCTCAAGGAGTTCTTGGACATTTTGGAAAGCTTGCAATGTGCTCTAAAACCCATATTTGAATTTCCTTTGAATATTCCCCATGTAAATATATAAAAAAGTGCCATGAAGTTGGGTCAAAATCCTGACCAAATTAGGGCAAAATTTCACTAAGTGTTTTGTTTCATGACCACATGTTCTTAAAATTATAACTTGAGATCCAAGCACTTTTGGAAGAAGTTGTGTGAAGAAAAGTTGTATATTTCATGGAGATCTACAACTTTAATGTTGGAAGTTTCTCTTGAATCACTTTTCATCATGGTGAAAATTTTGCTCAAAGTTATGAAAAAATAAGAAATTTCCAAAATGAAATCTTGAATATTGGATTTCTTGATGAATAAGTTTCATATTTTTACATGTTTTAATGAATTGTGATCTTTGGCATTTGAATTTGACTAAAAAGTCAAAGTTTGACTTTTCAGTATACAGTTGACTTTTTGATCAGTTAACTGAAAATTCACTATCAACCCTATTGATCTTGAGCAATGTTTTGGGTCATGCCATTTGGACAAAATGATGCAATTGAACTCTTGAAATCATGCCTTAAACCAATTGATCATTTGCTAGGTCAAAAATCAGAAATTGCTCTTTCTCAGTCAAAACCCTAATTTTGACCATTTTGCCCTTTTGAAGATTTGATCAAATTTCTTGAGGAATTGTGGTACAAACTTGATCAAATGATACATATGAGTTTAAAATGTTGATGTGGATCAAAATTTATGAAGTTTGACTGTAAATTGGCCATAATTGACTTTTCCCCAATACAACTTATTTTTAGGTCAATTGCTCAATTGACTGAGCAAAAGTGTGCTTCAAAGCTTGAAACTTGACATGAGTAATCTTGGGGGTCCATAATGATCCATGAAAGTCATATGGGGAATTGGAAGTTCAAAAATACTTGTGCAATCTCAAACCCTAATTTTGGTCATCAGTGCTTAATGAGGTGTCTTGAGCTGATCAACCCTAGTGCAGTCTTGAGCCAAAGGAGATCTTGTGAGAAAATTATTGATAAGTGAGAGGGAAAATTTTGGGGTACAACAGCTGCCCATGTTCAATCTTCTTAAGCCTGAAGAGTTAGATTGGCGAGTTTTGCCATTCGTGACTCGAAGGTGGAAGATGATTGAACACTAGAGTGCCCAGAAATTTGCACTCGGTGATGTGAAGGTTGATGGTATAGGAAATGGGCTTAAAGATGCCATTTGGAGGGATGATGGAAAGTTTGTCGCATATAGGCTTGCAGATGCCATCCAGAAATGATTGCTGAACAATATCTGTAAGCTGAAACTGAATGAGTATCAGAATGGCATCAGTGTCTGGAGCGTATCTGACCTGTATCTGAAAACAAAATCTGAAAGAGTATCAAAATGTCATCCGTGTCTGGAGCGTATCTGAACTGTATCTGAGAGTTGAAACTGAATGAGTATCAGAATGGCATCCGTGTCTGGAGCGTATTTGAATTGTATCTAAAATCTGAATCTGAATGAGTATCAGAATGGCATCCGTGTCTGGAGCGTATCTGAACTGTATCTGAAGATTGAATCTAAATGAGTATCAGAATGGCATCTGTGTCTGGAGTGTATCTGAACTATATCAAAATTTGAGTTTGAATGAGTATCAGAATGGCATCTGTGGCTGGAGCGTAACTGAACTGTATCTGAAAGTTGAATCTGAATGAGTATCAGAATGGCATCCGTGTCTGGAGCATATCTGAATTGTATCAAAAGTTGAGTTTGAATGAGTATCAGAATGGCATCTGTGTCTGGAGCGTACCTAAACTGTATCAAAAGGCCTTTGAACATTGTTAATGGTAGCTATTAATTAATCTTATCCTGAAAAGGGTAAAAAACATTACTTGTATGCAATGTGTGATCGGTGGATCTGGAACTGACTGTTTAACGCTGGTTCGCGAAATGTCGCGGAAGCAAGAGTCGCCACCGTCTTTTATTTTCTCCAAATGGAAAGGACAAAAGCACAGAAAAATTCCTTATAGAGATTGCTCTTGGTTCGGGAGGTAGATTATAGAAAGGGAAGGTGTTAGCACCCTTTCTATCCATGGTTATCCATGGGCTCTTAGATACTTGCTCATTGTGTTTTCAAAAAATGGTTTGTTTGCTTTTCAACTGTGGGTTTTAAAAAGTTTCTTTGAAAATTCCAGTTCGACTCTTGTATCGGTCCTCAAGAGTGTTTGAAAAATTTGCTTTCGAAAGTTTTTTGAAAAGGTGTCGGTGTGAAAAGTATTTTTGAATTTGTTTTGAAATTTAGAGCAAGTATCTACGAGAACCTACCTACCCTAAGGAATTCGTCTATGTAAATGTTCTTTAAAGTAGTGCCATCCCACCATTGAGAGGTAGGTAGCACCACCGTTGGAGGTGTTCGGGTCAATTCGAGGTTCGGGACATGGTGATCACCAGAGCAATGGGAAGACACCTTAGAAGCTACCCTCATGCCAGGTTCCCGGATCATGAGGACTTACTAAGACATCCTCTACTCGACGATCACCTTTCGAAGGGCAAGGCAACAGTGAGGCGTACCCTAGGGGTGGTGTGTGATTTGTGTGTCATGTTCATTTATTTTTGTCTTGTCATGTTATGGGTGATCTACGCTTTTTTATTAAGACATTCATTCTTTCATGCTTGGTTAACAGTTATAAGTTTGCGAAAAATAAATCTAAGGCTATTACAAAGGCGCGGGTCCACATCGCCAAAATTAAACCGGACCCGATTTAGCGGAAAAAATAAATAATGCGAAGTAAATAAAAGTGCGAAAAGTAAATTACATGGCTTTGGGAGATTTACAAAATTATAATAAGCGATAATAAAAGGAATGCGTGAAGTAGGGAAATTAAAACAAAAATAGGGCGTTGGACCCTTTTGCAAACAATTAAAATTAATAATGAATTACAAATTAAATGATTAAATGTTTTTTGGTATTTTCATGTTTTTTTAGATTTAATAAGAAAAAAGGAGTTAATTGAAATTAAATTAAGAAGCAAATCCTAATTCTAATATTTTTATTTATTGTGAAAGAATTTAAAATATGACCTAAATTAAACCTAATTCATTTATGTACAATTTAAATAGGAAAATAAATAAACAAATAATAATTATTATTGTGGAAAAAAGGGAAATAAAAAGAATTAACAATTAAAACCTAAATTCTACATTTTTGGATTTTTATTAAAAAAAGGAATTAAAATTAAAACCTAATTATACTACATAATTTACATTCTAATTTATTTATGAAAATAATTATAATAAAATAAATATTATATTTTTTGTCTTTTCTGATTTTTTAGTGTTTTTTATATTTTGTAGGAAAAATAAATTAATTAAATTAAGCCAATAAAATAAATAAAACAACAAAATAAAAGTGAGAAGAAAAATATAAAAGTGCAAACCAGGGTGGGGTGTTGCCCCAAATAAGGAGGTGCTGATTTGAGAAGCCTGGCCCAATTATTTGTGAATTCGTTGACCTTTCCAATTAAGTGTAACGCATTTGACCAAGTGTAGCATGCTCCTCAGACTTAAGCCTTTGATCTGATTCCTTTGGACACCTGTGCGCCTGGATCTTGTGGACACACGGTGTACATCACTGCTGACGCTGCATAGGAAAGTGGTTTGAAAAATAATAATGAGATTTGCAAGACCTGGGACTTGAACCCAGGTCTTGAGAGTCACAAGCATAGCGTGTTACCAACTGAACCAAGCGCGTTTAGTTAACATATGATAATACGTAAATATGATAAATAAAACATAACGCTAATGGATCAAAAGCGCGCGAATTTTAAACGGACGTATCACTGATTGACACGCCATCTTCTTCCCCACCACCCCTGTAACATAAAACAAAAGAGCAACGGTTTTTGAAACGTTGCTTTAGAGGTGATTCAAGAAAATAGCGAACAGAACCCTGGGCATCATAAATTGTTCGCGAGTATGCATTCTTCTTCGTCTTGGTGCGCTGAACTCAACCATGGTATTGAGATGGCCTAATTTTACTTGTATTGGGAAACCCCCTTTTTGAGTTCCTGAAACCCTAAAGACCGTTCATGGCAGATTCACGTATATTGCTCAAAAATAAAATTAGTTAGTATGGTTAGCTTTAGAACATCATGAGAAACAAGAATTCATAAACAAAAAATGCAAAAGATGTATGATTCGTGGTATATGATTTCAAAAAAAATCGCTTTGCAGTTTGAGTTCTAACCAACGATTCTTTGTGCTTTAATTGATATTAATGATTGAGGAACATTCAGTGATGCCTCAGGATGATGATGAAACAAAAAGTGAAGCTTGAATCGACCTCTAGGCTAATTTTCAGTGTTTGAGTTTTTTATGAAAAAATTCAATATGCAAAAGGTTTCTTGGGCGCAGCCTCCAGTCCAGTAGCATTAGGGTTATGATCTCATACTTGTATGGAATGGTTTAGGTTAACAAAACTACACAAAATCTCAAGCATTGATGATTTCATATATTTGATTTTGGAAAATCTTTTTCATATCTTTTTTCATGTTTCTTGTACCAAATCTGATCAATTAGCATCAAATCCTTCCCTATTAGCATGTGCACGAGTTATAGAGTCCAAAGCATGCATAAAAAGATTTGTTTAGGTTAAGATTATATTTTTCATGAATTAAAATGATTTAAATGAATATAAATTAATATTAATTCAAATAAATAATTAAAAAATATGAAAATACTTCCCTTTGGGCCTAGTGGTCGTGCATAGGCTTGGCATGAAGAAACTTGGAAGAAAAATGGGCCCATTTGCATTTTTAGGCCTTTTGCATCAATGTTGACTTTTCAAAATTCCCAAAAATTTCCCAACTTCCACAAGGCATAACTTGGTCAATTTTTAAGCTTTTCACATGTTCTTGGACATTTTGGAAAGGTCTTTGAGTCCTCTAACCAATGCCTTTGGTCCCATGTCATTTTGATTTACCAATCTCACGTTATGGCCTTTGACTTAAAGTCACTTTTTGTTGACTTTTGAAAATGACCTATAATGTTGAAATTGATAACTTTTTGTGAGAGCATTTCTTGGACTTGGAACATGAAGATGAATTGTAGGAAATGTCTTTCTCTTCAAAATGAGCTTTGGATGGAATTTTTCTGATAATCCATGTGAAAGTTATGTCCTGGTCAATTTCAGTTGACTTTTTCAGTTGTCCAAATATAGCAACTTTTGCATCTTTGATGATTTCTGAGCCAAATTTTGAGAATCATGATCAAGCATTGATCAAATGATGTTTGTGGCTTCAAAATGATATATTGACCAAAAATTTGAACTTTTGACTGCCAAATGACCATTTTGCCCCTACAGTTGACTGTAGTGCAATCTAGGGTTTTGACTGTGCAATTTTGAGCTGAATGCCTTGAAACTTGACATGAGGATACTTGACCACATTTGTAGGCATATGAGACTTGATTGGGCCTTTGAGAAGTTCATTTGCTTGACCAGAACTCAAACCCTAATTTTGACTGTATAGGAGACAGTTGAGCTGCACAACCCTTGGGGAATTTTGTGACCTTGACTTTGACAATTCTTGATGAATATGGGAGGGCAAATTTTGGGGTACAACAGTTGCCCCTGTTCAATCTTCTTAGACCTGAGGATGCAGATTGGCTGACGTGCCTTTCGTAATCCGAGGGTAGAAGATGATTGGACACTAATCTCTTCACATCGGGGAGTTATTGCGGTGTAGATTGAGTTGTAATCGAGTCTTGGAGCACTTTGGTTGAAGTTTATCATACCAGCCTTACCATTCCGCAGATTTGTATCAGATTCAAGTCTCCGACTGGAGCAAGGTTCTATTTTATTGCATTTCTTTACTTATAATTGCTCTTACCATAGTCTACACGTTTTATAGACTCTAAATGCTCTTACCATAGTCTACACGTTTTATAGACTCTAAATGCTCTTACCATAGTCTACACGTTTTATAGACTCTAAATGCTCTTACCATAGTCTACACGTTTTATAGACTCTAAATGCTCTTATCATAGTCTACACGTTTTATAGACTCTAAATGCTCTTACCATAGTCTACACGTTTTATAGACTCGCACTTATTATGTCTGGCTAAACTATAAAGGTTTGGATGTAATGATTGTCATCATGGTCGTGTTCCAATTATCATGCTAGTGAAAATACTCTGGGGATGTTTTGCTTTTAACTTAAGTCAATTATGTTTAAATGTTTATTGGGTAAGATCGAAAGCCGTCCAAACTAATGATACGACTTGATTATTATTTAACCAAACAAAAAGAGCGAAAGCCGTTGATTGGTTAAATAGGAATCATTGACCTTTTTAGAAAACGATTTTGAAACTATTTTCGGACGCGTTTGTAGGTTTGAAATCTGACTCTTGGTCAAAAAGCCAAAAGTCTCTTTAAGTTAATCTTTCCAAGTAAAATTACTTTTCTGTTAAGTCAAAACTATCAATTTCTTAAAAATAGGTTTACCTCTTTAACGCGGAAGGCACCCTTTATATGTGACAATAAAGGAATTTAATTTAAAGAGTAAACTCGGTTCTTAGTAGTCAAAAGCTACAAGTTCCCGTTAAATTGATTCTTTGCTATCAATAGAAAATACTGCCCCATAAGTAGTTTCATCTACGCATGACCGGACCAATATCTGATTACATGATTTACATTCCAACCTGTCTCTTAAACTGTTATTTACCTCGCTCATTTACTTTGTTGCACTGCACTCACATCAATATTCTTGTTCACCTTAGATAAGCACCTTAGCAATAGAGTTGATAGATTGACAATTGGTCTCTGTGGTTCGATAATCTTATATATTACTTCGATAGGCTGTGCACTTGCAGTACTATATTTAGGCTATACGTTACACACCCCATCAGGGTACAGCCACCTCTGACTGACCGGGAACTCGTTGATATGTTCTTGGGGACCCTATCTGGGCCATTCTTCAATCATCTCATTGGTAATTCATCTGCAGGGTTTACAGACCTTATTCTGACTGGGGAAAGAATTGAAGCTGGTATCAAGGCTGGGAAGATTCAAGAGGCTACACCTTCGGATGCTCAGAAAAAGCCTTACACGGGGAAGAAAGAGTCTAATGCTGCATGCAGTCAAAAGAGTCGTCGTGACCAACATGCAGGGGCAGTCACGATCTCTGGTTCTGCACCACGCCGACAACCACAAAAAGGGAAATCAGCGAAGGCCGGACGAGCCTAAAAGACAATTCACCAATATCAACATGCCATTGTCACAAGCATTGCCGCACATGTTGAAAATGAATCTGATTGCGGTGATCAACACTCCTGCAAATCCCAAGACCTCCTCTCCAAATTACAACCCAGATGCGAGGTGTGCTTATCATTCTGATAGCCCGGGACACGATACTGAGGATTATTGGGCGCTGAAGTACAAAATCCAGAACATGATCGACGCTAAGGAGATCGAATTCGAGCCGGCTGAGACTCCCAATATGACGAAAACGATACCACAATTTACAGTATCCTCTTGAACAGACCCCGCTGATGAGGTACAGGCATTGTTTCAAATCCTAAACACTGGAGTTATAAGGAAGATAATCCCTTTTCAACCCCTCTGAGCCAAAGAAGTAGGAGTTTTTCTTTTCGAAAATTAAAACCCTTTATCATAACCTGGGGCAGGGTAGTTCTCTCAGTTGATCCAAGTGCACAACGAATGACATCAAAGGAGTCCTTCCAAAAACAAAAGATGGTGACGGTTCTGAATAATCATAAAGACAGGAAGTCATTATCTCTTAGAAACAAAATCCCAATAAGTCAAAACCTATGAAGGAGACTTACAAAAACTGGGGCATCCCGCTGACTGTAATCACCAAAAGGAACAGTTCAGGCAAAAAGATAGGGATAACAAAATAAAAAAAAAGAGGTCTTACAAACCCTCAACAAAAAAAGAAATGACTGCCTATTCAAAATAAATTGTCAACATCCGAACCATCACCGGAATATCAGGACAAAGACTCGAACAAGGTCTAACGCACGATCAGCTGAGTTTAGGTTTGAAGAACATCACGAAGAGCGGGTGGGTACAAATAAAATTTGAGCCTTTATCCTTTGTTTCTTAAACCGTGAACCTGACCACGTTATAACCCTTAAAAGTCCTAGCTGAAGCATGGGTTAGTTCGAAAGCATACTGTTACAAGGGTATCCTGACTCCTTAAGGCTTGCTGTAAAATGACGAGTTGACATCACAGTTTATAAAAATTCACTTGTTTTTACGAAGAAAAAAAAACTGCATTTTCAAAAACTTCAAGACAGACATAAGCTTTGCATTTTTAACATAACTTTGTTTGCATGTGACTTTTTGTTTGAACAACATAGAAATTCGCACGAAGAATATCTAAGGAACAAAAGCACTTCCAATCAAGGGGCATGGGACATGAATTCCAGCTATGAATCTTGCCTGATCAAACGAAGATCTTCTGGTGGCAGGGCAACCCAACAATAGGGGCATCTCCCTACATTCTGAGAGCACGGACATAGTCGAAAAAATACTACGCAAAATCAAAGACCCGCTAGGTTGACACACCTAGGCAAAAATAAGGGCTTCCCGGCGAACCAAAAGGGTTCGGGCAAAAATAAGGGATGAAATGAAAAAATCTGTACACCCGGCAAATCGAAAACCTGAAAAGGAGGCTTGGGCAAAAATGGGTATCCCGGTGGACTGAAAACCCGAAAGGGCGGTCCAGGCAAAAATTAGGGATCAAAGCGTACGACTATGTCCCGGCATCTCGTCACTTGCCTACCAGAAGAAGATTTGTCAACCGGCAGTCATCAAGCACCTCTACAAGGTATCTTCCTTTCCCACAACAGAAACAGGGGAAATAGCGAGTTGTCCAAGCAGGTTTAGTTGCTCTGTCCACCAAGGTACCAAGGTAGGATCAGCCGAAGAACGACCGGATATCTCCACTCCCCAGAGAGTGAGCCAAGATTCAACAACTCTCTCCCAAGCAGAGTTAATATACTGTCAGCCTTAAGGAAGTTGGATTATCCCCCGAAGATCTCAACATTCCTCAACAGAATACACAGACATTCCTAACAAGCATCCCCGGCAATCTTGATCTAAGATTGTTCCCCGGCGGAATACCATACATCCAGTGAAGCCACTTCCCCAGTGCAACCTCAGAAGTTTCCCCAGGAGAACTTAATCAATCTCCCCAGTAGATTCTGGAAGCTTATCACCGGAAGAGTACGAACGCTTCTCCCAGGCTTTATTCAAAGTTATTCCCCACCAGAACTTATAACTGGGTTATCCTCAGCTAATTACCGTGGAAAGATCGTCCTCGGCGAAGCTCTTCCTATCCCCCAGCGGAGTTCATCAAAATCCTCAACAAGCTTATCAATGGAATCCCCAGCGGAGTTATCATCAAAACCTCAGCGAAGTATCTCTCCCCACAGAGTAATTCCCCGCAGAGTAATCTCTCCAACAAGTTTATTCCCCAACGGAGTCATCTTCTCCTACCGGTTTATTCTTGCAATCATCATCCCCAGTGGAAGCGAAGAACTCTACTCTTCAACATCAGCCCAGGATTCAACAAACTCCCGGCATTCGTCAAGGATTTATTTTCCCATACGAGAATACATTCATAAACATCACATCTTCATACATTATAGCATGCATACACATCATACAACACAAATCTCATTTATTTTTTAGAACATCTTAAAATCATGCAATTCATGCATCATGACATTGCATACGACTAATACTTTGTCTTTTCAGGAAAAAGTCAATCAAAAGATGATTACAATCTACCTTTACAGTTCCAGATCAACACTGGTAACAAGCCAGGAAAATTCTGTGGACGACTGATCGTGGGTTAATATCCGAAACCAAACAGGACAATTATCTACTTGATCATCCTCAGGCAACCCTACACCGGTTCCTTTTCTTTCAGAAGAAGTCTTACACGGGCTCATCAACAGGCAACCCTACACCGGTTCCTTCTCAACCTCAGATGTAGTTTTACACGAACTCATCATCAGGAAACCCTACACCGGTTCCTTCTCAATTTTCAGACGAAGTCTTACACGGACTTATCATCAAAGTAACCCTACACCGGTTCCTTTTCTTCCTCCAGAAGTCTTACACGGACTTATCTCAAGATGACCTTACCCCGGTTCATCCAGAAGTTTTACACGAACTTATCTCAAGATGACCTTACCCCGGTTCATCCAGAAGTTTTACATGGACTTATCTCAAGATGACCTTACCCCGGTTCATCCAGAAGTTTTACACAGACTTATCTCAAGATGACCTTACCCCGGTTCATCCAGAAGTTTTACACGGACTTATCCCGAAGTAACCTTACCCCGGTTCCTCCAAGAAGTTTTACACGAACTTATCCCGAAGAAACCCTACACAGGTTCTCTCTCTCCAGACGTAGTTTTACACGGGCTCGTCGTCAAAGAAACCCTACACGGGTTCTCTCTTCCCAAAGACGCAGTTTTACACGGACTCGTCATCAGAAACTCTATCCAGGTTTTACTCCTTCCAGGATGCAGTTTTACACGGGCTCATCATCAAAGTAACCCTACACAAGTTCTTTCTTTCCAAAGATGAAGTTTTACACGGACTCGTCACCCAGAAACCCTACACAGGTTCTCCATTTCCAAGGATGCAGTTTTACACAAGCTCATCACCAGGCAACCCTACACAGGTTCCCTCTTTCAACTTACAAAAATTACCTATCAATTGTCGTGATTCCAGATCCAATTCCTGTATCTTGCCAGGGTACGTCTGAAGAGTTTAAAGATTCGATTCCTGCATCCAGCCAGGGCACATCTACATAAAGAGTTTGAAGATCAACTCCTGTAACAGGCCAGGTAATTATTTTCTTTCTCAGGTACGCAAGTTCTCGCTAAGGAATCTCTTACGCGATCGACACCCGATGGCACCTATAAGCCCATCACCACAACTACCATCACAGTCGCCAAATGGAATCTGTAAGCCCATTCCCTGCATCACACTGATGACACTCTACTATGTGAGTGCAAATTTCTGGGCACTCTAGTGTTCAATCATCTTCTACCTTCGGATTACGAAAGGCACGCCAGCCAATCTACATCCTCAGGTCTAAGAAGATTGAACAGGGGCAACTGTTGTACCCCAAAATTTACCCTCCCATATTCTTCAAGAGTTGCCAAGATCATGGTTCAAAATCTCTCAAGGGTTGTACAGTCCAATTGCCTCATAACACAGTCAAAATTAGGGTTTTGGTTCTTGCAAAGAAATTGAGGTTTCCAAGGGTCCAATCAAGTCCCACATGCCTATAAACATTGTCAAGCATCCATATGCCAAGTTTCAAGACTCACAGCATCAAATTGCACAGTCAAAAACCCTAAATGCTTCACAGTCAACTGCAGGGGCAAAATGGTCATTTGACAGTCAAAAGTCAAATTTTTTGGTCAACATCTTATTTTGAAGCCACAAACATCATTTTATCAATTCTTGATCATGATTCTCAAAGAATGGCTCAAAAAGTCTCAAGATGCAAAAGTTTCTATTTTTGGACAGTTGAAAAAGTCAACTGTAAATTGACCAGGGCATAACTTCCTCATGGTTTATCAGAAAAATCCCATCCAAAGCTCATTTTGAAGATAATGACATTTCCTACAACTCATCTTCACACTTCAAGTCCAAGAAATGCTCTCACAAAAAGTTATCAATTTCAACATTATAGGTCATTTTCAAAAGTCAACAAAAAGGCACTTTAAGTCAAAGACCATAACTTTAGATTGGTAAAACAAAATGACATGGGACCAAAGGCATTGGTTAGAGGACTTCAAGACCTTTCCAAAATGTCCAAGAACATGTTCATAGCTTCATAATTGAGCAAGATATGCCTTGGAGAAGTTGGGAAATGTTTGGGAATTTTGAAAAGTCAACTTTGCTTCAAAAGCTTCAAAAATGCTCATGGGCCTCAATTTCTTTCATGAATCATTACCCAAAGGCTATGCACGACCCATTGACCTCAAAGGGATGTATTTTCTTATTTTTGATTAATTATTTGAATTTTTATTATCATTAATTCATTTAATTAAATTTAAATATAAGAAAAATACCAAATCATGTTTTTAAATCTTTTTTGTGCAGCAAATATCTTCCATATATGCAAGAGATTTCGTGCACCATCTCAAGGGGACAATATCATTCAAATTTGGCATGATTGGCATGGAAAAAGATTGGAAAAGATATGAACAAAATCAAATATCAAAATCATAAATTCATGGACTATGGGCTTGGTTTTTTGACCTAATTTCACTCAAATACAAAGGCACAACATAACCTAATGCTCATACACATGAAAGCTGCTCAGAAAACCAAGAACCAATTTGCAATTTTTCATTAAAAACTTGAACACTGAAATCCTAGGTACAAGGCGATTCAAGGTCTAAAAGCTTGTCCATTACGTTCCTGACATTGCTAGGAACGTGTTGCAATCAAGAACCAGTCTCCAGACCTCAAGAATTGGTAGAACAAAGTCACACTTTTCTTGAACACGTCCATAATCGTTTTTTAATTTACATGCATTATTCATGAGTTTTAATTGTTGATTCTTACTAACAATGATGTTCTGAAGCTAATGGTACCATTTAATTGAACTAACAATGCCTATATCAAAATCTACCATTGATGGATATTAGGTTTTCAGAAGCTCAAAATTAGGGGTCTCTTCATATGGAAAAATTGGATCTTCAAACTAGTACCATTGAGTTCATGACAACAAGACGAGTCCAATCATTACCTCGCGCCCTTTTTATATTACAGCATGGGCTATTCGCTATTTTTACAGGTCTTGTTTAGTGGGGGTTTAAAACCCCCGCTACTTGTTTTGTGTTTTTGCAGAAAGATGAAGAAGAAGCCTATGTGTCCAAGCGTGAGTGGAGGATTCAAATACTGGCGCGCAATTTTTTGTTTACACCACTAACCAACATTGTTTGTATATTATATTTTCCATGCGTTATGTTAACAAAGAAACTCAATGGCTCAGTTGGTGGATGAGCTGTCCTGCATGCATTGGGACCTGGGTTCGATTCCCAGGTCCCCCCACATATTTCATATCTTTTTCCTTAATGTGTTTCTATGCAGCATCCCTTCAAAGGCCTACCACGCATCCTCAAATGCTAGCCTGCCACGCGCCTATGAGCTTCAATCTGAAGGCTACCAAAAGACGTCTACCATGTACCTCAGTCAATGGATGAGCATTCAAACTGGAAAAGTCAACGTGGCTAGATTTCTAATGGGCCTGAATTTCTCAATTTACCTCCAAAAGGGCCTGATACCCCCCATGGTTTGCATCAATTTTTAATTTTTATTTGTTTTTCTTTCTTAATTTTATTAATTGTTTTAATTATTTCTTTTCACCATAAAATAAATTTCACAATAAAAAATCAGAAACTAAAAATGTTTATTTTTTTTTAATAATATTTAATTCACTATTAATTTATTTTGTAAATAAACCTTAATAATTAACTAGTTAATTTAGGTTTTAAAACTTCAATCTTTTTCTTGATAAATTAAAATATGTAGAATTAGGGGTTTTTTAAGATTCTCATCCTTTTTTTTAATAAATAATTTTCTCATCATTATTATTATTATTAATTACTACTTTTGTAAATAAATATGTAAAATAATTAATTAGTGTAAACTAGGTTAAACTTTAATATTTTTCTAAATAATTAAAAATAACTTAGAATTAGGGTTTATTTTAATTTTTAATCTTTCCTTATTTTCATAAATACAAAAAAACCTAAAAAAACATTTCTTTTCTTTAATTTAATAATCAATTAGTTTTTTTAATTCAATTTAATTTCAAAAAGGGTCCAACGCCCTCGAACGTGCAACTTTAATTCTTTCGCCCATTTATTCTTATTTTTTCTTTGTGAATATTATGTAACTGTTCAAGCCATGTAATAGTAATTAGGAATTTATTTACTTTCCGCATTTTTATTAAAACGGGTCTTTGTATTTTGGTGATGTATAGACCTGCGCCTTGTAATAGCGTAGGATTTTACTTTCCGCATTTAAATTTCCGCACTTTTAAATTATAATTGCATGAAAGAATGTATGGCCTAAATTAAAAACAAGCGTAGATCACCATGATACATGTACAAGATAAAACATAACTGAAAACAACACACAAATTCACACACCACTCTTAGGGTACGCCTCACTGTTGCCTTACCTTCGAAACGTGGTCGTCGAGTATAGGACGTTTTAGTAAGTCCTTATGTCCATGACATGATCCAGTTGCCTCGAAACTGTTGCCTCGGAATTAAAAAGGATCAATGACATAAGGGTAGCTTCTAAGGTGTCCTACTGTTGCTCTGGTGACCACACTGTCCCTAAACAAACGAATTGACTCGAACACCTCCAACGGTGGTGCTACCTACCTCTCAATGGTGGGATGGCACTACTTTAAGGACATTTACACAGCCTAATTCCTTAGGGTAGGTAGATGACTCATAGATACTTGCTCTATTCAAAAACCAATCAAAACTCTTTTCACACCGACACTTTCAAAAAAGCTTTCGAAACAATTTTTCAAACACTCTTGAGGACTGATACAAGAGTTATTCAGAAAACTTCAAAGAAACTTTTTTAAACCCACTCACACTTTGAAAAGCAAACACTTTTGAAAACACAATGAGCAAGTATCTAAGAGCCCATGGATAACCATGGATAGAAAGGGTGCTAACACCTTCCCTTTCTATAAATCTACCTCCCGAACCGAGAAACTATCTCATAAGGAATTTTGCTGTGCTTTTGTCCTGTCCATGTTGGAGAAAATAAAAGACGGTGGCGACTCTTGCTTACCGCGACATTTTAAGAACCAGCGTTAAACAGTCAGTTCCAGATCCACCGATCACAGAACTGGCGACTCTGCTGGGGAAATTTTTGAAGTGAGGTGTACCTTAGGATAGCTCAGACTTATGTTTTCAATTGATGTGTTTGTTTGCTTTATTATTGTGGGCTGCATCAGAGTTACATAGATCCTAACCCGGATCTGGGGATACCCTGTTAGGTAGCATAAGCTGTGAGGGACCTGTCCAGCGTAGACCGACATGGGTGAAGCAGTGGCTACGTTGGTGTGGCACCTTGGTTTGTACCGATATCCCTTGTGTCGCAACGAGGAGAATATGGGTCTTCTGAGGAGTCATTAAGCACCAACCGACCTTAGAACCTTAAATGACCCAACTTGGCCAATAGAACAGTAGCAGTATGCTACACCCATTGAGGCTAAACTCTCGTGATGGTTCTGGCCGCAAGAAAAGATTGCGATGCTGGAGTTATGACCGATTGAGGGTAGTCAGTGATATTGGGATCCTCTAGAACCCGGTTACTTCTGATAGGACAGGTCTTAACCAACAAACTGAAAGAGGGTAATACCTAGACCCCATGCTGGCCTAAACTCTAAGGGCTTGTCTTGTGTGACTTGTGTGCCTTCCAACTTGACTATTTGCATGCTTGTTATCTGACACTTGAATTTCTTGCAGGTTTTGTTTACAGTCCTTAATTGGGACTCATAACAGGGTTTACCTACATTACCCCATGCATAGCATAACATCATACCATTGCATACATCCTGCATAAGAACTAATCCATTTCCAGGATCTCAAGGGCTTGTGATGCAGGTCATGATGAACCAACTGTCCAGCAAGGGGCAAAGGGGATTTATTTTCCTCTAGACAAGGTTGTCAGGGGCTATGACCCACTCGATATGGTGAGCCTTGACTCTTGAAGAAGGACTCTCAACAATATGCAGTTCCTTCAATCAAGCTACCCAAATTCAAGTGCTAACGATTTTCTTGTTTACCCCACGAGATCCTTGAAAACATTGCATGCATACATACATATCATTGCATTACAGGTACCCCTTTTTCAGGTTGCTTACCTTCTTCGCTGTTTATTTCAGCCGATCGTCATGAATCCTGAATCATCTACTGAGCAATCCATCAAGGCCCTCCAGGCTCAGAACACCCAGTTCCAAGAGTTGATCATGAGTCTAGCCTAGGGGCAACAAGATCTGAAGACCCTGCTTTTGAAAAAGAAGAAGAAGAGGACGGTGCTGTTCAACCCTAGATGCAAATCTGGGAATGGATCACAAAATGAAGTTTAGCAGACTACCCCATCTGTTGGGAAAGACAGTCCCCATGAGAGAGAGGTGCCTAGCCCAGTAGTCTCCGACAACGAGACTGATTACAATGATAAACAGTACCCTACAGCTGAGGACAGGTACAAACAGTTAGAAGACAGGCTAAGTGCTATGGAAATACAAAAGGTGCATGGCCTAGACTTCGAAGATCTAGGTCTGTCTTCTGGGGTGGTGATCCCTCATAAATTCAAAGCACCTGCTTTTGCAAAATACGACGGGGCTTCCTGTCCTAAGCTGCATCTCAGGTCATACATAAGAAGGATCCAGCCCTACACGGCTGACAAGAATTTATGGATTCATTTCTTTCAGGATAGTCTGTCAGGAACTCAACTCGACTGGTTCTATCAACTGACTGGAGCCAACATCCGCAGCTGGGAGGACTTGGCCACTGCATTCTACAAGCAGTACTAGTACAATGCCGACCTTGCTCCCACGCGCACTCAGCTTCAGGGAATGTCTATGGGTTCAGGCGAAGGTTTTAAAGAATATGCTCAAAAATGGAGGGACCTTGCTGGAAGGGTACAACCACCTCTGACTGACCGGGAACTCGTTGATATGTTCTTGGGGACCCTATCTGGGCCGTTCTTCAATCATCTCATTGGTAATTCATCTGCAGGGTTTACAGACCTCATTCTGACTGGGGAAAGAATTGAAGCTGGTATCAAGGCTGGGAAGATTCAAGAGGCTACACCTTCGGATGCTCAGAAAAAGCCTTACACGGGGAAGAAAGAGTCTAATGTTGCATGTAGTCAAAAGAGTCGTCGTGACCAACATGCAGGGGAAGTCATGATCTCTGGTTCTGCACCACGCCGACAACCACAAAAAGGGAAATCAGCGAAGGCCGGACGAGCCTAAAAGACAATTCACCAATATCAACATGCCATTGTCACAAGCATTGCAGCACATGTTGAAAATGAATCTGATTGCGGTGATCAACACTCCTGCAAATCCCAAGACCTCCTCTCCAAATTACAACCCAGATGCGAGGTGTGCTTATCATTCTGATAGCCCGGGACACGATACTGAGGATTATTGGGCGCTGAAGTACAAAATCCAGAACATGATCGACGCTAAGGAGATCGAATTCGAGCCGGCTGAGACTCCCAATGTGACCACTGCTCCCTTGCCAAAACATGGCTAGGATTGGAAATTTTTTGTTCATTCGAATGTTCAAGTTGTAATTTTATTTGATTGTTCAAACATTTTATATCAAACGTTGTTATTTCATTAATGCATTGCACATGTCTGTTTTGAAGTAATTATTTCGTATTCACTATATTGCAAATTGCTTTCATATTTTTGTGTGATGATCAATGCTCGGTTAATAATTCTAAGCCTCTTGAGGGAGGATGATGAAAACGATACCACAATTTACAGTATGCTCTTGAACAGACCCCGCTGATGAGGTACAGGCATTGTTTCAAATCCTAAACACTGGAGTTATAAGGAAGATAATCCCTTGTCAACCCCTCTGAGCCAAAGAAGTAGGAGTTTTTCTTTTCGAAAATTAAAACCCTTTATCATAACCTGGGGCAGGGTAGTTCTCTCAGTTGATCCAAGTGCACAACGAATGACATCAAAGGAGTCCTTCCAAAAACAAAAGATGGTGATGGTTCTGAATAATCATAAAGACAGGAAGTCATTATCTCTTAGAAACAAAATCCCAATAAGTTAAAACCTATGAAGGAGACTTACAAAAACTGGGGCATCCCGCTGACTGTAATCACCAAAAGGAACAGTTCAGGCAAAAAGATAGGGATAACAAAATTAAAAAAAAAAAAGAGGTCTTACAAACCCTCAACAAAAAAAGAAATGACTGCCTATTCAAAATAAACTGTCAACATCCGAACCATCACCGGAATATCAAGACAAAGACTCGAACAAGGTCTAACGCACGATCAGTTGAGTTTAGGTTTGAAGAACATCACGAAGAGCGGGTGGGTACAAATAAAATTTGAGCCTTTATCCTTTGTTTCTTAAACCGTGAACCTGACCACGTTATAACCCTTAAAAGTCCTAGCTGAAGCATGGGTTAGTTCGAAAGCATACTGTTACAAGGGTATCCTGACTCCTTAAGGCTTGCTGTAAAATGACGAGTTGACATCACAGTTTATAAAAATTCACTTGTTTTTACGAAGAAAAAAAAACTGCATTTTCAAAAACTTCAAGACAGACATAAGCTTTGCATTTTTAACATAACTTTGTTTGCATGTGACTTTTTGTTTGAACAACATAGAAATTCGCACGAAGAATATCTAAGGAACAAAAGCACTTCCAATCAAGGGGCATGGGACATGAATTCCAGCTAAGAATCTTGCCTGATCAAACGAAGACCTTCTGGTGGCAGGGCAACCCAACAACAGGGGCATCTCCCTACATTCTGAGAGCACGGACATAGTCGAAAAAATACTACGCAAAATCAAAGACCCGTTAGGTTGACACACCTAGGCAAAAATAAGGGCTTCCCGGCAAACCAAAAGGGTTCGGGCAAAAATAAGGGATGAAATGAAAAAATTTGTACACCTGGCAAGTCGAAAACCTGAAAAGGCGGCTTGGGCAAAAATGGGTATCCCGGTGGACTGAAAACCCGAAAGGGTGGTCCAGGCAAAAATTAGGGATCAAAGCGTACGACTATGTCCCGGTATCTCGTCACTTGCCTACCAGAAGAAGATTTGTCAACCGGCAGTCATCAAGCACCTCTACAAGGTATCTTCCTCTCCCACAACAGAAACAGGGGCAATAGCGAGTTGTCCAAGCAGGTTTAGTTGCTCTGTCCACCAAGGTACCAAGGTAGGATCAGCTGAAGAACGACTGGATATCTCCACTCCCCAGAGAGTGAGCCAAGATTCAACAACTCTCTCCCAAGCAGAGTTAATATACTGTCAACCTTAAGGAAGTTGGATTATCCCCCGAAGATCTCAACATTCCTCAATGGAATTCACAGACATTCCTAACAAGCATACCCGACAATCTTGATCTAAGATTGTTCCCCGGCGGAATACCAGACATCCAGTGAAGCCACTTCCCCAGTGCAACCTCAGAAGTTTCCCCAAGAGAACTTAATCAATCTCCCCAGTAGATTCTGGAAGCTTATCACCGGCAGAGTACAAACACTTCTCCCCGGCTTTATTCAAAGTTATTCCCCACCAGAACTTATAACTGGGTTATCCTCAGCTAATTACCGCGGAAAGATCGTCCTCAGCGAAGCTCTTCCTATCCCCCAGCGGAGTTCATCAAAATCCTCAACAAGCTTACCAATGGAATCCCCAGCGGAGTTATCATCAAAACCTCAGTGAAGTATCTCTCCCCACAGAGTAATTCCCTGCAGAGTAATCTCTCGAACAAGTTTATTCCCCAACGGAGTCATCTTCTCCTACCGGTTTATTCTTGCAATCATCATCCCCAGCGGAAGCGAAGAACTCTACTCTTCAACATCAGCCCAGGATTCAACAAACTCCCGGCATTCGTCAAGGATTTATTTTCCCAGACGAGAATACATTCATAAACATCACATCTTCATACATTATAGCATGCATACGCATCATACAACACAAATCTCATTTATTTTTTAGAACATCTTAAAATCATACAATTCATGCATCATGACATTGCATACGACTAATACTTTGTCTTTTCAGGAAAAAGTCAATCAAAAGATGATTACAATCTACCTTTACAGTTCCAGATCAACACTGGTAACAAGCCAGGAAAATTTTGTGGACGACTGATCGTGGGTTAATATCCGAAACCAAACAGGACAATTATCTACTTGATCATCCTCAGGCAACCCTACACCGGTTCCTTTTCTTTCAGAAGAAGTCTTACATGGGCTCATCAACAGGCAACCCTACACCGGTTCCTTCTCAACCTCAGATGTAGTTTTACACGAACTCATCATCAGGAAACCCTACACCGGTTCCTTCTCAATTTTCAGACGAAGTCTTACACGGACTTATCATCAAAGTAACCCTACACCGGTTCCTTTTCTTCCTCCAGAAGTCTTACACGGACTTATCTCAAGATGATCTTACCCTGGTTCATCCAGAAGTTTTACACGGACTTATCTCAAGATGACCTTACCCCGGTTCATCCAGAAGTTTTACACGGACTTATCTCAAGATGACCTTACCCCGGTTCATCCAGAAGTTTTACACGGACTTATCTCAAGATGACCTTACCCCGGTTCATCCAGAAGTTTTACACGGACTTATCCCGAAGTAACCTTACCCCGGTTCCTCCAAGAAGTTTTACACGAACTTATCCCGAAGAAACCCTACACATGTTCTCTCTCTCCAGACGTAGTTTTACATGGGCTCGTCGTCAAATAAACCCTACACAGGTTCTCTCTTCCCAAAGATGCAGTTTTACACGGACTCGTCATCAGAAACTCTATCCAGGTTTTACTCCTTCCAGGATGCAGTTTTACACGGGATCATCATCAAAGTAACCCTACACAGGTTCTTTCTTTCCAAAGATTAAGTTTTACACGGACTCGTCACCCAGAAACCCTACACAGGTTCTCCATTTCCAAGGATGCAGTTTTACACAAGCTCATCACCAGGCAACCCTACACAGGTTCCCTCTTTCAACTTACAAAAATTACCTATCAACTGTCGTGATTCCAGATCCGATTCCTGTATCTTGCCAGGGTACGTATGAAGAGTTTAAAGATTCGATTCCTGCATCCAGCCAGGGCACATCTACATAAGGAGTTTGAAGATCAACTCCTGTAACAGGCCAGGTAATTATTTTCTTTCTCAGGTACGCAAGTTCTCGCTAAGGAATCTCTTACGCGATCAACACCCGATGGCACCTATAAGCCCATCGCCACAACTACCATCACAGTCGCCAAATGGCATATGTAAGCCCATTCCCTGCATCACACTGCTGACACTCTACTATGTGAGTGCAAATTTCTGGGCACTCTAGTGTTCAATCATCTTCTACCTTCGGATTACGAAAGGCACGCCAGCCAATCTACATCCTCAGGTCTAAGAAGATTGAACAGGGGCAACTGTTGTACCCCAAAATTTGCCCTCCCATATTCTTCAAGAGTTGCCAAGATCATGGTTCAAAATCTCTCAAGGGTTGTACAGTCCAATTGCCTCCTAACACAGTCAAAATTAGGGTTTTGGTTCTTGCAAAGAAATTGAGGTTTCCAAGGGTCCAATCAAGTCCCACATTCCTATAAACATTGTCAAGCATCCATATGCCAAGTTTCAAGACTCACAGCATCAAATTGCACAGTCAAAAACCCTAAATGCTTCACAGTCAACTGTAGGGGCAAAATGGTCATTTGACAGTCAAAAGTCAAAATTTTTGGTCAACATCTTATTTTGAAGCCACAAACATCATTTGATCAATTCTTGATCATGATTCTCAAAGAATGGCTCAAAAAGTCTCAAGATGCAAAAGTTTCTATTTTTGGACAGTTGAAAAAGTCAACTGCAAATTGACCAGGGCATAACTTCCTCATGGTTTATCAGAAAAATCCAATCCAAAGCTCATTTTGAAGATAATGACATTTCCTACAACTCATCTTCACACTTCAAGTCCAAGAAATGCTCTCACAAAAAGTTATCAATTTCAACATTATAGGTCATTTTCAAAAGTCAACAAAAAGGCACTTTAAGTCAAAGACCATAACTTGAGATTGGTAAATCAAAATTACATGGGACCAAAGGCATTGGTTATAGGACTTCAAGACCTTTCCAAAATGTCCAAGAACATGTTCATAACTTCATAATTGAGCAAGATATGCCTTGGAGAAGTTGGGAAAGTTTTGGGAATTTTGAAAAGTCAACTTTGCTTCAAAAGCTTCAAAAATGCTAATGGGCCTCAATTTCTTTCATGAATCATTACCCAAAGGCTATGCACGACCCATTGACCTCAAAGGGATGTATTTTCTTATTTTTGATTAATTATTTGAATTTTTATTATCATTAATTCATTTAATTAAATTTAAATATAAGAAAAATACCAAATCATGTTTTTAAATCTTTTTTGTGCAGCAAATATCTTCCATATATGCAAGAGATTTCGTGCACCATCTCAAGGGGACAATATCATCCAAATTTGGCATGATTGGCATGGAAAAAGATTGGAAAAGATATGAACAAAATCAAATATCAAAATCATAAATTCATGGACTATGGGCTTGGTTTTTTGACCTAATTTCACTCAAATACAAAGGCACAACATAACCTAATGCTCATACACATGAAAGCTGCTTAAAAAACCAAGAACCAATTTGCAATTTTTCATTAAAAACTTGAACACTGAAATCCTAGGTAGAAGGCGATTCAAGGTCTAAAAGCTTGTCCATTACGTTCCTGACATTGCTAGGAACGTGTTGCAATCAAGAACCAGTCTCCAGACCTCAAGAATTGGTAGAACAAAGTCACACTTTTCTTGAACACGTCCATAATCGTTTTTTAATTTACATGCATTATTCATGAGTTTTAATTGTTGATTCTTACTAACAATGATGTTCTGAAGCTAATGGTACCATTTAATTGAACTAACAATGCCTATATCAAAATCTACCATTGATGGATATTAGGTTTTCAGAAGCTCAAAATTAGGGGTCTCTTCATATGGAAAAATTGGATCTTCAAACTGGTACCATTGAGTTCGTGACAACAAGACGAGTCCAATCATTACCTCGCGCCCTTTTTATATTACAGCATGGGCTATTCGCTATTTTTACAGGTCTTGTTTAGTGGGGGTTTAAAACCCCCGCTACTTGTTTTGTGTTTTTGCAGAAAGATGAAGAAGAAGCCTATGTGTCCAAGCGTGAGTGGAGGATTCAAATACTGGCGCGCAATTTTTTGTTTACACCACTAACCAACATTGTTTGTATATTATATTTTCCATGCGTTATGTTAACAAAGAAACTCAATGGATCAGTTGGTGGATGAGCTGTCCTGCAGGCATTGGGACCTGGGTTCGATTCCCAGGTCCCCCCACATATTTCATATCTTTTTCCTTAATGTGTTTCTATGCAGCATCCCTTCAAAGGCCTACCACGCATCCTCAAATGCTAGCCTGCCACGCGCCTATGAGCTTCAATCTGAAGGCTACCAAAAGACGTCTACCATGTACCTCAGTCAATGGATGAGCATTCAAAATGGAAAAGTCAACGTGGCTAGATTTCTAATGGGCCTGAATTTCTCAATTTACCTCCAAAAGGGCCTGATACCCCCCATGGTTTGCATCAATTTTTAATTTTTATTTGTTTTTCTTTCTTAATTCTATTAATTATTTTAATTATTTCTTTTCACCATAAAATAAATTTCACAATAAAAAATCAGAAACTAAAAATGTTTATTTTGTTTTTAATAATATTTAATACACTATTAATTTATTTTGTAAATAAACCTTAATAATTAACTAGTTAATTTAGGTTTTAAAACTTCAATCTTTTTCTTGATAAATTAAAATATGTAGAATTAGGGGTTTTTTAACATTCTCATCCTTTTTTTTAATAAATAATTTTCTCATCATTATTATTATTATTAATTACTACTTTTGTAAATAAATATGTAAAATAATTAATTAGTGTAAACTAGGTTAAACTTTAATATTTTTCTAAATAATTAAAAATAACTTAGAATTAGGGTTTATTTTAATTTTTAATCTTTCCTTATTTTCATAAATACAAAAAAACCTAAAAAAACATTTCTTTTCTTTAATTTAATAATCAATTAGTTTTTTTAATTCAATTTAATTTCAAAAAGGGTCCAACGCCCTCAAACGTGCAACTTTAATTCTTTCGCGCATTTATTCTTATTTTTTCTTTGTGAATATTATGTAACTGTTCAAGCCATGTAATAGTAATTAGGAATTTATTTACTTTCCGCATTTTTATTAAAACGGGTCTTTGTATTTTGGCGATGTATAGACCCGCGCCTTGTAATAGCGTAGGATTTTACTTTCCGCATTTAAATTTCCGCACTTTTAAATTATAATTGCATGAAAGAATGTATGGCCTAAATTAAAAACAAGCGTAGATCACCATGATACATGTACAAGATAAAACATAACTGAAAACAACACACAAATTCACACACCACTCTTAGGGTACGCCTCATTGTTGCCTTACCTTCGAAACGTGGTCGTCGAGTATAGGACGTTTTAGTAAGTCCTTATGTCCATGACATGATCCAGTTGCCTCGAAACAGTTTCCTCGGAATTAAAAAGGATCAATGGCATAAGGGTAGCTTCTAAGGTGTCCTATTGTTGCTCTGGTGACCACACTGTCCCTAAACAAACGAATTGACCCGAACACCTCCAACGGTGGTGCTACCTACCTCTCAATGGTGGGATGGCACTACTTTAAGGACATTTACACAGCCTAATTCCTTAGGGTAGGTAGATGACTCATAGATACTTGCTCTATTCAAAAACCAATCAAAACTCTTTTCACACCGACACTTTCAAAAAAGCTTTCGAAACAATTTTTCAAACACTCTTGAGGACTAATACAAGAGTTATTCAGAAAACTTCAAAGAAACTTTTTTAAACCCACTCACACTTTGAAAAGCAAACACTTTTGAAAACACAATGAGCAAGTATCTAAGAGCCCATGGATAACCATGGATAGAAAGGGTGCTAACACCTTCCCTTTCTATAAATCTACCTCCCGAACCGAGAAACTATCTCATAAGGAATTTTGCTGTGCTTTTGTCCTGTCCATGTTGGAGAAAATAAAAGACGGTGGCGACTCTTGCTTACCGCGACATTTCGCGAAACCAGCGTTAAACAGTCAGTTCCAGATCCACCGATCACAACGGCTGAAAGCACTCAAGTGCCTACTACTTATTTCTTGGAGAATGGAATTTTGCAAGGATACACGCAAAGCATTTAATGCTCTCCATTTCCTCTGAAGGCAGCAACGGTCTTATTACTCCTACTATAAATAGAAGGACATTTATTGCAAGCCAACAAGAACGTTAAAAACAAGAAACTACGTGAAAGATTCAAAAAGCTTACAAACTCATATTTCATACATTTTTGTGTATTACATTCTAAGAAAAATCACAGTTGTGATATAGCTTGATTAGAAGCAAACTCAATTTCAATTATCTTTAAAGATTATACTTCTGTATTTGTTACTTGAGAGACCAAGTTTGGTCAGATTTCTCAAGCAGACTAGGACTAGATTTAAGTCTTAGTGGTGTTAGTCACTTGTAAGTTTACTTGTGCATTGTTAGTCACAATAGTTGTTGTGTGATTGTAATCAGTTGATTATAGTGGATTAAGTCCTTGTTGAGAAAGGCGAAATCACCTTGGCGGGTGGACTGGAGTAGTTTGAGTTCAAACGAACCAGGATAAAAATAACTGTGTTATTACATTATTGTTTTGAGCTTTGTTTTGAAAGAACAAAAAGAGTCACTTATTCAACCCCCCCCCCCCTTCTAAGTGTTTTCTTACTCCTTCAATAATAATGGAAAATATTAATACGAAAGTAAAGTGTGCAAAGGTGGTGAAAAGGGAAAGAAATTTAAAACCCTAAAAAAAATTTCTAAGTATTTAGAAAATATTTTTGGTGTTTTATTTAGAAAAAAAATGTTTTATAGTGTAAAATAATAATAAAACATAATTCTAATTATTTTAAAAATTAATTAATAAAATAAAACAAAGTAATTAAGTTAAATTAATTTTATTTATGAAAATTAAATTAATTAATGAAAACCTAAATCTAATTAACTAATAAAATAAAAGCAAAGTGATTAAATTAAATTAATTTTTATTTATGAAAATTAAATTAATTAATTAAACCTAAATCTATTTTTTTTAATGATTTTTATGATTTTTTCTGACTTTAAATAAAAATAGTTAAAAGAAAATAATTAGTTAAAAAAATGCAAAAGGGCCTGCGTTTGTAAAAAGAAATTGGGGGGGGGGGGGGATAAAAAAAAGTGTTAGGCACAACAACAAGTTTTTTTTTGTTTAAAGCCGAAAATAAAATAAAAAATAAAAAAGCATTAGAATGGGCCTGAAAATCGAGTAAAAGGAGGGTGTGAACAACATAAATCTTAAGCCCAAGAAGAAATTTGTGGCTTCTGTGTGAGCAACTCATGGGGGCTATTGTAGGGATGCCAGTTTGGAGCGTTGGATCTTGATCTATAGAGATCTGATGGTGAAGAGTTAAGGGTGCACCATGCGCGTATTAGGCTTTCTTGCACTGGATCTAAAAGAACAAATATGTGAAAAATAAAAGGGTATCACTAGGGCTCAAACCCAGGTCCCTATAGTTAACGCACGCTTGTTTTACCACTGGGGTGGCTGTTACATCCTTTTATGAAACAAAAATCATTAAATATAAAATAAAACAAGTTTTCAAAAAATTGAACTTCATCTTCTTCCTCGCACGCATTTTAAAGTAACAACAACAACATTTTCAAATTTTGTAAAAGCTTCATTTCTCAACCAAATTGAAAGATGTAAACATCAAACTTGCTTGAATTTTAACCACGAATCCAGTCATATAACTTTCAAAAGATATAGATCAATGGTTAGGACGATTTTTGTTTGGTACCAAACTGAAAACTTAATATTTCAGATAACTCAATTCCAAAATTCTCATCGCATAGTCAACATAAATGAAAACTAAGGACATGGTTAGTTTCAGGAAATCATATCTACATTTTATCTTTTGAAGTTGAAAGCAAATGATGTGTGTATATGGGGTTTTGAAATTCAAGAAAACTTACCTCTTGAAGCAAAACTCAGAATTCGTTCCACCACTCCCATAGACAAAGTAATGGTGCAAAAAGCTTCCTTGAACTCCCAGGAAGCTAATGATATGCTCAGCTTTCCTTAGAACCCTCTGAAACTTTCCAACCAAGTCAAGTTACAAATGGTGAAAGTAAGGTTTGGATGATGATAGTGGAGGTGTTACAGTTGTGCAAAGAGTGTTTTGATAACTTCTATTTGATGGATAAAATGTATTTAAATGATAAAAGAGGAAAACGCACGAGTGGATTTGAAGTTGGGTGTTGGAAGCTTCAAATGTGCAACAATGGAGTTTTCTAAGTGATTCTGAGTTTGAGAGTGCTTAGGGGCTTGTGAAATCGTGTCTTAGATTGCAAATGGCCTCTCTATTTAAAGGCAAGTGGTTTGGGAGGTTGAATTAACCTGATTTGTAAGATAGCAAGTCATGGTTTGGTTTAAAGTGAAAAACCAAGTTTATGTGAATTTCCATATTTCCAAGTTTCAAGTACAAGCATGGTATCAGCTTGTTGGGTAAAGGGAACTTGATTTATGCTTTTGATATTGCTTGTGACTAGAGATATAAGTTACAAGGCTCAATGCATTCATAATTTGCATAAAGCTTGCTTTATGTGAATGACAATGGTGCCTTTGTGCCATAAATGGAAAAATCATTGGGACAATGGCTCAAACACTTGGGTAATGGTTCAATCAATTGTGTAAACATTCAATCATGGGGAGATTTTCAAGCTAATGGACCTGAAAAGTGAAATTGAATGGTAAGGTGTGAGATTTGGCCATAAGGTTTTCATAGGAAATGACCTATAATTCAAGTATGGCATGCCATCTTCATCTCTTCGAAACTTCTAGCTCAAGTATGATAAATTTGTGTTCTTGGACATTTTGGAAATCTTGAAACATGATCTTCAACTTTCATTTTGACCATTTTGGCTAAATCAACAGGGAAATTGGTGAAAATTGGCCAAGAAGTTGAGATGAAAAACTGACCAAAACTTGTTGAAATTTTTTCTAAGTGTTAGATAAAATTATCACAACTTCATGGGTTGATATCTCTTAATCCAAGCACTTTTTGAGGATATACTACATTAACAAATTTGTATAATTCATCAATCCCTACCATTTTCATGTTGAAAGTTTTCTTTGAATCAACTTGGATCTTAGTGAAAAATGGTCATGAAGTAGTGACTTTGTTAAGAACAAAACACTTAGAATTGTTTCTAAGTGTTGGAAAATTTTCCAAAATTTGAATTTTGTTGACTTTTTTTTATTCTTGATGATAAAGTTTGATAGTTTTGAATATATTTATGATTCTTGATTTTTGAATTTCAATGTTGACCAAAAAATCAAAGTTTGACTTTTGTGTGAATGTTGACTTTTCATCAATTGATTCAATTTTTTCAACTATCAATCATTTGCATCTTTGGAAATGTCTTGAAGAATGTAATTAGGTCAAGATGTTGTATTTTAGTCCTTGATATCATGCTTTAAGTCATTAGGTCATGCACTAGGTCAAAAGTCAATGATCAGTCATCTTCAATCAAAACCCTAATTTGGCAATTTTCTGACCTTTGATGATTTGAGGGCTTTCCTTGAGAAATCATGGTCAACCCTTGATCAAATGATGAATATCACCTCAAAATTTTGATGTTGACAAAAAATATTGAAGTTTGACTATATGTATACCATAGTTGACTTTTTTACTCAATACAATTGAATTTCAATCATCTGAGTAATTGACTGAGCAAACTTGTGATGCAAGACTTGAAACTCGAAATAAGTATTATTGAGGACCTATTATGAACCATGAAAGTCATTTGATACATTTTCCAACCAATCTTATTTGAGAAGCACCAAGCCCTAGTTGAAGACCCTCGCTTAGGAGGAGGTTACCAGTCAACTCTTGAGTGGCTTTGAGTATTTGAGACTTTTGTGAATATGTTTTGAAGAAAATGGGAGGGAAAATTTTGGGGTGCAACACTTACCTTTTTATTTTCACTATTTCTGATTATATGAACAAAATTGTGTCATCAAATTCCATAGTTTTGTCATCATCAAAAAGGGGGAGATTGTTAGAATAAGATTTGGCTCTGCAATATTATCTCTGAATTTTGATGATAACAAATGAGTATGTTTGTATGAATAAGATATTAGAAGAGAATTAGTTTCGCTTCCGTGCTACACGAGTTTTTATGAACAGTAGCAAGACACTCCAGAAGACTCTGAAGTGTAGGCTCTGATATGAAGTATAAAGAAATCAGTCAGAAGATCTGAAGATAGAAGTTTCTACTTAAGTCCAGATGCTAAAGACTCATGTTTCTGAAGACAACGTGTTCTAAAGAAACCAGTCAGAAGATCTGAAGACAAAAGTTTCTACTGGAGTCCAGATGCTGAAGACTCGTGTTTCTGAAGACAAAAGGTTCTCAAGATCAAGTGTTGAAGATTCTGATAGACGGAGTTCTAAAGAATCTGAAGACTTGAAGTTCTAAAGACCCATGGTTCTAAGAAAAGGGTTATAAAGACCAAGTTCTAAAGACTTTGAAGACATAATTTCTAAAGACTCTAAAGACTTGAAGTTCTGAAGACTCGAGATTCTAAGAAAAGGTTCTCACAACCAAATGCTTAAGATTCTAAAGACTATGAAAACTTGAAGTTCTGATGACCTTGTGTTATATTCTCGCTTCTAAACTCATGCTCGTAGAATCCTCTGAAGTGCATAAGGAAAGAAGATAACGTTAACATGGTACAAATAGTACTTCGTACAATCAACGTTTCATTCCACTATCATGAAAGGGCGAATGAGTTGCACAATCTTGTCCCCCACGTGATTGCTCAAGCTGTCAATGTTTCTGAAAATCCAAAGATTACCCCTCAATGGATATATTATTTTATTGGCTATATAAAGGCTTGAAGACTAAGAGAGAAAGCGATGAATTTTCAATGAATATTCATGCACAAGAGTTGTTCATAGCTTTCACATTTTTAGTCTATTATTCTTAAAATAGTTTACATATTCAGCTTGTGTAGAAGCAATATTATTATACACAAAACTTGTATTCAAGCAGATGTTTGATTTCCTTAAGGGACCGGTTAGATCTGTATCATTAAGAAGTCTAGGACTAGTGTGTCTTAGAGGTTTGATTTTCCTTAAGGGACCGGTTAGGTATGTATCCTTAAGAAGTCTAGGACTTGTGTGTCTTAGAGGTTGTTATTCACTCACTGATAACTTGTGCATTGTAATAATCAGTTGGATTATTGGATTAAGTCCTTGATTGAGAGAGGCGAAATCACCTTGGTGGGTGGACTAGACTAGCTTGATAGTTTTCAAGTGAACTAGTATTATTATACCTTATTCTTTACTTCATATTCTTAATTATTGTTATTATCAAGAGTGAAGGAAAAAGTACTTTAATTAAAGGGGAATATTTTTTAAAGAAAAGTTTTTTATTCAAAACCCAATTTAAGCCCCCCCTCCCTTTCTTGTGTTTTTCACACCTTTAGATTTGACTCCCTGGGCACCATCTCTTCTTCGATGTCCCATATGAACCCATGATCAGGATCTAAACTTAGAAAATGATTCGTGTTTTCTTTAGGAGCGTGAACCTCATCATCATAAGGCGCCACATTTTCCAAGTGTTGGTCTAAATATTTCTCTATACCTTTACTCTCATCGATTTTGTAATAACCCTGATCAACCTCTATATTGTCGGCAACGCCATCTTTTCTCCAAATGGATATCCTTTGGTGCAGGATTGATGGTATTGTCCATATCTTGTGGATTCATTCACGTCCAATAATAGATTAAAATTAGATTTGGAATTTATTACCATGATGAGTATCGACCTGGTGGTTGTACCGACAGTTAATTCGACCTGGAAAACTCCTAGTATGTTGCTGGTTTTTTCCTTCATAATTGCTGGTTTCATTCCACTTTTTCCTTTGTAATTGTACCGACAGTTAATTTAGGTCTTTTTATCTTGGGCCAGTTCTTTATTTTTAAAACGAGGTTCTTATTTTCATTTTTTTAATCTAGGGGAGGTTTCTCGCTTCAACATTCTCTCAATTTTTCTCTATTTTCATTCTTCTATCGTAGGAGTGGTTTTTGGTCTCTTTTTTTTGCTAGAAACCACCCCTCAACTCTCTCTCTCTCTCTCTTCTCTCTCTCTCTCCTCTCTCTCTCTTCTCTCTCTCTCTCTCTCTCCTCTCTCTCTCTCTCCTCTCTCTCTCTCTCTCTCTCTTCTCTCTCTCCTCTCTCTCTCTCTCTCTCTCTCTCCTCTCTCTCTCTCTCTCTCTCTCTCTCTCTCTCTCTCTCTCTCTCTCTCTCTCTCTAAATAAGTGGTTATCCACATAGATTTGCTTCTTCTTTTGTGTTTTTAAGTTTTCGTCGTCTTGTGCGGCATTTATTGGTTTTTTCGTCTTGGTACGATGTTTGTTGGTTCAGATTGACATATTCACTTCAACTCATTACAGATCTGATAAAGACTTAGGCATCAATGTTGCATATTCAAAAGTATGAATATTTTAGTAACTTTTATTTTTGTCATATTTGTAGACACTTTCATATGTCGTTGTATACTATTAACCTAGATGTTGCAAGATTGTTTGTAGATTCACTTTTTTCAGTTTTTCGTAATCTTAAATTTGTAATGATCGGTATATTTTTCAATTTGAATGAATGAATATCTCTTTTAATTTAAAAAAAAAAACTAAAATAATTTTTTTTTACAAACTAAAATGGAGTTATTTACAAATTGGGATACATTGATAATTTTATCCATGTCTTTAATTTTAATAAATAAATATAAATAATTATCAAATACATCACTTAAAATTCATGTTTGTCATTTAGCTTCTGCATAAAAACTGTATAAGAACAATTTTAACAAATATATACATATCATTACATTATATTTGTAAAACTTAAATAAAATAAAAATGAAAAGACAATCATTGATTTATCAAAAGAAAAACAACAAGTTGAAAAAATATCATGAATTTATCACCACCGCAACATCAAGTTGGGGCACTACCAATTCACCACTAAAAAAAACATCAAAAGGATCTATAGCATGAAAACAATAGAAAAAAATTAGGAAAACTATCACAAGAAAAATTCAAATCATAAAAATGAGTGGAACCATAACATTTGGCGTTGAACAATTTAAGTACATCCTTCTCAAAAAAATTTCATTCTCTTTTTACTGATAATGAGGCCAAATGAAAATTGTTGTTAGGTACTTAGGTTATGACTCATTATTCATTTGAATTGGATTGACTCAATAATTTTTTTATTTCTGTTAAAAGGCAAAAAGTTAAAAATGCAAAACTAGTAAATATAAAAGAGAATTTTTTTCATACCTCTTAGGGGGAGAAAAAACCCTCTGAAATTTCAAAAATATCTTTCAGAGATGTATCTCCGAACACACCTCAAATAAAGGTGTTTCAGAAATATATCTCTGAATACATCCAAAATCAATTTTGAAAAGAATTCAGAAATGCAGTTCCGTAAATACCCTATTTATAGCCAAACGTTAAATTTAAACATTCAGACATATTTTCGGAAAAGTATTTTTGAAATCATGCAACTTATACCACCTTGCTGCATAAACTATTTCATTCTCTTCAACTCATTCCATAACCAAAACCCTCTCAAAAACTCAATCCATTGTTAATCAAATTTTCGTCTCCAAACCAAGTTTCAAGTGTTTTATCATGTCAAAGAGAGCATAGAAAGCT